>HG992151.1:4200000-4532500 GCA_905220505.1 Laothoe populi
CAATTTTCTGCCTGGTAAGACTCAAAACTGTGTGGAATCGTCGACTCTTTTTAACCGACTTCAAAAAAAGGAGGAGGTTCTCAATTCGTCGGAATCTTTTATGTATGTTCGCCGATTACTCGAAGATGCCTGGACCGTTTTTTTTTTTGTTTAAAAGGGTATACTTCCCAGGTGGTCCCATTGGCACCAACTCAGGGTCTGATGATGGGATCTCAGAAAAATCGAAGGCAACCTTAAAATTTTATAGGAAGAAAGAAAGAAAGAAAATAAGTTTTATTTGGTCACACAACAACACTTTGGATAACACACATATTTAAAAAACACAAGGAGTAATACAACAAAACACAAGGAGTAATACAACAAAAATAAAAAATAAAAAAAAACAATTATAGACCCTAAGTACCCTCGCTACTCCTCAATTTGGAACACCTGTGTCCAAAGTATGACCAAAAAGGCCATAGGCTCAGCATTTGCCAGGTAGTAAAGTACTGCTGGCGCTGGTATTCTGCCTAGGCCTTACGAATGTACGTCGGATGCCAACAAAACAGCAACGTACCTACTTATTATACATACATACACACACACTCACACACGCACGTCCTCCGGATCGTTAGCAGTCATTACTGCTTTGATAAACATGTGGTCGAATCCCTTAACGTAAGATATTATACTATAAATAAATACATTCCCAAGATACATATGAAACCGAGCATTAAACGTTATATATTGGTTCCAGTCACAAGCTATCTAACATGCGTACATATAGTGTAAAATATATAGGTAAAACTAGTGTAAAAATTAAATAAGTAAATTAATTAATTACATTCAGATTACAAATACAAAATTACATATAATTAATATAATATTTGGTGACATTGCATTTGTAAAATAACATTATTAGGTTTAATAAATCATTAATTAATTCTATTTCAGACCCCTCGATGTCAAAGCGATTATAGGGACGCATAATTTGTTTTTTTATTGAAGTCGGTCGATGAATTAAAAAACTTTTCCTTTTGTATTACATGATCTCTAATTCAGCAGCGATAACCTTGTTAGAAGTGGTAGGGACTGCCGAGACTACAGTCGTAAGTTCGAAATTAGTGCAAATGACATGTGCAGCATACACTTTTCTAAAGTTACGTGTGCATAACTGAGAATTCTCCATAACAATTTCAAAGGTACATATGTGAAAGCTACCAAACCGTATTAGGCCAGCGTGGTGAACCTAGCCCCAGGCCTTAGGCTTAGCCCCTCATTAATAGAGGAGCGTGTCCAGCATTGGGACAGCGTTTAAATGTGGGCTGATATTATTATATATAATCTTGTAACTATGAACTATTTGGAGGTGGACAATTTGTAAAGATCCTTAAGCCGGCTTAGCGGGCCCATAATAAATGGTACCACAGAAGCCCTGCGAGTTTGTGAGCATTGGATATGATATTAATGGGGATTTACTTGTACAACTGCAGGATGTTTTGATGATATACATCATACAAAGTTTATAACTTAACATTAATATTGGCATGGTAAGTAAATATTTTGCTCAATGTTTCGCCATGACCATTCATATTAATATAAGTAACATAAGCCATCATACACAAGACAGTCTAAATAATCAATGAAAGATAATACATAATGGGTTTTTCTAAACAACAAAACAACCCAATTCATAGTCCGACTACACATTAAGTTAAACTGTATATAAAAATAAAAACCTTTAGATTTACAAAACCCAAAACCGAAACAAATATTAGCAAATCACACAAAAGGATTGAATCCGCTGTTCTTTATTTTACAGTCCATCTACTCGCCCCCTGCGCCACGAAGGTTGTCAATAATAATGAAATGACAAATCCAAATTTAAAAATTCCAGAGTTCAAAACCAAAATTGAAGCTAAACCTCTGAAAATCAGAGACGTGCACGTGTCAATTTTTCTTATTCACGCCCCGTTCATAAAAACATCTGTTAAAAAGAATTTTCATTTCAATTCTCGTGACAATGGATTTATTGAAAATGCTAGGGAGTGAGCACGAAGCGAGCGAACTGTTGGGTGGAAAACTCTAGAGACGAAACTTTATGATTGTATCCTTTAAAAAACGAGACAACGAAATAAAAAAAAATATATTAATGGTTTTAAGTTTACAATAAATCAACACAAACAGATTCAAAATTGAAACACTTTTATAGTTAAATTTTTTAAGTCGAATTCGTTTATGTTAAAAACTATTATTCCGTAATGGTTTTTCTTTGGTTTGAAAGAAAGAAAGAAATATTTTATTTGTTACAAGCATTTACACAGGTACAAACTAAAAGAAATTATAATAAAACGATAATTATACTAAACATGTAAAAACACAGGGGAAAAAATAAATAAATACCTTGTGTTTATACAAAATAAGTTTAAAATGATATAAATTTTGTGCTCATAACAAATACGGCCACAGTCTCAGCGTGTACTGGTTTAAATACCAGTGCTGGTCTTCCGATGGGCCGTTCGGTGACATCACGCGATTCAAAAATTTTTGGTCTGGCAGCACTGACAATGTGACGTGGCATTCATAATTCATATTAATCTAACCTAAATTGACATACAAATATTGAAATGTCATCATCGCGCTAACGTGGCATTAAAAAAACGTGGCAAGGAAAGTAAAAATTATAAACAACAAAATTAAAATAAGACACAATACAAGCTCTTACCAGTAATACGTGCTAGCTCACAAACGCGTATGAAAACATCTACCCATGAACATTGTGCCGATATGCTGATCGTAAAAAGAACAGAAATATATATATATATATAAAGAAATGAAATGAAAGGACCAACATAATACATTATTTTCTAAGACTTGTCGTACAGAAGCTTGGTTAAAATACCAAATTATAGTTAAAGGAGTAAAAGCGAAGGTGAGTTATTTATATATATCGTATATCTACATGTCAATATTAATAATAATAATATAAGTAAATACAGTAAAAAGTCTGCTGTACAGCTGATAAATAAAATAATACTAGTAAAATCCTTAATGTAAATTAAATATACATATATATTAAGCACCTATATAGCTATTCCTTTATATGGCACTAGTATCATGTTGTAGCATCTCCTGAGCTTTTTGATGTTCAAAGATAAATTTTTTCAACATGATCCTAAAGCTGTTAATATTTTTTTGTTGAATATCTCTCTTTCTCAATTTCCAAAATGATGCAGTATTGTATAAATTAATGACAAGTCGAGCAGGTCGTTCACCTAATGGTTAGCGCCACGTCTATAAAAAGTTCCAATCTGATAGTTGAACCATCAAGACTAACAAAAATAATTGAATGAAGATTGAAACCCTTTACAACACTTATAATAAGACTTAAATTAGAAGATTCTGAATGTGAAAAATATAGACGAGATGAAAAAACAAATCAGATCCCACAAGTAAAGTTGTAAACATTTATGAACAGTGAATTTTATATTAAAGATTACTGCACAACTCATCAAACAAAGTGTTCAAAACCGAAACATAATAAAATACGAAATCTAAAGTTCGGACTGATATCAATACCGCTGGCAATAATTGGGTTAATTTAAATACCCAATGCATCACCACTATTAACCATTTGCCTCAATAATGAATAAAAGAATAAAAGTTTCCACGACAAAGTTATCGCCGCTTTTAGATAGCAAGTAATAGTAGTTGGAACTCGTTAGTCAAATCGACTGATTTTCACGTCGCCACACTGAATAGCGTTCGGACTTTCTATTTTTCAAAATTTACTGTCTGATTCTGCGTTTAAAATTCACATTTGTGGAGATATTTCTGTAACTATTGATGTAAAAGTGAAGTTTGTTATTGAACTTTCAACTGGATATGTACCTATACCAGATTATTTTGTTATGATGATAAATGATCGAATCGGAGATTTCGGAACGTTTGAAGAACTATGTAAATAAAAAGAAACATCGGACACATCAGTTTTTTTGGCCTATGTATAATTGTATACGTTATGAGGTATTGAGGAACATATAACGTTAGAGGAACGAATGAAAAACGAAAATACTGATTGCCAACTATGACAGATTTAAAGTCATTAATAATTCAATTACAGTTATTATTTAATAAGATATTATAAAATACTTTAATTCTAATCATCAGTATACAGCAAATATTTTTACCAAAACAAAAACGAAGATTAGAGACACGACAATAACATCTGGGCACAGTCTGTTTCAATACGTTAGAGCAATGAAAATTACTTTGCTATGACGGGCAGACAATCCAACATTTATTTTGCTATTTTATTCAAGCTGCACTAAGACAATAGTGACTACCCCTCGCTTACTTCATTTATAGATTGAAGTTTATGGTCGACAAACAAGCAACTGCATCAACTGGAGGTTAGTGATTAGCTCAGATAACAAAGAAAAGAAGAAGCGTTCCAGAAGAAAATAATTCATTCAAATAATTCATTGACTTATTGTCCACAAAATCACTGATCATGACAAAACTCAACCAGAGAGCTAATACGTTGTTTATGTGAGACAGTAACACAATTCTGCTCGAATAAACAATAAATAAATACACCAAACACTCATACGTACATTAGATCCATCATGTTCATAGGTATCAAGTACTATGAAGGATTACGGTCCCACAACACCCAGACCTGAAACAAATACCTGTTTATCACATTTCATAGCCAGCTACTCCGCCGCTCCGCCACGGAAGCTTCAATAACCTGTTTAGTCTGTTTTAAAGCAATAAGCTATAGCCTGGCCTTGCTACTTTGAGGCATACCTCATAAGTGATCATCTTACTGTAACAACACGCTGTATGTGAGACTCGTTAAAACAAATAATTCCAAATTATAGGCAGTAGTTCCCTAGAATGTAAGCACCTTTAGGATTTCTAGAGATTTATTGAAGTGTTCTGTCGATATATCTGTCAAATATCCACCTCCAGGCTCTATAATCTATCCCTCGCCTCCAAGTGTAATATAGAATGCGTTAAAACAAACTAATTTAGTGCAGTTCAAACCCGAACACTTTACTATTTATCTCCTAAACCATTATCACATCAGCTTCGTGGTACGAAATTATTGTATTATCATTCGGATTACATATACTTACAAAGTTATAAATCGATACGACAATTAGAAGGCTAAAAACTACTAATATTTATTAACACCGCACCTTAGTTAGTTACAAGTGAAGCTAATATTATAGAGCGTCTAAAAATGAGATTTTTAATCATTTCAGTGGAACTCAGACAGTACAGTCGTACTCTCGACCAGGCACCCTGCACAGGTCAACTGTCTGGGCACCTCGTGAACCACGTCAACTGAGACGTGATCTGCACTCGAGAACTCATTGCTTTGTTATTCAATAGTGTATGCGTCACATAATGATGCTGTGTTTACAAAGAACCACGTGATCTGGGTCTTTGTAACTTAAATTGTTATTGAGTCGTTCTTTAAATTATAACATTGAGTATGAGTGAATAATTGTAATCCTTTAAAATGCAAAAATAATAAAATAAAATCCTGTAAAATGTTAGTTTTACAATTATTAGGATATTTCCTTTTATTAGAAATACCTAAGGTATAACGGAGGTATCTAGGAGACTAGCTGGGGGTAGATAATAAGGACAATCAAAGTGGGAGTAGTAAATGTTTAATATAAAACTGAGTGCCTTCTGCGCTCGGGTGTTCAGTTCAGTTGTTTTGTGAAGTAGACGAGACGATAGCCAGTATATTCGTGGTTCGGTGTTATAAGTGTTATTTGTAATCAGTTCAATGGCGTTGTTCAGTTTAAAAGGGTAATGCTGGTATATTAATTATAAAGATAAGCCTTAAAGTGAAATATTAAGCACTGAGATGTGTAACAGTGTTGTGTAAATCAATTAATAAATTATAAATATTGTATTTATGCCTTTTAAATATCCATCTTGCATAGTTTTGTTCATGTTCCTAACACAATATACTTATACACAGTCAGGTCATAAGTATTGTCACACAGTAAAAACTTTTATTTTAGAATGCTGGCCACAAAAAAGTTTATTGAATTCGAATTTCAAATTGTTCATGAAAATAAAAATGTATACTTTTTAGAATTTTACTCATTTTTAAATATGGAGTGGACGCTTAAAGAAGACCGTGTTGCAGTAATTGCGTTGCATCGTTGCGGTTACGCGCCAATTCAAATTTTGACATACTGAAAAATTTGAATATAACCAAAAGATTCGTTTATCGTACCATCAAACGATACAATGAAGACTTTAGTGTTGATGACAGGTCAAGAAGTGGTCGCCCTCGGTCTGTTAGGACTCCAGCAGTGATAAAAGCTGTGAAGGCGCGAATTCAAAGATATCCCAAACGTAAGCAGAAACTGTTAGCCCTTCAGATGGGGTTAAGCAGAACCACGGTGAAAAGGGTGTTAAATGAAGACTTAGGGCTTTGGGCATATCGAAGAAAAACAGAACATCGTTTGAATGCTCGTCTAATGGACCTGAGACTGAAGAGATGCCGCGCTTTGTTGAAGCGGTACGCGGGAAAAAAATATCGGGAAATTCTTTTTTCAGATGAAAAAATTTTTACCGTAGAAGAGAGCTACAACAAACAAAATGATAAGGTGTACGCACACAGTAGTGAAGAAGCGAGCAACCGTATTCCGCGTGTCCAACGAGGTCATTTTCCATCCTCGCTCATGGTATGGTTGGGAGTTTCTTATTGGGGCTTAACAGAGGTACATTTTTGTGAGAAAGGTGTAAAAACGAATGCAGTTGTGTATCAAAATACAGTCGTGACGAACCTTGTGGAACCTGTTTCTCATACCATGTTCAATAACAGGCACTGGGTATTCCAACAAGATTCGGCGCTAGCTCATAGAGCGAAGAGCACACAAGACTGGCTGGCGGCGCGTGAAATCGACTTCATCCGGCACGAAGACTGGCCCTCCTCCAGTCCAGATTTGAATCCATTAGATTACAAGATATGGCAACACTTGGAGGAAAAGGCGTGCTCAAAGCCTCATCCCAATTTGGAGTCACTCAAGACATCCTTGATTAAGGAAGCCGCCGATATTGACATGGACCTCGTTCGTGCTGCGATAGACAACTGGCCGCGCAGATTGAAGGCCTGTTTTCAAAATCACGGAGGTCATTTTGAATAAACTTTAGTGTCATAAGAATCTATGTTTTGTTAAGTTCATTTTGGTATATAAATGGTTACATAATGAATAAACTTGTTTCAATTATTTTATATTAAACATGTGACAGAATTTATGACCTGACTAGGTATACCATCACGCCTGTAATGTATGTGTGTACACCCAATTTTAGCCGAATTTCGGTCCCATAATGTGATAGGGGGCGAGCCTATCGCCATACAGACAACATTTTACAAGTTGCCATGAAATCAAAATAACCACCATCATTTTACCATAGCAAGTAAAATTGATCTAATCTAGAAACGGTTTATTTTACAAATGAATTTTTGAATTAGTAGGTAATACTACTGTCGCTACTGTAAATAATTAGTTTATTGCTCGTGATTTTGTCGTCGTGGATTTTTTTGGAATACTATATACAAACCATTTCAAATACATTTGAAAGAAACATACTTTCAATTGTTTCTCATACAACATTTTACAAGCCTTTTCTCGTCTTAGGATTTGAATTCCGAAAAACGCTAAAATACTGGTTTCATTAATTATGTTAGAAATCATTAAAACCAAGTGTTAGGAACATCAACAAAACTATGCAAGATGGATATTTAAAAGGCACAAATACTATATTTATAATTTATTGATTGATTTACACGACACTGTTACACAACTCAGTGCTTAATATTAACATAAACGCATGTCAGGATTCACTTAAGGCTTCTCTTTATAATTAATCTACCAGCATTACCCCCTAAGTTGAACTACGCGGCCATTGAACTGTTTACAATTAGTTACTACCTCGCGAACGAACACGATGATCCTGGCTATCACCTAGTCTACTTCACAAAACAACTGAACTGAACCCCGGAGCGCGGAAGGCACTCCGTTTTATATTAAACATTTACTACTCCCACTTTGGTTGTCATTATTAATCTACCCCCAACTAGTCTCCTAAACCTTCGTTATACCTTCGGTATTTCTAATAATAGGAAATACCCTAATACAAGTTACAACTAAATTTAACCAAAAATATTTTCACATACAATTTCTCCACCCCCTTTAAGATGCAATATTAAACAAAACCTTCCTTACTTTTTAGCGATATCACCATAAGAATACATAGCACTTTATTTTTAGCTTTTTAGGTTCCTTGTCTTGCCTTGCTTTGTTGAATTCAACTAGAAGTCAAAAATAGGCACGGTAGGCAGCGGCTTTGATGTGCCCTGGTATTGCAGAAGTCTATGGGTGGCGGTGACTACTTACCATCAGGTGGCCCGTCTGCTCGTCTGCCTATCTAGGCAGTAAAAAAAAATTATTTTTACTATTTCTACTTTATAATGTCACTACATTTTTTTTTATATTATTTATTCATGGCCATGGATACATGTCCTTCAGCCGGATACATTGTAATAATTGTATTTCACACGAATCAAATCACTGTAAATAGTTCAATAGTCTTCAGTATAAAATTTTCACTCTTACTCTCACTTCAATCAAGCCATTTATTTATTCCTTTATCAAAAGAATTTATCATGAATTCTCCGGCCGAAGCCACGTCTCTTATTCCCGCCATTCTCCATTCCTTTCCCATAGGTTTCTTATGTTGTTCAAATAATGTCTTCAGTATAAAATCTTCACTCTTCAATAACTAGGCTTTAATTAAGCCATTTACTTATTCATTGTCGTCACATTTCACTGATTTTTCTTATAATGTCACCATAAACTAAAGTTGCCAACCGTCCTGTTTTCTCAGGACATGTCCTGGTTTTTAGAGTGTCCTGGGACGTCCTGGATAGTTTTTAGGCAACGTCCTGGGTTTTTAAGCAGCATCCTGGGTTTTAGGCAGCGTCCTGGGTTTTTAATTAATACACCACTTTTGCAATCCTTGGGCGTCTCGGCTCGCAAAAGATGCGTCCTGTTTTTAAATTGATTTGTCCGGGTTTTCCTAACTTCAAAAAATAAAAATCCTGGTATTTGAATTTCGGGGTTGGCAACCCTACCATAAACTAAGTTTTCTAGTCGCTAAATTAATTTTTAAATTCAGGTAAAACGCGTTCTAACAAAAAGAAAAGCAGACTAGTATCAAATAGCTCAATCAAAATTAACCTTACATAATCCAGTGCGTACGTAAAGTACGGACATAAAAAGTATAATTTAAAGTGTCTGCCGTAACATGCAGCCAGGGTACTATGGAATGTGGTGAATGTTTCAAACATTTCCCTTTTATCACGCATTAAAATGGAACATCGGCTTAAATAACTTCAATGACAGTTAGAAACACAGTTGTTGGAGACGACGCGCTGCCAGCCTATATTCCCGTCAGATTGTAGAATAAAGACTTTATTACGGTGTACGCAACATATCATAAAAATTACATTTAGTTGAAACAGTCAGCAGAGAAAAAGGGTCAGCAGGACCCAATCGGTATAAAAATATATTCATTACGTAACTTTCAGTCCCAATAGAATTTTTATAAGTGCTCTGAAATAATATTGAATAAATCATAAAAACTTTTCTGGTGACTGCCTCGGTGGCCCAGTTGTAATTGCGCATGCGTTAAGACTGCTGTGCTGAGGTCTCGGGTTCGATCACCGGGTCGGGTAAAGTGATATTGGGTTTTTCTATTTAGAAATTCTTACTATTCGCAACAAGTCTGGAATCTGTGCCCGGTATGGCGATAGGCTCGCCCCCTATCACATTATGGGATCGCAATTCAGCGAAAAGTGGGTGTACTGGTTACACCTCTGCCTACCCCTTCGGGGATTACAGGCGTGAGTGTATATGTATGTATGTATTCTGATGATAGATGATGCCTTATAATGAAAATTGTCTTGAAAATTACTTATTCTATTCACGTGTCTTGAATACAAAAACAAGTGTTATAAATACTAAAGTGTATATTTTTAACGTTCGTTAAAAAACTATCAGAATCTCTATAAATTTGGGCGATCGAAACTTCCACTTCAACCGCTTTTCAATTGGGGTATGGTGTAGGTAATAACTCCTAAGATATTGATTTAAATTATGTGGTGTAAATGATTATAATAATATGCAGGAAATGCTTTAATTAAGTTGATAAGGATTAATACTGTTTCTGTCTAAATAGCTTTCCAAATACCGCATTGTACGTGACCATTTCTTTAGAAGATAGAATGGCTACAGTGAGTATTCCTTAAAAGATAGATATATGCCATCGCGGACATTTCTGTAGCTCTATAAAAGAGGAATATCCCACCATGCATTGTTTGATTATAACTCAAAGGGATTAGCCAGCGTTTTCGATGAAAGCTCCCAGGCGGCTTGACTTTTTCGACACTTCCAACAATTATTATTATATTTCAACCAATTTACACAAAACCTTGCCAAATTATATACCTAAACCTTCCTCGTGAATCACTCTATCTATTGGTAAAAACCACATGAAAATCCGTTAATTAGTTATTAGTTTATCGAGAACAGACAGACGCGGCGGAGGACTGGGTTTTATAATATTATGTAAGGATAGCGGTCAATCTCTGTTCGACACTAAGATAAACACCTTACCTAAATGGTAGTTTTAGACTTTGTATAAAGATTTACAATGCCTGATACAAAGACATAGGATGCAAATAAAACTCAGTTCGAATATAAAACTGTATGAATAAACTCTATCCATCAACATTGAACGCAACGAAATTATTTACTATCAGAATACAAAATCCATCGTCATACACATTTGCATTCCACGCATAGGTAACTAATTTGAGTAACTAAAGATTGCTGGTGATAGGATATACATATCCGCCGGGGTAGCGACCACCGTACACAGGGTGTAAAACCCGCCATAGTGGCATACGCAAGTATGTCGCGTTCCGGGATCAGCCAGTGTACATCCGGTTTTTGTCGAGGGTCTAGAGTTGGGATGCGATGTTTGGCCGTTTTTCGGCCTTCTGAGTACTTTGACACTAGACCCTCGACCACTTCTTCACCATTTTGCCCATGCCGTAGTGTGAAGGAGTAGGCCGGCGTGATTGTGTTGCGTAGCGAGGGATAGATCCTTTCTCGCAACTCCATTCTCTAATTTGACGGTACTGCTCTTACCATCAGGTTCAGTGTGGTCACTTTGCCGTGCCAGGATAAAAAATATCCTAAATCGTTGGTTAAACAAACATTCAAAAAGCAAACCAAAATATTATTCTACAAAGCGCTTTATACGGAGACTACGCAAGATTTAGTCATGTACGTCTAATGCTAACATGTCGAAATACATTTAAGACCCAGCAGTATATCCATTAGAACGATAATCAAAATGGATACGCCAATACTGCACAGCGGGCTTTTAGCATTTCTTCCAGAATAAAAAATCTGATTTGATGTTGCAATGGAACAATTTCAAAATTAGAAATAGCGCCACCTAGTATCGTAATGGATAACTGGAAACTCAATACATAGAGTTGGAAGTTTCTTAGTTTTTCGTAGCTACGATAGATGGCAGTGCAATTAAAAAAAGCTATACCGAATGAAACATTACCTTAAAATAAAGTGATGCAAGATTGTTATTGTAGATCTAAAATTATTTTTCTCATTAACAGAAAAATACATAACAATAACTCATCACGTTATTCAGAACCTCAACAACATAATTAAACCATTACGGAAACGAACGAAAACTTCTATTCACCTAGTAAGGTTACGAATCACCTAGTTCACAATAATTTGAACAGATGGCGCTGTAACACAGACAAAATAAATATGCCAATTATATTAATTTTATAGCCACATATTCTGGACTTCTCTATGTTAACCTGTAAGAGGAACTATAAGTAACTTGCGGTTCTAAAGCAACCGAAATAAATACTTGTTGATAATACATTTTTTCCAGCCAGGGTGTTGCCAGATGTGTCAGGGAATATGCATAGTATTTTTATTGTTTAATTTTTTTTTATTTTCTTATTCTAGAGTGTGGAGTATACAGATTACAATATATCAGTTATAAGAAAATTGATTTAGGGGTTTTATAACCAGCATACCAATCATTGCCTCTATAGTATACAATATTGAAATTCAAATATTGGTGTGTATGTAGAACAGAATATTTTTGCTATCTCCGTAATTAATTCAGTAGGTAAATCCCTTGTAAGCGAGAGTCTGAGCAATATTCTAGACACAAAGCATCTTAATATACTAAGCAAATGTCATTGCTCAACATTCAGATAAATGAAAATAGTTTTTTGTATAGTTATTTGTTATAGTTTTCACTATAGTTATTTGTTAAATTAACTAAAAATTAATGGTTTATATAACAAAGTATAGGGTAGAAAAATTGTCTTAAAAATATCATGTTCCCAATCTACATTTATAAAACACAAAAATTGTTTCTACCTATGTCCATAAACCTTAAAACCCCTCACCCGATTTCAATGAAATTTTGTGTATGTGTGTGGTTGGGTCCAACTTAAATATAGGATAGTTTTAGATCCAATTGGTGGCGAATGTTGTAGACATCTGAATTTCTTATATTTTTTTAATGAAAATGGTTGCAGAAGGGGCAGTTTATGGCAGGACAACGTCTGCCCGGGACCGGGTATTTCATATTTGTAGCGACGAAAATATAAACTCTGTTTTAGAATACTCAAATTCACATAAATGTACAGGCTCACTAAATTATCGAATGTTACACAAATCAAAACAAGATACAGCAAAATGTTCAAAGATTAGATGTCTGTACCAACTCAATTAATATGTGGTTGACACAACTTGACAAATCATTAATTAAATATAATAACGATTCTTACCTGTTCTACAATGGAGTTCTGTTCGTCCTCCTCCCAAATATCTTTGACATTCTCCGGCAAGTCCTTTTCGTCCGTCGGGTCTGGACTGGCACACAGACTTCTCTTCGAAACTACTACTATGAGACCACCATCCTCTTCCACAGGCCGCCAAGCACCGCACATTGTGGCGACAGTTCTTTTTAGCATCACCTCAGTAGTATCACTAGCTAACTTCATCCTCTTCGCCGGCAGTTCTTCCGAATTCAAATCAATCACTATTTTGCAACACGGCGTGGCCATCACGTGATGTTTAAAATACAATTTCGATGAAAAACAAATTCTATAAAAAGTACCAGCCTTATGATAGTTAATGTTTTTATATAACAAATTTATCATTTAAAAACTAACCTAAACTCTTACAGAACCTATCAAAGTTTAAAATAATAACTGAAGTAAGTAACTAATTAATGTATAAATGAATAGAATGCGAATATCTATATTTACAAAGCCGAAACCACAAGAAAAATGTATGCTCGTGTAATGTTTGAAATCACTGGAATCCCACAACAAGACCTCAGCCACAAGGGCTTTGGCAATTAATTAACACAGGAAAAATAAGTTATAAGTTTATTTCCACTTATATATAGCGAATAATAAGGGAATATTCTAATACCACCGAACGTTTTAGGTTATAACCCAAGCAACAATCTGTTAGCAAAACATACAGATGTCAAACGTCGTACGTTCCATTTCAAGGAGTAAAATAGTATCATAATAAATTATAAAATGATTTTATGTCACTTTAATTATTAAAAGTATCAAAAATCCCTTCCTAAATTCCTTTAGTAAAGCAGTTTTATTGCTGGAGAAATTATTAATTTATAAAATTATATTCTATTGTAAACAGTAAAATCATGATAAAATGATTTTATGTCACTTTATTTACTAAAGTGACATAAATTTAGTAAAGCAGTTTTATCGCTGGAGAAATTATTTATTTATAAAATTATTTTCTAATGTAAACAGTTACAAGAACATGGCTGATCATTTTATTAAAAATCAGTACTATACTATCGCTTGCTTTAACGGTGAAGGAAAACATCGTGAGGATTTCTGCATACCTGAGAATTCTCATAAGAATTTCGAAGGTACCTACGTGAAGTCTACCAACCAGCAATATGCCAGCATGGTGGACTAATATCTGAACTCTCTCATTAGTAGAAGAGGCCCATGCCCAGTTGTGGGACATTGTTTAATACAGGACTAGTTTTATTATTTATTATAAACTTATGTAAAAGACAAGTACCTACTTATAATTATATATTTATAATTTCATCACAGTCTTTAGCAATATTTTCGTAGAAAGTTCCTAATAAACCAGCTTAGAAATAATAATACCTATTAATCCACAATAATAATTTATTCCAAACATAACATTTAAATTTCGCTTTTAGCTTTGATCTCAAACGAAATGATTTGAAAACACAATCAAACGAAAAGTGAAATTTGCGAGGTCGGTCGGCTTGTTTATTTTATAAACATTGGAGGAATCGTTGATGACAGGTAACCCCATCTATCGATCGCTTATTTACATCTCAAAAGGGGTTGCGGAAAAATGAAACTTCAAACGGCAATGGAAAAATATAACATGAAACTTAATTTTTTTACAACTGTCATGACGGATAGACACGCCGGCGGCGCGTAACACTAGCAACACTCGCCGTTCTTGCATGCAATTTTTAACTTTAATGCTATAGAAATAAAAGCTTGTTGCTTTACTCCCGACTTTTTTTTTTAATATCCTTCCTGACTGGAGGGGTTAAAACCCATAAAAAGTACTGCATTAAATAAATGTTACCTACTATGAAAGACTTTAACAATAGTTTCAACATTGCTTTTTAGATATAGGATATAGGTAGCATTATTTTCCTAATATTTGCTGAGTGCTCTGTGCTTATAAACCCGAAATTTTGAGATGCTTGTCTAAACATTTTTGGACGTGTAATTTTTTAAATAAATTACGAAAATGCTGACTAGTTTAGTGGCCAAGGAGGAGAGATGAGAGCCTCGCCTTAAAAATTTGGATTTAAAACATAAAAATAAGTCTTCTGTAAAATAAAAAGGAAAGTAGTTTACTCGCTGCCTAGCCAAAATCTACAACCAAACATATTACAAATTTTTGTTGCAGTTATTTCTTATTCAGCACAATTATTCTTATTAATAAAGTTAATGTAAAAAGTAAAAACATTTATGTGTGATCACTATATATTTTCTTTTCAAGTTAGTACAAACAGTCAGAATTTAATAAAAAATGTCTGCAACACTTTTTTCTCATTTTGAGTTTTACTCACCTAGATGGCGCTGTAAACATAAGTATACAATAAACATCTATTATAATTTGCGTTAGCGTCAGTAAACGCATCACATGAGATCGGCTGGACCGCGTTAGATATTTTTCTATTTTCATAATAACCCTAATAAGATATTTAGGGAAAAATATTGAAAAAGTTGCCAGGAAAATATTCGGGAAATTGCGCGTGCTTTTTATATATGATTTCAATATTTTATGATGCCGATAAATATAATCACATATATATGTAGGCAGAAACTATTAATGAATAGATTTGCAAGAGGCGGTGGTAAGTTGAGTAAAGAATATTAAGTTTTTTTATTAACCTGGCACGACAAAGTGAAACGATTTTGCACGGCAAAACTGCACCTAATGGTAAGCACATAGCCGTCCAATTAGAATATCGAGTAGCGAGGGACAATCTATTCCCGCTACTCAACACAATCACGCCGGGCTGCTTCTTCTGCACACCAGCCATGGGCAAGAAGGTGAAGAAGCGGCCGAGGGTCTCAGAGTACCTACTCAGAAGGCCGCAAAACGGCCAAACATCGTACCCCAACTCTAAACCCCCGGCAAAAACCGGATGTACACTGGCTGATCCCGGAACGCGACACACTTGCGTGTTTTACACCCTGTGTACGGTGGTCGCTACCCGGGCGGATATGAATATCCTACCACACTTATTTCTACCTTCATTAGAGGGTACAAAAAGTAATTAATTGAAGCTTATAAAAACACTCAATTCTGCCTATAACCCACAATCTTCATCCACAGCTGTTACTGACGGTACCTACAGGAATACTAATCTGCAAACATAAAAATAAGCTACGAAGTTATACTGCTTCGTCACAGCATATGCGCATTTTCCCACCGCGAGATTCTTTCGCGACTGATTTATGAACCAAAGTGTCCGGACGTTGATTGCCTATTGTTTCCCGCTGGAACAGGAAAATTGGGTTTTACTAGTCAGCCTAATAATGGCTTCAACTCGGATAAAGATATGTTTAGATATAGAATACCTACATAGCATTGTGCATAAGGTTGACAATCTACATAGAATGTCAACCTTAAGATGATGCCAATCATTCTGATGCTGGACACGGGCACCCTCTAGAAATGGAAGAGGTTAAAAAATGGAATAATTTAAATTATTACACTTCGAATATCTTGGGATATCTCAGAGCATTCAGGTCTCACGTGCAGGATTCTTTAATGACCACAATTATGTGTTTATGCTAGAAAAAATTACGGAGTATGATGATAGGAGATTTTGAGATGAGACAACTAATCGACTTATTATTGGAAAGTCTGTGTTGTCTATTGACTTTAGAGCAATACATACTCATAAAACGGTTACTAGTAAATAAATAAATAAATAACACCCAATAGTCACACCCATAGTCCGGAACCCACATACGAGTCTTGTATCATGGGAATCAAGAAGTACGAGGGAGTACGGTCCCACAGCACCCAGACCTGAAACAAATATATGTCTGTCACAGAAACATTTGTCTCACTCACTCACTGCGGAAATCGAACCAACGGCTTCTTTTTCACAGCCGCTTACTCGCCCGTTGCGCTACAGATACGCCATTTTCGTAAATTTCGCAGTCTATAAGTCTATAAACTTCTTTCATACCAATTGACATTGCTTTATAAGGCTTCTTCAATAAGGTTGATACCTTTTGCTTGCTGCCTTTTCATGTTCCAATAAAGTTCTATGATTACCGGATATAAATAAAATTACAAAAGGTTTTGCTTAGAATAATTATATCATTAGAATTAGAAATCTTCAAAAAGGGAACCACTAATATTTCCTCAATTTTAATAACATGCATTTTATATAAAAAAAACTGCATATAGAACCATAACAGTCCATCTATCCAATTGGCTCCCAAAATGGACTATATACGCGTCCATCTGTGAACTATCAGCAGAAAGCCCGTGACACGTGACAAATGAACTAGCACCTTAATAGTCCTGTATGATAGGGCCTTTATGTATGGCTGAGAGAACAGCGGGTTGAGAAACTACAGATAATTAAGAGTACATACATATACACTCACGCCTGTTATCCCCGAAGGGATAGGCAAAGGTGTAACCACTAACCAGTACTCCCACTTTTCTTCGAATCTATTACGATCATATAATTTGATACGGGCGGGCCTATCGCCATGCCGGCCACAATTCCAGACTCCGGGCTGATACCGAGTATTTCTAAATTGAAAAACCCAATATCACTTTACCCGACCCGGGAACGGATCCGGGACTTCAGCACAGCAGTCATAACGCATGCTGATAACAACTGCGCCACCGAGGCGATAAAGTGGTCGAAAAATATTAGTACTGACGTGGTTAAAACCTATGGCTATGGAGACCGCTTGAAACGAGGAACCGTTATTACGACAAAACTGAAATATCTACATTAACATTCTGACTATAATAATATCGAATTAGATCTCAAGCATCCGTATGGTATGATAAGTCACCTCATTAGTCTAAGATACGAATTCTGAGATATCGATTCGAAAAATTACACCTGCACAAAGTACATGGTGTTCTCTGACTACTAAATGCAATATATACAGATCTAAAGCTAATCTAAAGGGTGATTCGTGTAATAGAAAATAAAAACTTAATTAAAAAAATATATCTACCTATTTATTAAAATTACACAAAAATCAAATATTTATTGAATCCATAAAATGTTATTCATTTAGATTCAGACATTTTAACTCAACGCCATTTCGGAATGCAGTTTCCCTAGAGAAGAACGGGCAAGAAACTAGCGTTCCTCTTTTCGAACATAGTTTACAATATTTGGTAATACAAATAATATACGATTTAAGTTCAATTACATTAGATTAGAGCAGCTCAATGTATGTTAATGAATTAAAGGTAGATTATTTAACTTGTGTTATAGACAGATATTACTTAAGTATGAATATCCGCACGGATAGCGACCACCGTACACAGGGTGTAAAACCCGTCATAGTGGCACACGCAAGTGTGTCGCGTTCCGGGATCAGCCAGTGTACATCCGGTTTTTGTCGGGGGTCTAGAGTTGGGGTACGACACTAGACCCTCGATCGCTTCTTCACCTTCTTGCTCATGGTGTAGGGGATATATCATCATTTGCTACTCGATACTCTAATTGGACGCCACTGCGCTTATTATCAGGTGCAGTGTGGTCACTTTGCCGTGCCAGAATGAAAAAAAATATATATTGAATTAACGAGAGTTCATCTAAACCTCTTTCTTTCGAGTTTTGTGGCCTTATCGTCTGAAAGAAAAACACGAAATGTGAAAAACTACTGACATTAGCGTCGTCTTCACTACGGGTTTCATCACTGTCAATCTTTATCATTGTGACAAAGAACAGAATTCCCTATATATCTTTATTTACCCACAATATAGAACAATTGGTACAGACCTTTAATAATACATAGTGTTATTTTATATTAAAGTAACACAAATGGCAGTGATAGCCTAGTTGGCTGCGGTACAGACTTTTAAGACGAATGTCGTGTGATCTAAAACAGCACAAATGGTATAACACTTAAAGTTACATGTATTTTTGCTAGCCTCAATGGCGCAGCGGACGAGTAGCCGGCTGTGAAACGAGAGACAGTTGGTTCGATTCCCGCACCGAGACAAATGTTTTTGTGACAGACAAATATTTTTTTCGGGTCTGGGTGTTGTGGGACCGTTGTGCCTCATAGTTCTTGATACTCACGACACAGTTTTTACCTAGTGTGAGGTCAGGACTATGTGTGTGACTGTTGGGTGTATTATTTATTGATTGTTAATTATCGCTTACTGTATGGTGAAGAAAAACATCGTGAGGAAACCTGCATTCCTGAGAGTTCAAATACGAATTTCAAAGGTATGTGAAGTCTACCAACACGCATTAGGCCAGTGTGGTGGACTAAGGCCTAACCCCTCTCATCAGTAGAGGAGGCCCTTGCCCAGCAGTGGGACAATGTTTAATACAGGGCTAGTATTATTTATTATATAGCATTTTTAACACATGAATCTATTGGATTTTTGCTGTTCATACGGGATAGAGATCACTTAATTAGATCACTCGCTAGTCAATCGATCTTTTGATGGTCCATAGACTAAAAGCATGTTATTAAAATAAATTAAATAAACATGTTATATTTTTTTTTATTAAAATAAGGGGTTTCATAACAAACAGCCAATAAAAATTATTAGAATGACATTGTGCTGTGTGGCATTCGTATTCCAGTCAGATAACCAATTTAGCAAAGTTATAGTTTTATTTAACCAGCTTCTGCATCGAAATCGGAAGAATAAAAAATTGTAAGAATAACGTAGGAAAGTATTAGATCGGTTTGTTGGCAACATGTGATTGGAACTATATACTTGAGAGGCGATATGATGTGTGGAATGAATTCTATAACTATATCGAACTGATCAATTCTAAATTTAATATTCAAATCTTACAACCCTCCAATGCCCACCGTTCTACCGTAATCGTACGGGCCTATTTCGTCGGATAATTAACAAGTTAACCCTTCAAATGTGGATGTGGAGATAACGCAACATACTCCGTGTCCGTCCGAATTACCGGCCGGCCGTAACTATCGGTCCGGGTGCCCACCTCGACCATAAATTAGATGCTGCTTGAGCGCTACACGGGTTGGGTGTGGATCCATTGTACCCTGATATTTTTTTAATTTGGCATTTGTAATATGATATAACGACTTTTTAAGATTCCTTAACTAAGAAACAAAAATGAAACTTCTATATCGTTTTGTTCTTCCAAGTACACTTAAAAAAATGTTCATTCGATAGATTTTTACTAGTCAGCTATTTGTCTTCGTTTAAATTACTATAGTGACTTTTACCTAATATTTTTTCACCTTATATAGTGACTTTTACTGTTCTTCTTTTTCTTCAGCCTTTAGACGTCCACTGCTGAACATAGGCCTCCCTTAAAGATTTCCAGACCAACATATGAGAAGCGGCCTGCACCCAGCGAATTCCTGGGACCGTCAGTCCACCTTGCATGGGGACGTCCAACGCTGCGGTTGCCTTTACGTAGCCTGAACTCGAGAACTTTTCTGTTCCATCTGTCGTCAGTTCTTCGATCTATGTGTCCTGCCCACGGCCAATTTTACTTCCTAAACAGTTGGGCTATGTCGGTTTTTTTTTATCCTAGCACGGCAAAGTGACCGCACTTCACCTGATGGTAAGCGCAGTACGGTCCAATTATAGTATCGAGTAGCGAGAGACGATCTATCCCCCGCTACTCAACACAATCATGCCGTCCTGCTCCTTCACACTACGCCATGGGCAAGAAGGTGAAGAAGCGGTCGAGGGTCTATTGTCAGAGTACTTAGAAGGCCGCAAAATGGCCAACATTGTACCCCAACTCTAGACCCCCAAAAACTTTTATAACGGTTACTTTCGTTCTGCTACGAAACTCCGCACCTTTGCTCAAGAATATAAATAATTGTCACTACATGCGTTGCGACTGTATTACCTCATAGAACAGTAACTGTAAATTCTAAATGAATATATGTAAAAAAATGACCAAGAACTCGTACATCAATGGAAACAGGCTATAAAGCATGGACCATAGACTTTTAATCAATCTGCACGAGCGATGCGGGAGTGCAAAAATGGCGGCAGGTTAGTGCCCGGCCAGGACGCTTAATTAAAACCATAAGGAAAATTCGTTCTGTTTGTCTATGACATTTCTTTTTTTGGTTTGGCGGTTTTGGGTATGTAGAGAGAAAAGAAAAAGAGTTTTTTTTGTTCGACAATTATGACCAGGACTTTATAGACGATGTTGATTAGTGATTGATGAAAATTATTGATTATGTATTTCAAGCACTGAACATCAAAATATAATCTAAGTAAATAGACTTAGGATGCATACACATAGTCCTGATTCCGTACTAAGAAAACCTATCTTGTCGGTGTCAAAAACTATGAAGTGCTTACGACCCACAACATCAAGACCCGAACAGATAATAGACAACACAGACATTTATCGCAATGATGGGATCCAACCTGTGGCTTCTCATTTCACATATTCTTTAACTATACCATAGAGTATGTCACACCTCCTCGTTTAGACCGTGCTGGTATAATTTAAACGGCATCCTTGGTAGGTAAACAGCTGGATAAGCTACCTATGCTACTCGACTCTGGCAATGCCACGGCATAGCCAAACCGTTGTCTACCATTTGAGACATGAATATTTTTAAGCCTTGTTAAAAGAAGGGCAGGTCATGGCACTTTGGGAACACTAAGACTGGGAGTTAATTCTAGAATACATAGTATGAATGAATACTGAAAATGGTTTTATTTTGTGCCTCGATAGGCAGACGAGTAGACGGCCCACCTAATGGTACGTAGTCACCGCCGCCCATAGACTTCTGCAATGCCAGGGCACAGCAAAGTCGCTGCCTACAACATGCTGGACATGATTGATGCAAGGGGATGAATCTTACTGTGGTTTCGAGAAGTGAAATGGTAAAGAGACGCTGAATTTTAAACAGTTCCTCAGAGCACTCGCCATCAATAGATAGAATACACATTCTTCTTATGGTGGAGCAATAATTACTAAGTCATACACACGTAGCTTCGAAAAGTCAGAAATAAATATTTGAATTAGTTTCGAACCCACTAATTTCGTATCGACAGTCCGTAGCACTAACTAGACTATTACCGCATCTCGTCGCATGTTACCTCAAAGAGATAATAATTAAAATCTTACTTTGCTAGTAATAAAGTACTAAACGACGACTCTTCAATTGACTCAAAGTTTAAAAGCAATATGCAACTTTTTTTAAGTTGTTTTTAGACTGTTTATACGCATTATTTCAGGTACTCTGGCGAGTGCAAGACCGCATAAAGCCAAAAAATCTAACTCTTCACGCAAGAACAGGAAAACGCATACAAAAACGATCCCATAGCAATAAATAAAGAAGCGTATGATAATACGCACCCGGTTTAATCTTCTCAACAAATCGCGTTCTGAATTGTTTTTGTACAGAAATTTTATGGTAAATTTATTCGTATACGAGAAGTAATCTGCTATTGTATGTAATATGCTAATATGTAAGATTACAGCGCATTATTATGATAAATAATACGATGTTCGTAATTATATTTTGTGTAGAGGAAGAAAGTTTGAAAAAATCCTATAACATTAAAATACTAATTATAATAATACTAGCCCTGTATTAAACATTGTCCCATTGCTGGGCACGGGCCGTGTCCGTATGAACTGAGGAGCCACTCCTGATTTTTAAAGGAGTCTCATACCATTATTTAGTAGCAAATCAGGTGATTTTGTAGGCCAAATTCTGGAATTTGTAGTAAAATATATCAAAAGTTATAGCAATGTAAAAGTGGCTCCTCAAACTAAATGTTTAGACTGAGGAGCCACCTTGTATCTCGAAAAGTAGTAGACGTACATTTATGAAATTTTTGTATGATTTAGTAGTCATTGTGTATGGTATTTACTAAAAATATCGGCTCAGTACAATTACAATAGGCAATGGTATGGCTCCGCAATTGCTAAATATATAAGAAAATGAGTTTCTGTAAAAGTGATCGGCCAATCGGCATATTTGACTTAATGATAATTTAGTAGTAAGTGTGTTCTAATTTGTAGCATAAGAATTAAATATAAACACTGAGCGAATTTGGAAAATCAACGGATTTTATTTGGCTCCTCAATCCAGACGTTTTGCAAATAAATAATTGACTGTACGTACCTCAGATCACAACGGATTCGTAAGCTAGATACACCAATATTTAGTAGAATTTTCTACTAAATAAGTACATACATTTCAGCGCTCTACATATTCGGGAACGGAGACAGTAAATACTTTCGTAATTTTTTGTAAAATTCACTATTAAGGGTGACCATGTTACCTATGAGTAAAACCAGGATAACTAGTAGTTGAATATTATTTTTGAAAAGAATAAGACCGACAACATGAAAATAGTATGTAATGTGTATGTTTTATGTTTTGATTAAGTAGTTAATTTCGGCATAAGTTAAAGAATGAATGAGTATTGGTTGGTCGGTGCTGGTAATGGTTGAAAACGGGGATTTGTTGCAGGAGAACTAGCACACCTGAGTTTTGTTGACATTAAACTCAACGCTGTTTCTGATACTCCATGTTGAAATGAGATCCAAGGTCATGTTGAGCTCAATGACAAGATCCTCGCGTCTCAGTATCCATCCGGTAACCACGAAAATAACCCCCATGAACCGCAAAAGCACAGAGCCTTGTGGTACTCCAGCATTTACTGACATGAGCTACGAAGCGTGTCTATCAACGAGGACACGTATACTTCGCTCATGGAGAAACCTGGAAATCCACTTGCGCAGGTTGTCGCGCAGACCTTATTCGCTTAGCTTGGAGAGAAGGCCACGATGCCAGACCCTATCAAATGCCTTGGCTATGTCAAGACTCACAGCCAGAGCCTCGCCATGCCTGTCAATTGCCTTGCCTCAGTGATGTAATACAAACGCTTCACATGGATTTTAAATCTGCTTTTATTTTGAATGGTGTACTAAAAGAAGAAATTTATATGAGAGTTCCCGAAGGTGTTGTTCATAAAAATAATTATGTCTGTAAATTAAATAGAGCCTTATATGGGTTAAAACAGCTAGATGTTGGTTCGAGATATTTGAGCAGTATCTTATAGGAAAGGGGTTTCAAAACTTATTAGTGGATCGGTGTATATAGGTTTTAGATAATGTTGATATTGGTAAATTATTTATGTGCTGCTATATGTAGATGATTTGGTTATAGTATGTATGTGTTATTCATATATTCATAAAATGAATTCATTTAAAAGTTATCTTATGAGTAAAATGCAAGATTTAAATGAAATAAAGCTATTTATTAGTAATAAAATAAATAGATATTATGATAAAATCACATTAGATCAAAGTGTTTACATTAACACAATATTGGATAAGTTTAATATGTCCAATTGGGAGAAGAGCATTCAGTAATTTGAACACGGAAGAAGAACTTTTTTCACAACTTTCCAGAGTATGGAGCCTTATTCCATAGGCGACAGCTGATAACCTCATTCTCGGTATGCCACACCGATGTAGAGCCGTCGCTAATGCCTTAGAAGGTCCTACAGATTATTAAAAAGTTGTTAGGAATATTCTTTTTAATAATTTTTTACTTATGCTTTAGTTTTTTTTAATTTATATAAACTTGTTTTTTTTTTGGTTCCAGCACTATGTTAGTTTTTTGTATTAAATTTTTATTTTGTCACTAACAAGCCCTTTATTGAATTGCAAAATGAATATTAAATTACGCATCTATTGATGTATAACATCTAACACAAAAAAATATTGAATTTAAAATAAACACTAAAAATAATGAATTTAAAATAAACACTATTTTTCCTTGTTGAGCAGTGTAGATGCAAAACATAATCTAGTTGTAATTGTACTGGTCACATAGTCTTGATGACTTGTCAATAGAATATAGAAGAGTGTATTATTTAAAAATGTCTATATTCCTTTATTTATTTATTATACATATTTTGTCGTGATAGACTACAGACTTGAAATACAAGTGATAGTAATTCACATCTCTTATTTTATTTCTCTCCTATAACCTGATTTCCTATAAAACATTTAATAACATTAGGAGGAAAAAAAAACGAAAGTTCATGTCACGGCAGGTCGATGAATCCTTCATAATCGGTCATACTACAGCATTATGCTCTACGTTTGCAACATTAAAAAAAGGTCGATCGCAGCTGTCACTTTAGTCTACCTAATGAAAAATCAGAGTATAGTTGAATTTATCAACCTCTTTCATTGAACGTTGTTGAATCAACGACAGACCCTAAAAAACAGGAAATTAACGTATAGATCTGTGAACGTTTCTGCAAACCAGTTAAAAACGTCAACTGGTCTTTCAACTAGTTGACCGTTTATAGGAAACGATTTCAGTTAACGCAAAAAAAAGATACTTAATAAATTCAATACTACAAATCCAACAAACATTACTACAGTATTCTTTTATTTTTTTAAATAATTTTCAACTAGTTATCCTGGTTTCACTTATTTGTAACATTGTCACCCTTAATGGCAGATTCACGAAGAATATTGAAATTTTTTTTTCTCTCGGATTCCGAATATGTAGAGCGCTGAAATGTATGTACTTATTTAGTAGAAATTTCTACTAAATATTGTTGTATCTAGCTTACGAATCCGTTGTGATCTGAGGTACGTACAGTCAATTATTTATTTGCAAAACGTCTGGATTGAGGAGCCAAATAAAATCCGTTGATTTTCCAAATTCGCTCAGTGTTTATATTTAATTCTTATGCTACAAATTAGAACACACTTACTACTAAATTATCATTAAGTCAAATATGCCGATTGGCCGATCACTTTTACAGAAACTCATTTTCTTATATATTTAGCAATTGCGGAGCCATACCATTGCCTATTGTAATTGTACTGAGCCGATATTTTTAGTAAATACCATACACAATGACTACTAAATCATACAAAAATTTCATAAATGTACGTCTACTACTTTTCGAGATACAAGGTGGCTCCTCAGTCTAAACATTTAGTTTGAGGAGCCACTTTTACATTGCTATAACTTTTGATATATTTTACTACAAATTCCAGAATTTCGCCTACAAAATCACCTGATTTGCTACTAAATAATGGTATGAGACTCCTTTAAAAATCAGGAGTGGCTCCTCAGTTCATACGGACATCACGGGCCTCCTCTACTAATGAGAGGGGTTAGGCCTTAGTCCACCACGCTGGCCTAATGCGGGTTGGCAGACTTCTCATACCTTCGAAAAACTCTCAGATATGCAGGTTTCCTCACGATGTTTTCCTTCACCGTTAAAGCAAGCGATAATTAACATTTTAATACACACATAACTTTAGAAAAGTCAGAGGTGTATGCCACTTGTATTTCGAACCTACGACTTTCGTCTTGACAGTCCATACTGCAACCAACTAGGCTATGGCTGCATATATAAAACTAGCTGTTGCTCGCGGCTCCGCCCGCGTGGAGGTCATGTTTGAGACAAAAAATATACACTACAAAATACCAATTTTCATGCATTTAACTTCAAAAATGAAGGATTTTCATACAAACTTTCTTACCCTACTTAACCCCCTAGAGGTGGAATTTCCAAAAACCCTGAAATATATGTTTTTAATTTTTAACTGTAAGGCCAAATACGAAATTGCATGCGTTTAACTGCTAAAATGACAGATTTTCATACAAACTTTCTTCCCCTATTTTACCCCCTTCGGGGTGGAATTTCCAAAAATCCTGAAATATATATTTTTTATTTTTGACTAAAAGGCCAAATACTAATTTTCATAAACTTAACTTCAAAAATGACTGATTTTCATACAAACTATCATCCCCTATTTTACCCCTTTAGGGGTGGTATTTCCAAAAACCCTTCCTTAGTGGATGCCTACGTCATAAAAGGTACCTACTGTCAAAATTTCAAGTCTCTAACCCCAGCCGTTTTGGCTGTGCGTTGATCGATCAGTCAGTCAGTCAGTCAGTCAGTCAGTCAGTCAGTCAGTCAGTCAGTTTCTTCTTTTATATATACAGATTAATATGAAATATTACGAATTAATCGAATCTATACCTATACATATATATTTTTTACTTCTTACAAACATTTTATGGTCATATAAAAAATCTTTTCCTTTTTAAACATAAGCGCTGAAGTAAGGACTTAGATTGACTACATCTAACATAAAACAGTTTGATTGCTTGAAAATTGCGCTCATGTATCACTGCTATAAACGGCTTTGAATACCGATGTGTCTCGTGGCTTGACAATGCTCATACAAGGTCATAGTTCTTTCGCTAATAAAACAGCACCAATCACTATGAACAGTAATGCACTTGCTTGTTTGCTGGCCTCAGCAATAAAAACACCAATATAAAAGTTTAATTCCTTATTGTCTAAATATAATGTGCAAATAATAAAATTAGAGAACGGGTCTTAATCGCGCAATATTTAATGGTATAAATACCAATTTATTTCCCGAAGCTACATAAACCCGATATAAACATCGGAATTTTATGATATTAATAGAAATCGCGCAAGTCTAAAAACATTACGGTAGGCAGCGGCTTTGCACGGTAGGCAGCGGCTTTGCTTTGCCCTGGTATTGCAGAAGTCTATGGGCGGCGGTGACTACTTGCCATCAGGTGGCCCGTCTGCTCGTCTGCCTATCGAGACACTAAAAAAATAAAAACATGTATGCTGTGCAACATTTACACGCATTTAATAATTAAGTCATTGGTAGATAAACGTGCTTGGTGTATCTAACAATTACCTATTTCATTAAATCTTTCAATATAGGTAGTCTACCTGGACGGCACTGCGTTTACTGTCAAATGAAGTTTGGTTACTTTTGCAAAGCCTGGATAAAAAACAGAAAGTTCTAAAAACGATGTCACATTCACAATATTAAAAGTATGTTTATTTTCCAACGCAAGATAAAGCAAGTTACACACGCAAGCTAAACAGCGTATCACTCGGTTAGTGCGTAGTCGTGCGTTGTAGTATGAATTAAATATGGACAGACCACGAGTACGCCGATTGCGTGTGTTTTGGAATTGCACACATTTGGATAGGTCTTTGGATAACTTACTGTAACATAAGGGTAATAGGTAGATTACAAATACGATTCAAAAATAAATACATACAATTCATAAGTACTGTACGCTATTATCGGTATAACATATTAAACGACCGCACGAAAACCGCAGACATCTCACTAGTTAATTTATAAAGTAAAACGATAAAACAATAGTTATACGATTTAATAGAATATACATACATATATACTCACGCCTGTAATCCCCAAAGGGGTAGGCCGAGGTGTGTGTGATACTTTCGGTATTGTGGATGTTCATGGGCGGTGGAGATCACTTAACATCAGGTGACCCACTGGCTCGTTTGACGGACTATAATATAAAAAAAATCCCATAATGTTATAGGGGGCGAGCATATCGCCATATATACTCAGCCTGTTGCCGTCCACTGTTGGACGTAGGCCTCCCCAAGTGAACACCAACCATCCCATCCATATCGCCATACTGGGCACAAATTCCAGACTCCGGGCTAATACTGGGAATTTCTAAATAGAAAAACCCAATATCACTTTACCCGACCTGGAGATCGAACCCGAGACCTCAGCACAGCAGTCGTAACGCATGCGCATTTACAACTGCGCCACCGAGGCAGTCTATTATCGAAACCTTACTTAAATTAGTAGGCACCAAAATTACTTCCAATTCTGATCAAATTTTCAGGTTTTGCGTTAATTCATTAATATTTGATAATTAACATTCACGACTACAATAGACTACAAATTACTAGCAAGAAATACTACTAAGGAATATCTTCATTAGAATTTGGTATACTGTCATAAACCACTGCACTGTTTACTGCCGAAGTATTGTTCCCGTGAATCATTTATCAGTTAAATGATTAAATGTGTTATTGCCAACTTACGTCACTAGTAGAAAAATTATTTATGAATTTGTATTATTAAATAAAGAAGATATTTTATAGTTCTTAAATGTTATATATAATAAGGAGAAACTCGTTTCTAAGGCGTGGCCTACGTGACGTCACAGCGGTTGTGGTAGGGTGGAAGGAGACTTCGAGCAAGCGGACGCGCCATTTGAATATCACTCTGTTCGTGGCATTGGGAATAGACGGTCGTTGTACTTATAGTGTCGAATCTCTGCTTGTATTTGTAATGATTTCATAAATGTAACAACTTAGTCGTTATTTAAATATTAAAAGGCTAGGTTTACAATCGTTTGTATTTTTTTAAATAAAATCGAGTTAGACATATAAATTCAGAAGTGGGATTCGCTGCTCACTCCTACATATTCTTTTCTTAAAATTCAAATTAGAGTATTTGTGCATTAGAAATTTTGAATATTAATTTTACCGTCATGTTTGATAAATCTAAACAGAAAAGTTGCAAGCTAAATCGAACGTCTATTCCTGGTTTAGAACAACAGCTTCAAGCAATAGTAGATCGTTTTGATACATTTGAAAACCATTCTCAGATCGTCCTACGAGTACCGACGGTGCTGTGGAGGGTAGTTCGCATGACCAGTGCGACATCACGGCGCCTGAACGAACCGCTACACCGATATTAGCAGCCCTGCCGAGTGAACAATCGGGCGTGGTATCTGTACCATGCTTGTTGTGCGGCAAGTCTGGATGTTTCTAGCGAAAATCACACCCGCACTATGGAAACTATTATGAGTGAAATTGGTAAACGCCATTGGTGCTATGCCGGTAAGATCAAACCATATTCTTATTCGAAATGCTGACCCGTCTTTACATAATTTTGATATCTTATGGTGCCGCGAGGTTTATCATGTGCATTTCTTGAATTAAATCGTGAGTGTTTGTCGCGCATCGGTGTCTGTTTGAAAGGCGATTATCGAAATTATCTTAGTTCAGTTTTATTTCACGAGAGCTTTATGCACCGCCGCTTAGATTTTGCAAACATTTTGTTCTATGTGATGAAAACCGTTTCTGATAAATGCCCTAAATATGAAATGAAATGAAATAAAAAATATGTTAGGCGTTGTCTATTACGACTGCATATTATTTATGGGTTGAGTAACTACCTGTTTTCGGCAATAGTTATCAGCGGTATAACAGATCCCTACATTTGTGCGATTGCTACAAATTCTCAATTATTGCTCGATGATATAATTTTATTAACTTTTATCAATGTATGTACCTATGTACAACTCAAGTGTACACTGTAACGTTAACGTACATGTAACGTGGTGCATTTCGCAATCATTGATCAAAGACACGAAAACGTGTGAATAGTAGTACCTCACCAAGATGTTATTCTTGTGGTAATTTAAGTCATACGCAGCATTCATGTACTAAGAGAGTGAGGGTAGACGACCTAACAAATTATACTCATTAGCAGTAGTTTTGATAATTCGAATAGTTTGTTAACGAGGCGTGAACCGTGTTCATTTTGCAAAAAGGCAGGTCATAGGGTTGATAATCGTTTAGATACGGTCAGATATATTAGTGTTCTCTATATGGCCACCGGTTGTTACCGAATTGAAATTAATTGTGATTTTATTTTAGCGCAAGGTGTTTGTAAAACCAGATGGTCACTATGAATATTTTAAGATGCCTTGTGGTCTTGCAAATACACTCATAGTTTACCAGCACATCAAATCATATACCTTGGGACCTCGTATGGACTCTGGTAGATTTTGCGTCAATATAGATGATGTACTAGTACCGAGCTTTACTATTCATAAAACGTATACACTCACGCTTGTAATCCCCGAAAGGGTAGGCAGAGGTGTAACGAGTACACACACTTTTCGGTGAATTTGTTACGGTCCTACAATGTGATGGGGGCGAGTCTATCGCCTTACCGGGCACAATTCCAGACTCCGGGTTGATAGATCACTTTGCCCGACTCGGGAATCGAACCCGAGATCTCAGCACAGTAGTCGTGGCCCGTGCGCAATGCAACTGCGCCACCGAGGTAGTCAGCAGTTTACTATTCATGATGGTTTGCAAACGCCTCAAGAGGTCCTTGAGATCTTGACAAAGGCTGGTTTCCCATCAACTTCAAAAAATGTAACTTTTTAATACTTAAATAGATTACCTAGGAAGGACAATCAACAACGGTCAGGTTGGGCCGAGCGAGAATAAAGTAATGGTTTTATTAAATTCACATGTGCCAAGCAACTTAAGAGGTACGACTTTGAGCTCGAATACTCTAAGGGAAATGGGTTATCTCATGTTGATTACTTAAGCCGAAATCCGTTAAATATTTGTGAAATAATAAACCTCAACGTTGGGTTCAGATGGCACAGGCCGCTGACCAATATGTCAAGAGTTTATTGCATAAGCTCAAATATAGTAAAATTGATTCGTCGTGATATGTTAATCGTAATGATGTCGTTTGTTATAAAATGAATGCAATTAGTGAATAATCGCGTTTGCTGTTTTATATCTCAAAGGGTCATCGTCTTAGTTTATTATGCGTTTATCAGCCGAACATCAACATGTTGGTGTTGAAAAAGTTATCGAGCTGATGTTGAAGCATTTTTGGTTTCGTAAGTTACGAAAATTGTATTTAAAAATACATACATCGTTGTATCGTTTGTCTTTCTTACAAAGAGGGTACTTCGTTAGTCTTTGCAGTTTATTATTTCGTGGAAAAAGTAAACCGTTTGATACAGTTGTAGTTTTTATGATAATTACTGATCGAAGACGAAAGTATGAGTTCATTATTTGCTAATAGAATTAATGAATTCAGTTTTGAGCTACATTTTATTACTTTTTATTACTTACTAAAGTAATGGACAAGCCGTGCGATACTGTCGCGCTATAGCGAATGTGATCCGCGTAACAAAACAAAAATCAGACAGGTAGAATAGGCAAACGTTTTATGGTAGATTAGTCTCGCCTTGAATATTATAATTCAAATGTCTATATGATTTTCACCTTTGATTTTTTATGTGCAGGGATGACTCCTGTCATACGACCCTTGATGCTGCACGATGTGTCTTTGGAGGCTATGCGAGCTTGCCCGACAACGTAGACTACTGGTTGAAAAACGCACACTCCAAGATGCTTGTGTTAACGAAAAGATGCAAAGCTACACGTTTGTTCCACGTTTGCGACATGATATTTGTGTGTAAGGAACGCTGGTATGTATAGACCATATGCAAAAATGGGAACTTTGCCACATAGTCAGTATGAGCTGAAATTGCTATCAGGCTCTTTTGGTAAGACACGTAATTTTGGTAAAATATCGCGGACAATGTATTTTCGATGTGTGTGTAATATTTTTTAACGTAAGCTTACTGTTGTTTCTATTTGTTGGGCATCCCGAGGGCTCTGTCCAGGCCATCCTGAGGGCTCTGGCATTGTTTGTCGTATCCTGAGGGCTCTGCGACTGTAAAGGACGTATATAATGCTGCGCCTTTACGTATGTACTGTGTATCCCGAGGGCTATGCACAGTGGGCATCCTGAGGGCTCTGCCATTGTTGTGCATCTCGAGAGCTCTGCACGTGTGAGCATCCTGAGGGCTCTGCTCACGAGGGGGAGTTTTCTTAGCGAATAATCTGAATGTTTTGTCAATATGTACGCCAAAATGCAATAACGTAATTGCTGCAGGGATTGAATTTTTGAGATTTAAAATTAATAAAAACAATGTGGTTTTTCAGTTACTGATGACGAGGTAGAAAATAGCAGAGGGGTTTCATGTGCTGAACGTCATGTTGTGGAGGCCACCATACATATACCAGCCTCCATACATCAGACAGAACATACATCTACAGCAACTACGATGGCTTCCACAACCAGACCATTGCGTGCGAGGACGCATCGCCGTCAGGAGAGGCCGAATAAGGAGAAACTCGTTTCTAAGGCGTGGCCTACGTGACGTCACAGCGGTTGTGGTAGGGTGGAAGGAGACTTCGAGCAAGCGGACGCGCCATTTGAATATCACTCTGTTCGTGGCATTGGGAATAGACGGTCGTTGTACTTATAGTGTCGAATCTCTGCTTGTATTTGTAATGATTTCATAAATGTAACAACTTAGTCGTTATTTAAATATTAAAAGGCTAGGTTTACAATCGTTTGTATTTTTTTAAATAAAATCGAGTTAGACATATAAATATATATATACACTCATTTGCAAAAAAAACAGGCGGTTTTGATTTTAATTCTTCTTTATAAAAATACGGTACCAAAATGATTTCAATCATTTGTACATGTTACTGGCCGGTTTTAAAAATGCCGTGGTGTTTAAAACAGTACGTTCTAAATTCAAATTTTCGTTTGATGCTCGTTTTTACAGAAAACCACTTTTTATCCTACATTTTTGGTGCGAAGTTCCAAAAGATAATATCGGTTTTCATAACTTTTAGTCAATTTTTATGAATTTATTTCATATTCTTAATTGTCAAAGCTTCATTTATTGCTGTTTAGCTGTCTCAATAATGTTAGAGAAAGTGGTAAAAGCTACCAAAATTATTGCGCTGCTCGAAGAGGGTTGCAGCCAATGCTTCGTGGCTTAGAGGCTAAGTGTGAGTCGCTCGACGATTCAAAGGACCTGGCAGCGGTATCAAGACACCGGTTCCGTCGAGAGAAGGCCTGGTTCTGGAAGAAAACCATGTACCCAACCACGGGATGATCGTTTTCTTGTGAGTCGCGCATTGAGAAATCGCAAGTCTTCGTATATGGACCTTAAGAACAACCTCGAAGAAGTAAGAAATGTGCATATTAGTCTATGGATGGTCAGGAGGAGGCTTCTCGCGGCCAATATACGCAGTCATCGCCCGGCCCGCGGCCCTAAGTTACTCCGTGAGCACAGAGTCGCCAGGCTTAGGTTTGCTCGAAATTGTGAGTCATGGACTCAAGAAGACTGGAATAGGGTATTGTTCTCCGATGAAGCCAGGATATCTCTGTTCGGTTAAGATTGACGTCGGCGAGTGCTACGAAGACGAGGAGAACGCTTTGCAGAGGCTTGTTTTGAAGAAATCACACCTTATGGTGGGGGCTCTGTTATGATTTGGGCAGGAATAAATTCAATGGATCGTACAGAGTTAGTCTTCATTGAAAACGGCTCACTGACTGGACATCGATACATAACGGAAGTTCTAATTTCTCATGCACAACCCGCATTGGCTGCTTTAGGCGAAGACTCAATTTTTATGGACGACAACGCTCGCGCCCACCGGTCTGGCGATGTGGAAGCGTATGTGCAAGAGGTCGGCATTCGTCGTTTGGATTGGCCAGCTCGAAGTCCCGGCTTCAATCCTATAGAGCATGTCTGGGACGTTCTGAAACGACGCGTGAGATCAGTACAACCGGCTCCGCAGACCATCAGAGAGCTGAAGAATGTGATTACCGCGGAGTGGGAACGTATTCCGCAAGCAAGTATCCGGGATATCCTCGCTAGCATACCCAGACGAATTCAAGCTGTGATTTCAGCTAGAGGGGGTCACATTCGATACTAAACATTTATCTGCTTTTACTTTATTAAAGAAAAAACAAACAAAAATCTTTGTTAACTTTTACTTCACGAGCATATGCACTATTAGCGAGCATACACTACTAGTGAACTTTAGCATTAAAACCCATAAATTTGATCAAAATTTTATGATAATACTGACGAAAACGATTATTGGCTTATTAATTTACAAAATTGTGAAAGTAAAACTACCTATAATTATCAAACAAACCAATAGTAACATTTGAAATGGTTCATTGCTTAGGTGCCCGTTTTTTTTGCAAATGAGTTTATATATAACATTTAAGAACATTCTACATATGTCGCACCTGCGCTACACCGATGACATAATTCTCCTAGCTGAGAACGGTGCGGATCTAAAAGAAATGCTTGCTGAACTGCATGATGCGTCTCTAAGCGTCGGCCTGAGGATGAACATGTCCAAGACAAAGGTAATGACAAACCGTCCACATAATATACCGAATATCATCATAGGTAACACACAGATTGATATAGTGGACGATTACATATATCTTGGGCATCGTTTATCCTTTTGCCGAGACCTGCAAGCGAAGGAGATCGCTAGACGAATCCAGCTAGAATGGGCCGCTTTTGGGAAGCTTGATGATGTCTTCAGGGCAAATATCCCGCAATGTCTCAAGACCAAGACATTCAATCAGTGTGTTCTGCCCATGCTCACTTATGGATCCAAAACGTGGACGCTCACAAAGGACTACATGCACAAAATAAGAGTCGCACAAAGAGCCATGGAGCGAGCCATGTTAGGTATCTCCCTCGTGGACCGCATACCGAACGTTGAAATTCGTCGGCAGACGAAAGTTGTAGACGTCGGAATGCGGATCGCGAAGCTAAAGTGGAGATGGGCGGGACACCTGATGAGGCGGAATGACGGCAGGTGGACTAGGGCGGTAACAGAGTGGTGGCCTAGAAGGGAACGAAGAGAGAGAGGCAGACCACCAGCCAGATGGTCTGATGACATCAGGAAGGCGGCCAGTAAATGGTGGACGAGGTTAGCACGGAACCGGAACGAATGGCGTGAAAGAGGAGAGGCCTATACCCAACAGTGGGTCGATATAGGCTGAACGAAGAAGAAGAAGAACATTCTTAAATGTTATGCTCTATAAAAACTTTTTCAATTTACTAAACAATAATGTATGTTCCAATAATATGTTTAATTAATCCAAATGTAACCAACATTTATTTCATAAGATAAGCGTATTTAGAAGCAGCGATAGCCTGGTCGATTACGATACGGACTGTCAAGACGAAAGTCGTATGTTCGAAACCCAACTGGCATACACCTCTGACTTTTCTAAAAATATTGTGTGTATTCATTAATTAACGCTTGCTTTAACTGTGACGGAAAACATCGTGAAGAAACCTGCCCGAGAATTATCATGCAAATTTCAAAGGAATGTAAAGTCTACCAACCCGCATTAGGCCAGCGTGGTGGACTAAGGCCGAACCCCTCTCATTAGTTGAAAGAGAGTGGGACAATGTTTAATACAGGGCTAGTATTATAAGACGAATTTATATTTGAACTAATCCAGAATTACAGAGGTCCGGTGTAGTGCCGTATTCAAAACAATCCACGAGCAAATAACCGATTCTCGGCCCCGCGGGTGTCGTTGTGTGCCCGCTTTACTTTTTCACATTATACGCCGCGTACCGGCGCGTGCGTTTTCCATTACCTAAGTGTTTATATGAAATGTGTACAATGTGCCACGCGCTTTATAACACACGCGAGATTTCCAGCTGAATAATGATTTTGGAAATAAATAATTTTCATTTAAAAAAATGTACATTCTTCTGTAAATCGCTAGGGACTGTTTAATGGATTGCCATGGTTATTGTTTATGAGAATAAGCGTTCAGTCAAAGATTGATTTACTTCTACATCAAGCGTCTTATGTCTGCATGATAAATAAATATAAATATCAAACAGTCACACACATAGTCCTTTTTTTTTTTTTTTGTTGTCGCGGGGAAAGCGTTTTATTACTACCGCCCGCTCCGGGGGGAAGCGGAATAAGAATAAAACGGTTATGCTGGACTAGCCGGTCTTACGACCCAGCATCCCCCTCGCCCGGATGATGGCTATCCGGGCAGCCGCTGGGCCGAGTCCCTACCCCCTATGTACACCCCACCCGACACTACCAGCTAAAACCCCGCGGTGGCCTTCTTCGGCGCTTACGGAGCGATCCCGGGGTATTCTAAGGAGTGCTAGAATTGCTGCCGGAACCGCCCCTGCGCGGTGCTGCGTTGCAGCCCATCTCCATGGGAGGGCTTAGGAGCCCCCGCGCACCGAACAACGACAGCGAACGAGGCCTTACCACACGCGCTGCCGTCCATCTCGGGGTCGCACGATGCTCCGAAACTGGGAGTGCATCGATTCGGGCTGACAGCCCCCCGCTGCGAGCCCGCGACCCCCGATGGCCCCAATTAGTCGCCTCGTACGACAGGCAGGGGTTACCGTGGTGGAATTCAAACGCCCCCGTTCCACAGGGCGGGAGACGCCGGTCAGTCGTCCACCCGGCGCCTCCTACGTCTTCTCTGGCGGCGGGAGGGATCATTTCGTTCCCGATCCCTCTCGGCACTCTCCTTCTGCGAGATGACGCTCTCGCAGAAGTGGGCCACCGCACGCCAGGACCTCCGGCTGGCGACCATGGACGACACCACGGCCGGCAGCGAGAGGTCTCCTCCGACGACTGCTCTGAGAGCGCTGCGCTCTTCCTCCCAGGCTGGGCACTCCTCCAACGTGTGTTGGGCCGTGTCCTGGTGGCAGTTGCCACAATGGTGGCACACGGCAGACACCTCCTTTCCGATCCGACACAGGAACGAACCGAAACACCCGTGGTCCGTCAGTACCTGCGTCAGCCGGAAAGTTGGCGCACCGTGGCGCCTGTCTAGCCATCTCTTTAGGACAGGACGCACTGCCGCGACGGTCCTCAAGCCCGCACTTGGGCTTTCCAGCCTGGTATGCCACTCCTCCACAGCGGTTCTGCGAAATCGGGCCGCAATCTCCCTCGGGGCCAGTCTCACCTGACGGCGACTGGACGCCTCCTCCCGCCAGAAGAACGCGGACGAGAGGAGTTTTGCGTCCAACTCCCAAGGGAGGGTGCCGGCCAATACGCAGGCCGCCTCGTGGGAGACCGTGCGGTAGCCCCTTACTATTCGCTGCGCCAACAAACGCTGCGGTTTGCGCAGCAAGGCGACGCAGCGGGGTTTCAGGGACTGGGCCCATACGGGACATCCGTACAGGGCCATTGACCGCACGACTCCAGCGTATAAACTTCGGCAAGGGCTATTAGGTCCCTCCAGGTTCGGCAGCAGGCGTCCGAGCGCGCCCGCCGCCCGCACCAATTTCGGCGACAACTCCTTGAAATGGGCACGGAAATCCCATCGGCTGTCCAGAATCAATCCCAAGTACTTCATTGTACAGCCGATGGGAATCCGCACCCCCTCCACATTGATGTGGGGCATTAAAGGTGGCCGAATCCGAGGACCGTGAAAGTAAAGGGCCTCGGATTTGTTCAGGGCCACCTTAAGGCCCAGTCGCCGAATCCTGCCCACCACCTGTTCGGTTGCGAACGAGGCGAGCAGGGTGGCCTCCTGGAAAGACCTGGCTGTCGCTGTTACTAGCGTGTCGTCTGCATAACAGACGACAGCGACGCCTCGGGGATTGGTACCACGGAGCACCCAATCGTAGCCGATGTTCCACAAGAGAGGGCCCAGGACTGAGCCCTGTGGAACACCGCAGGCCATCGCTCTTCGGTGCCACCTGTCGGCGCCTGGATACACTATGTACCTGTCTGAGAGATACGAGCGCACCAGACGCCGGAGATACGGTGGCACCACGTGGTACCGCAGTGCTTCCAGTATGCAGGCCCAGGGCAGGGTGTTAAACGCGTTGGCGATGTCTAGAGACACCGCCACCACCACTTCACCCCGAGCCACTGCATCCTCCGCTTGTGCCTTGACCCGCAAAATCGCGTGTACTGTCGATCGGCCTTGCCGGAACCCGTACTGGCACTGTGCCAGGTCCGGCCCGACCCCTTCAAGATGCTCGACGAGGCGAGCGTGAATGATACGCTCGAAGAGCTTACAGACCTCGTCGAGCAACACGATGGGCCGGTAGGCCGATGGCGACTCTGCGGGCCGCCCCTCCTTCTTGAGCAGGACCAACTTCCCAGTTTTCCACTGAGACGGAAAACGGCCCTGCTCCAGGCACGCGGAGAACAGGCCACGGAGCCTAGTCCCCAGATGCTCGACGGCTAACACCCACGCACGTCCGGGGATACCGTCGAGACCCGGGGCTGTTTTCTTGCCCCGCAGCCGAAGCACCACCGCCCGAAATTCCTCGAGCGAAACCTCCGAAATAACCCTTGCCGAACTCAACGACGATGGCGTCGATGGATGTGACGCCATCGGTGGGGGAGTGACATCTTCAGTGGCAGGGAACAAAGCTGCGACGACCTCTTCCACTAGGTCGCCCCGGAGACTTTGCGTCAGTGGGGGCGCCCACGGGCGATATCTCCTCATCGCCACGCGATATGGACGCCCCCAAGGGTCGTTATCGAGAGTTCCCCGGAACTCCTCCTGAGCTGCAGACTTTGCCCTAGCTATCGCCACGCGCAGCGCTCTCTTAGCCTCCCTGTGGAGGCCGTGAAGCAACCGCTCCTGGTCCTCGTCACCGAGAAGACGGATTTGGCGACGACGGTGCCTGGCGAGACGACGGAGGGCGGCCACGCAGGAGATACGTAACCGCGTGAGTTCCGCCGACCACCAGAACACCTGGCGCTTCTCGGGAAGACGTCGGACTCGGGGCATGGCCGCGTCACAGACGCGCGACATCGCTGCCCCGAACCACGCCGCCTCCTGCTCGACCTGCATCGGTGCTTCCGGTGCAGGGAGCCACGCCTGGGCCAGAGCGGCCTCCTTCAGGGCCTCCACGTCGAGGCGTTTTGCTGACCAACGCGGGCCGTCCGACCGCGGGCCGGTCGGTCCTCCACTGGACTGGGTGTTAGGGGACAAGGCGACGTCGAACCTAATGTATCGGTGATCCGACAACGTCTCCTCGTCCACCAGAACTCTCCAGTCACGGACACGGCGGGCAATAGCTGGGGTGGCGAACGTGACGTCCACCACTGATCCGCCATTATGCCGCACGCACGTGTTAACCGACCCGCGATTCACGACGGCCAGGTTGGCCGAGATCGCCCATTCCTCCAGGGCCTCACCGCGCCTGCTGGTGACCGACGAACCCCAAGCCAGAGACTTGGCGTTGAAGTCGCCGGCAACGAGAACGGGGCGAGGCTGACTGTCTTGCACCACCAGAGCCCCTAGCCGAGTGAGAAAGTGCTCGAACTCGGCCAGGGATCTATTGGGGGAGAAATACACACCCACAATCCAGACCCCCCCCAATAGAACCGCCACACATCACGACCCCTTCGATACTTTTTCGAAGGGCGGGGAGCCGGCGGCGCCCCGAGTGATGACGGCCACCAAACCGTTAAGGTCCCCTGCCCAGTCTTCCCTGGGGGGAACAAAATATGGCTCGGCAACCACAGCCACTTGTATTGACCACTGCGCCATGCTCTGGACTAGCAGGTCCTGAGCCCTGGCGCAGTGATTAATGTTCGCCTGGAGGAAACGTTGCGCCATATTAATGGGCGATCTCCATCTGGTCCTCTATGGGGAGCGCTGTTGGCTGGGCCACAACCCCCCTCCCCCGACCACGATTTACGTGGCGGGGGCGGGAGGAGGCGACACATGTCTTGGCGCCCACCTGGTGCCCCGCGGGTTTACCTGCATCAGCGCAGACTGCGCAATGCGGCTCCGCGGAGCACTCCTTGGCCTTGTGGCCCAGTTTACCGCAGCGGTAGCAGACGCCGCTGCGGTCACACTCTTCGGTGTACCGTGCCCGCACATGTCCCCTGTGGCACACATGTCACAAGGCCCGACCGGTCGGGGCGGATCTCCCCGACTTTAAAATTTTCCACCGCATTGCTACCCCCTGCTTTTGCGAGGGCCGAAGCGACTATGTCCGGGTCGGCAGACGCATCCAACCCGGATACTCGTAGTTCCGCGGTCTTGAATGGGCGGGAAACACGGACATCGTCCGCCATTTCCGTCCCGCAGAACACCTCCCGTACTTTGTTGGCGAGGGAGTCGGCCCTCGCTTCAGACTCCGGGCCGGGTACCTCGTACAGGTACCCGCCTGTCGCCATTAGGCGAGCTCGCATCTCGGCAATGCCAAGACCGGCCAGATCAATGGATCGCTGGACCTGACGCAGCACATGGGCGTACGTAATGCCCCGCGCCAACCCCTCAGGTGTCACCGTCAACGTGACGGCTGCCTTGCGAGGCAGGTGAATCCGTGGCCTTGGCCGATCCGGCTGCTGCTTCGGTGCGGAGGCAGCAGTACTCGGCAAGGCCTGGGGATTCTTTTTCCCCTTTTTGGCCACGATATTCCAGCCCTCCTCCATCGACGCAGGAGCGGGGGGCAGCGGCCGGGGCACACAGGGTGTTTGGGCCCGTGGAGCGACATGCCCTTTTTTATTTCTTTTCCCCCCCCTGCGGGACTTACTCTGGGGAGGTAGTTGGGACGTGGCGGACGTCGATGGTACAGGCCCAGCCACAACAGCAGGAACGGGTCGAGGACCAACATTAGGGGTGGGCTGGGCATTGCTTTTGCCCTTTCCCTGCCCCTTGCCCTTCGGGGTGGCTGGTGGACCAGCACCACCTGTTTGGGCTTTCGAGGGCCCGGCGACAGCGACAACTTTGCCACTGCCGGCAGCTAGCGGGGGCCGCATGATGGGCTCCGGGGGCAGTCTCGAGCATATTGCCTCCAAGCGCACGTCTAAAATATTAAGCAGACGGCGCTCGAGTTGCTTTTCCCCCTCTGCCTGACGGGCCGCCGGTATCGACGGTCCAATTGATTGGACCATTGCGAGCATTCTTTGCATGGTCTTCTCTTGGTCTGCCAGGGAGGCCTTAAGAAGGGCAATCTGTTGCGCCATTGCCGCTTTCTCGGCCTCTAACCTGGTCACGTCTGCAGAGGCTGACTCCTCCGCCCTCTCTACCAGTTCATTTGCCGCGAGATTAAGCCTCCGCTGCTCTGTCCCATTTAGATGCCGGGACTTTTTTGCCACATCCCGGATAATTTCTGACAGCTGCAATCGCCAGTCACGGCCATCAGCTGTCGCATTAGTTATTATCATCGGCGTGGTGTCTTCGTTAGGCACCACAGCCGGACTTGCTGAGAGAGCAAGGATTTTCTGCGCTGGTTCGACATCACTGTCACTTGTAGCCGTGTCCAGTTGCCGATCTCTCAACGCCCGCTTTGAGCGCGTCATTACGCCGCTCGTTCCTTCCTTGGCCTTGGGAGCCGAGATAGTTGAAGCGGCTTCAACAGTCGCCTTCTTTGGCTTACTCCCAGTTTCGTCCAAAGGGCCAGGGTCGCCAGCGTCCCCTGGGATAGATGTTTTCTCCACCAAATCGTCTTTTGTTTTTTTAATAATTGTTTTCATGATTGAACCCACGAGTATGGGGGATATAAACGGTCCGCCCAGCCAGAGCCCCCTGTAGCTGGGTAAGCAAATTCTGCACGGGGTTCAGCACGTTCCCCGCCGGGGTTCGCACTAGAGACCGAACTACCCATCGGCCATGCATCCCCTCACGGTGCGCCGCCGCTTGGGATTCGGGGTGACTTTTTATAGAGGTTTTCTACCTCGCGGCCCGGGCGGTTAAGCCAAGACCCTCGGTCCAGTCGGAGCGCGAGACATGACCACAGACCTCCAGACTAGATTACGATTTACGACGGTGACAGCAGGAAAGAGCGTCCTCCCTACTGCCCGCTCGGCGGCGGGGTGAGCGCACACCGAGCCCGCCGACACTCCCGAGACAGAACTCGGGAGTAGCTCAATAAATGAGCACGGACTTCTGATTGAAGGCCGCCGCAACAAGCGACAACCGTCAACCACCTTTTGTCAGGATATCGGCCGTCGGTCAACGTGACCGCCGTTGCCCAGGGTGCACCACGTGGAGGTTTCCTGACTTCGCACCCCACACACATAGTCCTGACCCAACACTTGCTCAAACCTGGCTATCAAGAACTACGAGGGACTACGGTCCCACAACATCCAAACCAGAACCAAACATTTGTTTCGGTGCGAGGATCGAACCCGCGAAGTGTTTGTACTGGTTTCACTTCTGCCTTCCGGGATTACAGGCGATAGTGTATATATTTATATTTATTCATACTAGTCACTTTAATAAAACACGTTAAAAAAAATAAAGTACATATTATACATGATAAGTACAAGATGAGTATTATGTTATTACTAGATCCCTTCTTTGGAATCATAAAGTCTAGTTTAAACAACGTTTGTGGCGATTTGAATCTCAAAGATTTCAAATTTAAGCACCGCAGCGCTTCAGGCCACTTGTTTTGGTCCATGATATAGACGAAAACCGGCCAATTTATAACTTTTTAGTGTGGATAATTATTTTTTATCAATTCGTATTGATGACTGGCTCGATTTCACCATCTCCTTCGTGTGTACTATTATTAAAACTATGATTATTTAAATTTTTATATTTACTTACATCTTAGTCTTAGAGATATATTTAATAAAATAAGATGAACGGTGCGATTGTAATACCACTTATTTCAGAATGAACAATTTAAATATGTGTATGGAAGTTGTTGAAGTATTTAAATTAAATTTATGTTTTGTTTTTTTTTAAATGACATGTAGTGTTTAGTCATTGTTTTAAGTTCAATAATTTTTTTGACTCTACCAAGAGGTTCAAACGTTTTGTCATAAGCAAAAAAATTAATGAAGTATAAATAACAAATACTGTAATCAATTGAACGCTAGCAGATATTTCTAATTAAACTCGAGTAAAAGTTATATATTTATTTATCTTCGTACAGGAAACAAACTGTATTAAGTATATTAATAATAGATACATATAACTAACTCTTGGACTAATAAAGTTTCCAACAATATCAATATATGGTTTAAAAATATATGGTAATCATTTATCAAAAATATAATTAGTTCGCCTATAGACTGTACCACACCACACCCCTTTATACGCTATATTGAATTCTGATATCCTTTGAAACATCATCTTTATGTATTAACCAGTCAATCTGCTACGATACCTAGTACGCTTTAAGCACTCAATAAGGCGCTTTAGGAATTGTTCACTTCGATTCTCATAACTTCGACTTAAGCGACTGGAATATGAATATCGCGTTTTTTATGGTGTATTTTTATAAATTTGTTAATAAACTCATGGCAAGCGATCACTACCATAAACAATCTTTACAATATCCAAGGAATTGTGATTATTTTTCATACTCGGTTAAGCGCCTACACTGCACCTGATGGTTATTTAGTGAAGTCCAGAGTATCGAATGGCCATAGAAGATTATGCTCCGGCCTATTGGACACAAATATGCCGGCTTACACAATTGCTTTTTCAGGCTTTGCTTAGAGGACCCGATGTTATAGGAACACGTGGTCCAGAAAACTGTTACAGCTTGATGTATCAAAAGTTGTGAATTTATAAGCCTCTGGTTTCGGGCAGGGGTAGTAAACACCGTCGGAGGAGACCTCTCGCTGCCGGCCGTGGTGTCGTCCATGGTCACCAGCCGGAGGTCCTGGCGTGCGGTGGCCCACTTCTGCGAGTGCGTCATCTCGCAGAAGGAGAGTGCCGAGAGGGATCGGGAACGAAATGATCCCTCCCGCCGCCAGAGAAGACGTAGGAGGCGCCGGGTGGACGACTGACTGGCGTCTCCTGCCCTGTGGAATGGGGGCGTTTTGAGAATTTCACCACGGTAACCCCTGCCTGTCGTACGAGGCGACTAATTGGGGCCATCGGGGGTCGCGGGCGCGCAGCGGAGGGCTGTCAGCCTGTATCGATGCACTCCCAAATGAGGGGCATCGTGCGACCCCGAGATGGACGGCAGCGCATGTGGTAAGGCCTCGTTCGCTGTCGTTGTTCGGTGCGTGGGGGCTCTTTAGCCCTCCATGGAGATGGGCTGCTACGCAGCACCGCGCAGGGGCGATTCCGGCTGCAATTCTAGCACTCCTTAGAATACCCCGGAATCGCTCCGCAAGCGCCGAAGAAGGCCACCGCGGGGTTTTAGCTGGTAGTGTCGGGTGGGGTGTACATAGGGGTTAGGGACTCGGCCCAGTGGCAGCGCGGATAGCCATCATCCGTGCGAGGGGGATGCTGGGTCGTAAGACCGACTAGTCCAGCATACCCGTTTTATTCTTAATCCGCTTCCCTCCGGAGCGGGCGGCAGTAATAAAACGCTTTCCCCGCGACAAAAAAAAAAAAAAAAAGGGGTAGTAAACACCGCAAAGCTGTGGCTCCTTAATCCAGTACCTACGCTTGGTTCTGGTGTGTTTTTTTATATCATAGTCCGACAAACGAGCCAGTGGGTCACCGGGTGTTAAGTGATCTCCACCGCCCATGAACATCCACAATACCGAAAGTATCATGTATGCGCTGTCGGCTTTAAAGGACAGGAATAGGGATTAGGGAAGGGAAGGGGGAATCTGGGCCTCCGGATATCTCACTTACCATACGAAACGCGACAGTAAACTGTCACTTTACGTTGGTTTTCTGTGAGACAGTGGTACTACCCCGGTCGAGCCGGCCCATTCATGCTGTAGTTAATATGTCTACAGCGTGGCTCTACCACTTCTCAATGTAACAAATGAACAATGAACAACAAATGAAAGTAGAACTGTAAATTAGGGTTAAGACATTGCCATTTAAGGTAAATTATAGATTAAAAAACAAAAAAAATTCTTTGATAGCTAGCCAAACTAAAAATTACATATGTTTTAAATATGGAGTATTCATTCTATAGCGATATAAAGTTCACTTTGATTACAGTTTAGTATTATCCTGGCACGGCAAAGTGACATCACTGCACCTGATGGTAAGCGCAGTGCCGTCCAATTAGAGTATCAAGTAGCGAGTAACAATCTATCCCCCGCTACTCAACACAATCATACCGGTCTGCTTCTTCACACTACGCCATGGGCAAGAATGTGAAGAAGCGGTCGATGGTCTAGTGTTAGAGCACTCAGAAGACCGCAACACGGCCAAATATCGTACACCAACTCTATACCCCCGACAAAAACCGGATATACACTAGCTCATCCCGGAACGCAACACACTTGCGTGTGCCACTATGGCGGGTTTTACACCCTGTGTACGGTGGTCGCTATCCGGGCGGATATGAATATCCTGCCACCAGCGAATGATGATGTCATCGGTCCTTGAGACGTGCAAATTTTCAAGTAAATCGAACATCTTGTGAAAATTACATTGGAAGATTCCGTTACATTGATACATAGAAGTCAAGCTAATATAAATCGTGGAGAAAATAGACGGGGGGGGGGGGGGGGGGTATATATCGCCGATTAGAAAAACACCAATTCGCTTATTTATGATCTACTAAAAAGCCAAATATTTTATTATTCGGCTTATTAACGTTGATTATAAAGACTAGTTCAGCAGACTTCTAGGAACTTCATGGAACACGAAGCAGTGTTTATGCTTTGCGTGACAGCCTTAAGACATGCTGGATGTCCAATAGGTATCTGAAATCGAACGCGCCTCGCTCTAGCACAACGATGCACAATTATAATTGCTGTCGGTTGCCCGCGTCCTGATTATACCGCTTCCCGGGGATTTGTTATGATCCGCTAATTGATCGCATCCCGGTCGAGGTTCGTTCCTTCCTCATTAACCGTCCGTGACGTCACTGAAATTATCCCGTTTGATTGGGGATTTGTTTGATCCGCGTTTGTGTTTGAAACAGATCTGTAGGAAGGGTGCAGACCTTGTATTTAAAAACTTCGTGGGATATTTTGCATTAGTAGTAACTGACACTAATATTCAAGAAGATATATGGTTTCAGAGGAATTTCCTCCAGTGAACGCTCCGATCGTGGAATGAGTCAAGTTATAAATAAATAAAAACATACATACTGCAGGGAACTCTTTGCTTTGCGTTAGACTTCTGTTATAGATCATTGGTCCATTTTTGGCGCAAATAAATAACTGACCAAATATTGAAATTTTCTGGACATCATAAAATCAAACATAATTGGTATTATGTTATAGAATCATCTGTCATTCTCTTGAGTGATTAACAGATTCTTCGTTTTCTATTATAGTAATAATAAAGTTGACGCACCAAAGACCTCTCCTATCTCACACCCATGCAATCAAACACAATAAAATAAAACAATGAGGCCTGATTCTACACACGCGCTAGCGAATGTAATCCCCGAAAGGATAGGTAGAGGTGTAACCAGTACGATCTCATTTCACGGAGCTTATTACCATCCCATGATGTGATAAGGGGCGAGCCTATCCCCATTCCGAGCCCATTTCCAAACTCCGGGCTAAAATTGAATATTTCGTGATATGAAAACCCAATATCACTTTTACGTGATCTCTGAATCGAACTTGAGACTTTAGCAAAGCAGTCGTAACTCGTGGGATATACTGCGCCACCGAGATAGGCCTGATTCTCCCGATCTAAAATCAATAAACAAGTGCCTTTTACAACCCGGAACTCCAAGGCCTTCAAGTATATTGGATAAATTGCCTTAACCGTATGAAATGCCACATGTGTTGTCACTAAGAAATTGCTTCCTCAGTCGATCCATTGATTAGTTCAAATCAGGAGTTTACGCCATACACCTGATGATTCAATTTCGTTAAAAAGAGATTGGATGGAAAGGGTCTTTGTATGTGGGAATTAGGTGATAATATAGGTTCGATGTAGCTTATTGTTATTTGATGTATTTTTTATAGACTCAGTATCATAAATTAGTTAGTACATAGCCGTTTAACCATTATATCAGTTGACGAGATCATTAAAATAAATAACACCCAACAGTCACACACATAGCCCCGATGTGTCGTAGATATCAGGGACTACGAGAGACTTTCCGTCTCATAATACCCAGACCCCGGACACAAACATCTGCCTGTCACACAAACACTTGTCCCTGTGGGAATCGAACCAATGGCTTCTCGTTTCACAGTCGGCTATTTGCCTACTGCGCCACGAAGGCTGTCAGCATTGCATCTCTTTTACAGTTGCCAGAATTTTGGCTATCGGAAATACCTGATCCACATGAGTTGACGTTGACGTTGTTTTATCGACAGCGTGAACGGGCTAGCTCGACCGGGTTAGTGCTACGGTTTTACAAAACGGGCTTGAACACGCAGTTTGCTGTTGGAGTATTAAAAAATACAAGTAGTGCAAGTGAGTCACTTGGTAGTAAGTGGTGACTGCCGTAAGAGGAATAAATGGAAAGATTTCAGGGAACTATGAGGAAAGAACATAATAAGTAAAGGTTGTTTGCAAAGCAATTTCGTTTTTCCCAAACAAGGAGTAAATTGTATTTTCACAGCTAACTTCATACTGAAGCCGCATAATCATTATATATTTTGACAGCTGATGCATCAAGGCTTGCTTGTGGAAAAAATCAGTTGATTCTACTTAGTAGTTTATAATTGGTACTCTTTCAAATATGCAAAATATTTATTCACTAGTAACTTTCCGAATAACCAATATAATGAAGCTGTCATATTCATCACTTGATAAACCATGATATAACTTACATGTGTACCTAAACGGCCGTTTAAACCTACTTAATGTTCGAAATGATTCAAAAAACTATGAAACTCTCGCATCAAAAGTTCCAATTACCCGAATTATACTTCGAACCCCGGTTAAGTGGACGAGAAATGAGACTGAGCAGAGTTTCTGTTACAACAAATAACGCGCTTTACCCCTAAATTGAATTACGCTACACCAGAGTGGAGACATACGGTTCATTATCATGTAGTAAAACGTGGCGTTTTATTTTAGTACGACAAAAACGCACTGTATTTGCTATTTGAACTTGACTTTAGGTTTTAGTTACTTTAGTTGTAATTGCGCATGCATTACGACTGCTGTGCTGAGTTCTCGGGTTCGATCCCGGGTCGGGTAAAGTGAAATTAGTTTTTTCTTCTAGAAATACTCAGTATCAGCTCGGAGTCTCGATTGTGTCCGGTATGACGATAGGCTCCCGCCCTATCGCATTATAGGACCGTAATAAAATTCCGTAATATAAGTGGATGTACTGGATACACCTCTGCCTACTTCGGGGTTTGTAGGCGTGAGCATATATATGCATGTATTTTTGTTTACCGAATATATTAATTTCACTGGGGGTTATCAAATTACTTCGATTAAATAATTGCCATGGACAAGGAAAAAGTTTCCTTAATTTGGTTTATATAGTTAAATACGATTAATTAAAATTTTATTCGTTTATACAAATAAATATACGACTGCCTCGGTGGCGCAGTTGTAATTGCGCATGCGTTACGATTGCTGTGCTGAGGTCTCGGGTTCGATCCCCGGGTCGGGTAAAGTGATATTGGGTTTTTCTACCTAGAAATACTCAGTATTAACCCGGAGTCTGGAATGGTGCCCGGTGTGGCGATAGGCTCGCCCCCTATCACATTATGGGACCGAAATTCGGCGAAAAGTGGGTGTACTGGTTACACCTCTGCCTACCCCTTCGGGGATTACAGGCGTGAGTGTATATGTATGTATATGTAAATAAATATAACGTATTTAAATATTTGTGAACAAATAATATACCAGCAAAAAGTAGATCTTGCCGAAACTCTGTTGGGTTTTGTGAAATGTCAGAGAATTTTGACAGCCTCCGTGGCACAGCGGGCGAGTAGCTGGCTGTGAATCGAGAGGACGTGTTGCGGGACTGTAGGCCCTCGTAGTTCTACCCACGATACAGGTTTTACCTAGTGTGGGGTCAGAACTATGTGTGTGACTGTTGGGTGTATTGTTTTTTTTTTATTCTGGCGCGGCATAGTGACCACGCTGCACCTGATGGTAAGCGCAGTGCAGTCCAGATAGAGTATCAAGTAGCGAGAGACAGTCTTTCCCCCGCTACTCAACACAATCATGCCGGCCTGCTGTTTAGCTTCTTCACGTTACGCCTAAAGGACCCGGGATCATAGGAGGGAGGGAACACGGTAGCTGGCAAACTGTTCCACAGCTTGATGGTGCGGCAAAAATACGAATTTGCGAACCTCCTGGTTCGGGCCGGGGTAGTAGACATTGTTTATTTATTTTAACTAGAAGAATATGATTTCATTTTCTGCTGCAATTTAAAATAACGTTTTATTTACAAACTATATTAATTAATCGTACAAAATGTTTGCCCGTGTTTTATCATGCTCTGAGGCATACAAAACAGAAACACTGTGTGGCCAGTTTTAAAATTAAGTTCAATTTAGTAGAAACTGCGCTGTGCGGTGCGCGAAATTAAACGTTTTTCGGTTGCATTTATTTACTGCGTTTCAAACTGAACCACCAAACTGCCTTTATATGAAAAAGAAAATATTTATATGATTTTTGACAGAAGCTATTACGCCTATAGCCTCGAAGACATGGTTAGATTTTAAATGGTGCGACAACTTTTCGACTAGTTTGTTTTCGCCCTACGGACATCAGTTCCAACCCCGAATCAAGTGTTTCCGTATCTAGAAGTAGTGTGAAGATTGTACTCAGCAGGTCGACATGATGATCTCGAGTAACGAAGGTAGTGGCTCTCACTACTTGACACTCTACCTGGACGACAATGCGCTTACCATCGGGTGCAGTGTGGTCACTTTGCCGTGTCAAGATACAATTTTCTTTTTCTAATCTTGGGATCAAAACTAGGACCTAAAAGCAGAAGAATCAACATCTGTTAATTACACAAATATTTGTATTAGTGTGAGGATTGAATCTACGGCATCCCGTATCATAGCCGGGTTCTTACTCGCTGCGCCACGCTTTATATTGTGGGTGACTTGCGCAACGATTTTTTTTATACGGTAGAGCCACGTTATAGGTATGTCTACTCCTTGAATAGGCTCGACTGTGTTATTAATATTGTCTTACAGAAGACTAACAAAAAGCTGATCGTTACGATTGGAATAGTTAAGGACGTGCAAATGGCCTCCCCTAATTAATCCTAGCAAAGGGCTGACAATGCATCCATGGTTTTTTGTGTATTGTTACTGAAGGAGGTCACTGCCATCAGCATGTTATAAAAAAAATGTCACTAACCATGTATAGTAAATACAGATTACCATGCTGTTTGATGTCTTCTAAATACGAATAAGGATTTTTGTGCAGTTGACTTTAGTCTCAATAATAAAAAATATAGCAATAAAGATACTGGCGCCATAGCAACAATAGGGTAGTTGACTTGTTTTTTTTTATTAATTTAATCAACAAGTTACATTACCTAAAACCTATTATCCGAAAGAATTTTATGAATCCGAAAAAAAATAAGTAATTTAGACAGCACTCAAATCTGCTGGAAGGGGTAGTCGTCAAATAACAGTACAAGGATGTATATCTGATACCGTGACGTCACGGTACTACGAATCGCCTGTACTGTACCGTTGTGCGAGGGAGATAGCGATATGTTCCCAATACGCCACCGTTTTCGCTCATGTCTGTGAGTATTTGCTGATACCAATATTTAAAATAAATATTGTGACCTCATTTTTCAAGCAATTTGGTTTTTGTTTCGCAAAAGAGTTTCTTTTGCGTATTATATTCGATTGCATAGAGAATAATATACAAAATTAAACTACCCTATTGTCTTGAGAAGATAAAAAATATATTGCCTGATTCGGAAATCAAATCTTCGACTATAATTCTACAACGTTGTAACTAACAAATTATCATACGTATCATTAGGTGTGTTCATATTTGATTTTGTATTACGATTTACATAAATGTACAACATCACAAATTGCATACAATAAACGGTAAAGTAATTAATTAAATAGTACAATCTTTACAACGCCACACCCGATAATAAACTTATAAAAATCCACTGCGCGTTTAACTGCCCTAATATTCAGAGAATTTTTAACGGTAATAATTCTACTAATATTATAAATGCGAATGTTTGGATGGATGGATGTATGTTTGTAACTCAATCACGCAAGAACGTCTGGTTGAAATTTGGCACGGTTATTATAGTCTGGAATGCTCGTAGGCTACTTTTTATCCCCGAAAAGGTGCGGTTTCCGTACGATATTTTCGTTTTTGTTTTACACAGAGCAAGGGATCGGCATGATTTTTTGCATAGTGTTAATTAAAGGGTCTGAATATATCATAGGCTACTTTTTATCCCAGAAATGCACGGTTCCTATGGTATAGCATAATATAGAAAGATGATATCTTTCAAACATAAAAAGCTAGTAGTAGACACATATTTTGAACTCATATGTGTGTGAAGAGATGAAAATTGGAACACATACAAAAGAGATGAGATCTTTTGTTAGCGTTGGATGGTAAGCGTCACTGCTCATCTATACACGAGTGGGTAATCGACTTTCAAGGTTGGATATTGTGGTAATGACCTTGACAATTTGGACACCATGTGCCACATACAAAAAGCTGTTGAAGTAAAAGTTTCAGAATTTAAAGTTTCGCCCGAGACGCATATCGGCAAAGTTTTTGTTTTATAATTTTATTTCGAACATTTGAAATATGACGAAACTCATTTTTTGTAACTGTAAGTTTTTGATGCATGTGAATGAAAATAAACACATTAAGAATGTTTAGTTTTTTGACAGCCTCCGTGGCGCAGTTGGCGAGTAGCCGGCTGTGAAACGAGAGGCCGTGGGTTCGATTCCAACACCGGGATAAATGTTTGTGTGACAGACAGATATTTGTGTCCAGGGTCTGGGTGTTATGAGACCGAAAGTCTCTCGTAGTACCTGATACCCACAAACACATGACTCGTATCTTAGTGTGGGATCGGGGCTATTTGTGTGACTGTTGGGCGTTATTTATTTATTTGTTTGTTTGACAGCCTCCGTGGTGTAACGGGCCGTCTGTGAAATGAGAAGCCGCGGGTTCGCACCTCATACCGACACAAATGTTTCGGGTCTGGATGTTGTAAAAGTCTCGTAGTTTCTGATAGCCGCGACCAGAGACTGCTATCTTAGTGTGGGGCTCAGGACTATGTGGGGTGTAATTGTTATTTATAACACATAAACTTAAAATATATGAACCCTAAAAGTTCCATAATATACCTATATAGCAACCATTCGAATCTTCAGAAATTCATATTAATTATTTTATACAACTGAATAATTTTACTCGGTCTTACCTTGATAAGGTAATCTACCAACGGGAACTATGTTTGAACACTAAACATATCCCAGTAAAGGCGCAGGACTACGTGTGTGGCTCTATGGTGTATTTATTATAATTATTTTAGATGGGATATTTAGGCCGGCATGATTGTAGGCCGGCATGATTGTCTAGGCTGGCATGATTGTCTAGGCCGGCATCATTGTTTAGGCCGACATGATTGTCTAGGCCGCTGTTGTTGTTCGGGCGGTGGTGCTTCGGCTACGGGGCAAAAAGACGGCCCCGGGTCTCGACGGTATCCCCGGACGTGCATGGGTGTTAGCCGTCGAGCATCTGGGTACTAGGCTCCGTAGCCTATTCTCCGCGTGTCTGGAGCAGGGCCGTTTTCCGTCTCAGTGGAAAACTGGGAAATTGGTCCTGCTCAAGAAGGAGGAGCGGCCCGCAGAGTCGCCATCGGCCTACCGGCCCATAGTGTTGCTCGATGAGGTCTGCAAGCTCTTCGAGCGTATTGTTCACGCTCGCCTCGTCGAGCATCTTGAAGGGGTCGGGCCGGACCTGGCACAGTGCCAGTACGGGTTCCGGCAAGGCCGATCGACAATACACGCGATTTTGCGGGTCAAGGCACAAGCGGAGGATGCAGTGGCTCGGGGTGAAGTGGTGGTGGCGGTGTCTCTAGACATCGCCAATGCGTTTAATACCTTACCCTGGGCCTGCATAATGGAAGCACTGCGGTACCATGTGGTGCCACCGTATCTTCGGCGCCTGGTGCACTCGTATCTCTCAGATAGATACATAGTGTATCCGGGCGCCAACGGTTGGCACCGAAGAGCAATGGCCTGCGGTGTTCCACAGGGCTCAGTCTTGGGCCCTCTCTTGTGGAACATCGGCTACGATTGGGTGCTCCGTGGTACCAACCCCCGAGGTGTCGCTGTCGTCTGTTACGCGGACGACACACTAGTGACAGCGTCGGCCCGGTCTTTCCAGGAGGCCACCCTGCTCGCCTCGTTCGCCACCGAACAGGTGGTGGGCAGGATTCGGCGACTGGGCCTTAAGGTGGCCCTCAACAAAACCGAGGCCCTTTGTTTTCACAGGCCTCGGATTCGGCCACCTTTTGGGTCCCACATAAGTGTGGAGGGGGTGCGGATTCCCATCGGCTGTAAAATGAAGTATTTGGGATTGATTCTGGACAGCCGGTGGGATTTCCGTGCCCATTTCAAGGAGTTGTCGCCGAAATTGGTGCGGGCGGCAGGCGCACTCGGACGCCTGCTGCCGAACCTGGAGGGACCTAATAGCCCTTGCCGAAGTCTATACGCTGGAGTCGTGCGGTCAATGGCCCTGTACGGATGTCCCGTATGGGCCGAGTCCCTGAACGCCCGCTGCGTCGCCCTGCTGCGCAAACCGCAGCGTTTGGTGGCGCAGCAAATAGTTAAGGGCTACCGCACGGTCTCCCACGAGGCGGCCTGCGTATTGGCCGGCACACTCCCTTGGGAGTTGGACGCCAAACTCCTCTCGTCAGCGTTCCTCTGGCGGGAGGAGGCGTCCAGCCGCCGTCAGGAGAGACTGGCCCCGAGGGAGATTGCGGCCCGGTTTCGCAGAACCGCCGTGGAGGAGTGGCAAACCAGGCTGGAGAGCCCGACTGCGGGCTTGAGGACTGTCGCAGCAGTGCGTCCTGTCCTAAAGAGATGGCTAGACAGGCGCCACGGGGCGCCTACGTTCCGACTGACACAGGTATTAACGGACCATGGGTGTTTCGGGTCGTTCCTGTGTCGGATCGGAAAGGAGGTGTCCGCCGTGTGCCACCACTGTGGCAACTGCCGCGAGGACACGGCCCAACATACGTTGGAGGAGTGCCCAGCCTGGGAAGAACAGCGCAGCGCTCTCAGAGCAGTCGTCGGAGGAGACCTCTCGCTGCCGGCCGTGGTGTCGTCCATGGTCACCAGCCGGAGGTCCTGGCGTGCGGTGGCCTACTTCTGCGAGAGCGTCATCTCGCAGAAGGAGAGTGCCGAGAGGGATCGGGAACGAAATGATCCCTCCCGCCGCCAGAGAAGACGTAGGAGGCGCCGGGTGGACGACTGACTGGCGTCTCCCGCCCTGTGGAATGGGGGCGTTTTGAGAATTTCACCACGGTAACCCCTGCCTGTCATACGAGGCGACTAATTGGGGCCATCGGGGGTCGCGGGCGCGCAGCGGAGGGCTGTCAGCCTGTATCGATGCACTCCCAAATGAGGGGCATCGTGCGACCCCGAGATGGACGGCAGCGCATGTGGTAAGGCCTCGTTCGCTGTCGTTGTTCGGTGCGCGGGGGCTCCTTAGCCCTCCATGGAGATGGGCTGCTACGCAGCACCGCGCAGGAGCGATTCCGGCTGCAATTCTAGCACTCCTTAGAATACCCCGGAATCGCTCCGCAAACGCCGAAGAAGGCCACCGCGGGGTTTTAGCTGGTAGTGTCGGGTGGGGTGTATATAGGGGTTAGGGACTCGGCCCAGTGGCAGCGCGGATAGCCATCATCCGTGCGAGGGGGATGCTGGGTCGTAAGACCGACTAGTCCAGCATACCCGTTTTATTCTTAATCCGCTTCCCTCCGGAGCGGGCGGCAGTAATAAAACGCTTTCCCCGCGACAACAAAAAAAAAAAAAAAAAAGGCCGGCATGATTGATTAGACTGGCATGATGGCCGCATGATTGTTAAGGCCGTTATGTTTGTGTTGAGCCGCAAGGGTTAAATTGTCTCTCGCTACTTGATACTGTAACTGGACGGCACTGCGCTTACCATCAGGTGCAGTGTGGTCTCTTTGCCGTTCCAGAATAAAAGAAGAAATCTGTTTAGGCGTCTGGTGACCTGACTTATTATAAAAAAGATTATGTGCCAAATCTCATGTATACATATATATATTTTACTGTACAAAACAAGTAATCATTAAGTAATTTGTATCAAAACGAAATGACACGGTTCGCTCTGTCAATTTCGTCTGTCCTATTTTTTGGTGTAGTGATGTGTTGAGTTATCGATATCGAATAATAAGGTTTAATTTTCATATAGTTAGTGTTAGGGTAGTTCCCATTTATTCGAAATACCGAAGGTATTTCACAAGTATTTTAGAAAAATAAATTGTGCAACAGTGATCATTCAATAAATAATTGATTATTAATCTTCGTTTATGTGCATTTTAAAATACCCACTTTACATAGCGACTCAGTTATATGTTGCTTAAATTAGTAAGTACCCAAACCAAATGTTAAGTATTTTACACGTTGAATTCACTATTGCAATTGATTCGAGTCTACAACCGCTTATAAGTCGTAATTTAGGTTACCACTAGTCTCCATACATGTGTGATAAACGAAGTCTAATTTATTTTTGACGTCATGATTATTACATAAAATATTTTTTTTTCATTTCACGTTTATTTTTTTTCAAATACCCGATTTGATTTTTAAATTACAAATTTGACATACAAAATCTGAATAAGCCAAATGTGAGTTTTGAGTTAGATGTCCTAGATGAATGTTTTCCCTCTATGGTAAAATTGTTAATGATTGCTGCCTACTTTATGATTGTATGAAACATTCAAAGTTTTCATGAATTACAAACAATCTCAAGTTTGTTTCATAAAAAGTCCAATTTATAAATTAAATTAAACGTAGACATCAAAAGTGTGCTTAAAATTACTAGTAATAAAATTAATACCAACACAATAAATAATAATAATTGGATTAAAAGACAAGTATCCAACTAGTAAATAAAAACGCTTAAAGATGAACTTATTTTTTAAAATTTCAAATATCGAATCCATAAACCAATATGTCCCAACGCACTCTTAATATTAAAATGAAGGCGCGTATCGAGTATGAAAATCTACCAATTTATTATAGGTCATTATTCTATTAGGTAAACATAATTCAGGGGGGTTAATAGAGTCATCGGGGCATTAACTAACACAAGGGGTGGCGCGTTTAGTTTTTATGATGAGCTATTATCGCGTCGTGACTCTATTATAGTCTTTTATACTGTGTTATAAGGACTTTTAAATATTAGTATTCATGAAAATGTGGATTACTTTTTAAATTTTATTTTGCTTAAACTTCGGAACCTCGGTGGCGTTGTAATGGCGTACGCGGTACGAATGCTGTGCCGAGGTGTCTGGTTCGATCCCCAGGGCGGGGAAAAGTGATATTGGGTTTTTCTATCTGAAATATTCAGTATCTGCCCAGAGTCTGGATGGTTGCTCGGTAGGCAATAGGCTCATCCCATCACATCATGGGACGGTAATCAGCTTGGCCTTTACATAGGCCTTTTTTTTGTTGGCGTCGCGGGGAAAGCCTTTTATTACTGTTGCCGCTCCGAGGGGAAGCGTAATAAGAATAAAACGGGTATGCTGGAATAGCCGGTCTTACGACCCAGCATCCCCATCGCCCGGATGATGACTATCCGTGCTGCCGCTGGGCCGAGTCCCTACCTCCTATGTGCACCCCCTCCGACACAACCAGCTAAAACCCCGCGGTGGCCTTCTTCGGCGCTCACGGAGCTATCCGTATTCTAAGGAGTGCTACAATTGCAGACGGAACCGCCCCTGCGCGGTGCCTTGTAGCGGTCCATCTCCATGGGGGGCTAAGGAGCCCCCGCGCACCGAACAACATCAGCGAACGAGGCCTTACCACCCGAGCTGCCGTCCATCTCGGGGTCGCACGTTGCACCGAAATTGGATTGCATCGATATTTGTGTACATATACCTAGTGACATAATGTTTTATATTTAAATGGTAGAAAATCTTTTCATTAGAAAGGGGTGATTTTATTTTATTTTTATCGATAAATAGCGTGCCTAAATGAACTGGACGAGAAATTTGGGATTCTAGAATAGCTAATGTATAATTAAGCAATTAATCCCTTTGCCGTTCCCATCTTCATTTTATCTTCGCATTCATTTGAGTTTTTTGTGTCTTTAAAATCAATGTAATCATTTATAGTTTGGCTATAGCAAGTGTGTCGCGTTCCGGGATATGCGGTGTAGTCACTTTGCCGTGCCAGGATAAAAAAATATTGAATCCATTAAATGTTATACATTATTTAGATTCAGTCAATCTGGTTTGCTCTACCGCCAGTTCCGAATACAATTTCGATAGAGAAGAACGGATAAGAAACTGTAGCGTTGTGCTTTCCGGACACCGGTTAACTATATTATCATTTACCACACATATGAGCCACACGCTGATTTGTAAGTCCCATGAAAGTAAATTTATGTAGGATTAGTTCAGTATTGGTTAAAAGAAAACTAAGGTTTGTCTTGATAATTATTTATTTATTATTTCTTCTAGTCTTTCGTCTTGTCGCCATCCAGCTACTGTTCCCATCTGTAACTCCCGCATCTATACATCTTAAGCATTAACTCTGTCTCTTTCTTACTTATCTATTTTCATAATGCTGATAGGATATTCAAATCCAACCGGATAGTGACCACCGTAAACAAGGTGTAAAACCCGCCGCCGTCAGCCAGTGTACATACGGTACACACAATACACGATGTTTCTCCGTGTTGCGGTCTTCTGGGTACTCTGACACTAGACCCTCGACCGCTTCTTCACCTCCTTGCCCCATACGACATGGCGTAGTGTAAAGAAGCTACACAGCAGGCCGGCATGATTGTGTTAAGTAGCGAGGGATAGATTATTTCTCGCTACTTGATACTCTAACTGGAAGCCACTGCGCTTACCATCAGGTGCAGTAGTACTGGCACTTTGCGGTACCATGATAAAATCTTCACCCCTTTCACTCAGTCATGTACCATATCTGTCATTCATCTTACGTTTCATTCCACTCGACTGTCATAGTAGCAGTTACATTCATAGGAACGTTTAATTAATATTTTTTTGTAATCAATGTAGTGATGATATTATAAATGTAGGCTATCCTACACTTATATTATCTAGTAAGCTTTAAACATACGAGTATATATAAATATGTTACCTTCATTGATTACTAAAAATAAATAATTGCAACTATCCTCATTCGCCCACATGACTAATTCATTCAAAATGGCCATAAAACGGTCGTGTGTCGCGAAACTAAACAGTCGTTACGTGTTAATAAATTATAACATCGGAAACGGAACGTGCGGTAATCGTTAAAAATTTTAAACTCATCATCCCCTACTATTTGCTTCATAAAGTGAAACAGGATATGACATTTTATGGTTCTTATCGACAACAAGAAATATGTATGTTGGCAAATGGTTTTCTAGATTCGTCTTCAGATGGTTTATACTTTTTTCATCCACTGCTCTGCCAAAAGACTCTCCTTCATTCTTCCAATTGATGCGATCTTTTCCAGTTCCTGCTATTCTGTCTCAAATCCAGTTCATCCCTTCACGTTGGACGTCCGCGTTTTCTGTGACTATAATATCCACCAGTTTATACGTAAATAATACTAATCCTGTATTAAACATCGTCCCAGTGCTGGGCACGGGCCTCTTCTATTAACGAGAGCGATTAGGCCTTAGTCCACCACGCTGGCCTAATGCGGGTTGGTAAACTTCACAATTATACATATTCTTTTATTTTAAAAAACTCGCCCTGAACCGCATTATTTAATTTTTTATTCATTGTTAATCTCGTCTCTCTTTTTTGTTCCTCGTTATTCGCTTCATACCTCTTCCTCTCTTATGGAAACCAAAGTAAACTAATAAAGTGTAGGTATACATTACTAATATCTCACAAATGATGTCACAAAGAGTGCAACAACATTGCTGAACAAATCGATAAAAATTCTGTGATACAAATCTTAGCAATATATTTCTCGTGTATTTCATATCTCTATTCATCATAAGACTGCATTTATTTCTATAAGTTATCAGACCACTATAATATTTCCTAAAAATCGAATTCCAATCGAGTTCAATGAGTAGCAACCACAATAAATAAACATTGTTACTACACTCAAAAGGCGCTTTTCCTCACACAGCAAACACATTTGAGTCCGATTTTTTACATCAACCAACGTCAGTCGCGCCTATTATTACCGGCAATATATCAAAATATTGTAAAAAAGGGCATTTTCACCCTTGTTTGCTAGCCGGGTATTAATTTTTATTTGCCCGTCCTGCGGTTACTAGAAATACGTTCACGCATCACTCGACGTCAAAGCTCATGTTATGAATACATTTTAAATGGTTAATCATCGCTATTGTTAAGGTTTTGTTTTTATATCCTACTAGATATTGCCCTCGGCTCCACCCACGTGGAGGTTATTTTTGGAAGAAAAGGTATACAATCCATGGAGAAATCTTAAGCTATCACACCTTTCTATATTTTGCTATCCCATAGGAAGTGTACATTCTTCGGGGATAAAAAGTAGCCTATATGCTATTCCAGACTATGCAGGCCTGCTGAATTGCTTCTTCATACTACGATTGGTATTGATGTATAATATTCCCAGTACAACAGACAAGAACAGTCACGGAATGGATCCCGAGAATTGATTCCGAGAGGAAAAAGGCGCACAAGCGAGAAGATGGGTCAAGGAAGAGCTTTTGTTGGACCCCTTTGGATAAGAATAGCTCAAGACCGCATAGAATGGAGGAGGCCTTCGCGTCAAGCAAGTGACCGATGTGCTAGATATATTATAATTTTAGAAACTAACTTTTTCAGTAAATAAAGGCTTAATAATAATAATAATAATTCCCAGTTCAATATAATACGTTCGTACCCTTCTCATAAAGGACCATCCGTCACACTCTCTAGTTAATCAACTTGTATAACACGCAAAATACATATCAGTGGTATTCCTTATTCGAAACTCATTTGAGTGCCGTGCGGTGATATTAATTAAACTAACACTGATTACTTGTTTGTATAATGGCTTTATTACTTTCTAGGTATGGAAGGTCACCCTTGAATTTTTGTGTAGTTTTTCATAGTTTTCGGTTTCATAGGGTTTCCTTTTAAATAACTCGTGGATAGTGTACAAGATTTTAAATGATATATATATATATATCTAACTGAGATACTTTTTTTACGGCGGTTAAAGACATAGAAATAGACATATATGTACCTGTTTCAGACATGGCTTTAGCCTTTTAAATTGTGACTTTTTTAGACATGGCTTTGGCCTTTTTAATTGTGACTATTTCAGACATGGCTTTGGCCTTTTAAATTGTGACTATTTCAGACATTCGGCCTTTAGAATAGAAATATATTGGACATGGCTTTCTCCTTTTAAATGTATGAAAACTACATACATGGCTTTGGCTTTTTGACTTATAAAAACCAGAGAAGAAGAAGACTTTCAATTTTAGCCCAGATTTGGAAAAAAATACGACAGACAAGGCTGCATGGTGGAGAACCTTTGCCTACTCTTTTATATAAAAAAGACAGAATGAAACAAAAAAAAAGAAATAGGCATAATTATTATTTGAGAGCCATTGTGGCACAGTGGGTGTACACCACTGTACACCAGCTGTACAGCTGGTTGTGAAACCAGTGTGAATTTCTTGATACCTACAATTCAAGACTCTTAGTATGAAGTCAGGACTATGTGTGTGACTACTGGGTTTTATTTATAATGGAATAGTCGGTCTGAGTCATATTTGGGATCGATGGAATCACATTCGAACATCAACCTCTTCTTCACCTCCTTGCCCCATGGCGTAGTGTGAAGAATTCAGCAGGCCAGCATGATTGTGTTGAGTAGCGAGGAATAGATTGTTTCTTTCTACTTGTTACTCGGATGGCACTGCGCTTAACCATCAGGCGCAGTGTGGTCACTTTGCCGTACCAAAATAAAGAACAACCCAAACCGCTTACCAACTGTTTTGTAAAGATAAAACCCGCGTTATTATGCACGACCGTCGCTGACTGACAAAACATCGTTCATTAGCGTTCTAATGGGAATTCAACGCGACGTAACTAAAACATTGTTTTATTAACCCTGCGACGGAGTTGAGTGACGGGCCTCAGGGAGTCCGTTGGCGTGGCTAATATTTCAAATTTGGAATACTCTGTTATGGGTAGTGACAACATCAGATACAAATTAATTGAAGAAATTGGGAGTGACTTGATTGAGGTTAGACTTCAGTTGCTACTGGTAGGATATTCATATCCGCCTGGATAGCGACCACCGTATACAGAATAAACCAGCCATAGTGCCACACGCAAGTGTGTCGCGTTCTGGGATCAGCCAGTGTACATGCGGTTTTTGTCAGGGGTCTAGAGTTGGGGTATGATGTTTGGCCGTGTTGCGGCCTTCTGACTACTCTGAACCTTCGACCGCTTCTTCACATTTTGCCCATGGCGTAGTGTGAAGAGGCAACACAACAGGCCGGCATGATTGTGTTAAGTAGCGGGGTATAGATTGTCTCTCGCTACCCGATACTATAATTGGACGGCGCTGCGCTTACCATCAGGTGCAGTGTGGTCACTTAGCCGTGATAGGCAAAAAAAACTTGTGTTAAACCAACTTTGCAAGTATATTTTTAAGAATGAGGTAAATCCCCATGTCAATGACCTAGACGATTTGGACGCTGTCAACCCCACACAAACAATGGTTTAAGTGGATGTTTTGGGCGCTCGACATGTAGCGTTCATCGTGCATTGTATTTGTTTTAGTTTTTTTTAAAGTCTTAATATGTGGCTAGGGCCCTTTTGTTAGGATGCCTTAACACTTTTTTTGTACATATACAGGCGTGTGCCTGTAATCCCCGAAGGGGTAGGCAGAGGTGTAAGCAGTGCACCCTTTTCACACACAGGGCACAGGTTCCAGACTCCGGGCTAATACTGAGATTTTCTAAATAGAAAAACCCAATATCACTTTACCCGGGAACCCGAGACCTAACTAGAAACTAACATTACTTTCTACATACATCTAATAAATAAAAACAACAATGTAAGTAAGTTTGTCCTCTATGGGCTCCTAAACTATTCATCAGATTATGATGAAACTTTGGTGAGTTGTTTTTCATAAAAATCAACTCACCAGAACATCAACTCCAATACCGTTCAAGCGGTCGCAATGAATCAAATTTACTTTACATGGCATTGCAACGCATGCCGGGTGCAGCTAGTTATTATATAAGGACGTCTGCACCGGAATTATGTCGGCCACGTTAGTGAAGGACAGGTGAGCAGTCCTCTAAACCGTCGTATACATGAAGAGATTAATTACAGTAGATAAAGTTACGCCTACGCCTATGGGATAAAGGCGTCATCATACGTAAAAATTATACTCATCACTTTTAATGAACAATAATCTTTCTTACTTACACATGACATTAAATATATAAAATCCACACGAACGGGAAGAAGTAAATCAACTTTACGATTAACATTAACAAAGGGTTCCTTGATTGATTTAAAAAATAATAATAAATTAACGACACCCTGCAATGGCCACAAACCTCAATCTATTCGCAATAAAAAACAAGAGATAAAATGTAAAAATAAAACTGTGGCACAATAGGCGATTTTAGAAGCAACAGTAAAACTTAATAAAGATGCTGTAAAATTAATTATCCAATCGTTTTTGTGTACTTTAAAGCTTACTGGGTGCAGCAATTGGGTCGAAAACAATAAAAATCGTCGGCTCCGATGGCCCGTTGATTGAGAAAGATGAGCGCGCCTGTGAGAACGTATTCTAAGCCAGATTACTGAGGGCCATTTATGTGTTACGATATTTTTATCGTGGAGTCTTTATCTGATATGTATCTGTATCGTATTCGATAAACAAAGTAATTAAACAGGAGGCAGATTTAGCATAGGCCGAAAAAATAGTTCGTAATGAGTTAGATCTTTGCGTCTTTCTGAAAGTTTTATATTAACTGATAGTGACAGTAAGAAGTATTATATCCCTGGTGATGTATTTTGGGAGATTCCTGTCTTCTAAATTATGATTGATAGATAAGGAATACTAAAAACCAAATGAAATAAACTGGAATTGTTAAAATACAGAGACTGCCTCGGTGGAGCTGTTGTAATTACGCATGCATTAGGACTGCTGTGTTGAGGTTCGATCCCCGGGTCGGGTAAAGTGATATTGGGTATTTCCATTTAGAAATACTTAGTATCAGCCCGGAGTCTGGACTTGTGTCCGGTATGGCGATAGGTGCGCCTCCTATCAAATTGTGGGACCGTAATAAATTTGGCGAAATTACACATCTGTCTACCCTTTGGGGGATGAGTGAGTGTATATGTATGTTTTTGTAAGAAATGGTCGAATACGATTTATCGTGTATTATAAACGATGGAATTGAACCGATGACCGTCTGAGTCACTCATTAGACCCAAGCTGTGCTTTAATCAGTGAGAATAACATGTAATTAGCTGCTCTGGAGTGGAGCAGGGTGCGTTCTCTAGTCGGCAGCCTTTTGACTAGTTTACTCAATGATCCTGTGTCAACATAGATTATTGTTTGCTCATTTAATTTCCTGTCTAAATGCTAGCCTATAATTTCTCATACATAAATTGATATGCTCTTAGTCACTTATCTATTACTTGTTCAGCCCACTATAAGCTAAAAGATAAAGGGATCGGACTTTGGAAAAGCTCTATAATAGTTTCAGATTATTATTATTATTAGTTTTGTGATTATCTGTAATTAAAATTGCAATTAGTTTAGTATTGTTTGGCTACTATGTTATGTACCGATGTGAAATTGTAAATTTTGTTGGTGATTCCCAATAAATAAAGTTGAATAAAATAGAAATTGTGTTTAAGAGCTTTGATACCACCATTAAATGTAATTTCCTATTGAAACGTTTCTACTCTTCTTCATCTATTTAAAGAAGGTATATATTAAGGTATCAGCGAGGGATCCTGCTTTGTAACCATCGGATCAACATTTTTTTAGCTTGTGGGTAATTTTTCCTACAAAGCGAGTCGCCGGTAAAAATAATACAATAGACAGCGTCTGGACTACGGCCTAACCCCTCTCATTAGTAGAGGAGGCCCGTGCCCAGCAGTGGGACAATGTTTAATACAGGGCTAGCATTATTAGACAGCGTCTGTGGCGCAGTGGGTGAGCCGGCTATGAAACGGGAGGCCGCGTGTTCGATCTCATACAAAGATAAGTGATTGTGTGATCCACAGCTATTTGATTCGGGTCTGAATGTGAGACGGCAAGTCTCAGTTTCTGGTAGCTGCGACAATGGCTCTTATCTGTATATATAAAAGAAAAAACTGACTGACTGACATATCAACGCACAGCCTAAACGGCTGGGGTTAGAGACTTGAAATTTTGACAGTAGGTACCTTTTATGACGTACGCATCCAGGACTAAGGAAGGGTTTTTGGAAATACCACCCCTAAGTGGGTAAAATAGGGGATGAAAGTATGTATGTAAATCCTAACTGGCATTTTTTAAGTAAAATTCATGAAAATTCGTATTTGGCCTTTAAGTTAAAAATAAAGAATATATATTTCAAGATTTTCAGAAATTCCACCCCTAAGGGAGTAAAATAGGGTAGTATATATATAATAAGTTTGTATGAAAATCCGTAATTTTTTAAGTAAAACGCATGAATTTTGTATTGGATACTTTTGCTCCCAAACATGACGTCCACGCAGGCGGAACCGCGAGCAACGGTTAGTAGTATTAATAAACAAATGCATCCACTAGATTCGCAGCATTATCGCGATGTAAATAATTTCTCCGAAGACTTAGAAATTAAAGTTATCTTTCCTTTTTCCCTTAATAATATATAAAATCATACAATTTAATTTTTGAGCACTAATTTGGACCAAACCTTTGATTTTTATTATCCTGGCACGGCAAAGTGGCCACACTGTGGTGAGCGCAGTGCTGTCTATTCAGAAATAATATAATAAATAATTATTGTTAAAAACAATAGCATTTTTCCATTATATGAATTAAAAATAAAACTAAAGGTAATCTGAACGGCATTTTTAACTTCTATTATCAAGTCAGGATGGCCGAGCGGTCTAAGGCGCTGCGTTCAGGTCGCAGTCCACTTCTGTGGGCGTGGGTTCGAATCCCACTTCTGACAGACTTTTTGGTATGTTTTTTACTACTTTCGATTGATTACTTTCACAAACTTTGCACTATACAGCCAAGAGTGTAATGCGACGTAGAACTTTGCTATATCGATGGCTTAATTATCAAACTTCATAATAATAATAAAATACGTAATAATTAATAATAATTACTACAATAAAAATAGGGGAATCCATTTTTTAGTAGAATAATTGATAATATATAAAAATAAACAAACAATATATTCTCTTTTATCCGAAAAGGAGTAACGAAGTTGTATATACTTATATTAAGCCATCAATATGTTACTTAGCGCAAATAAAAAAAATATATAATGTGTACAAGTTCATTGGACCTAGTAGTAGTAGTATGTATATATATGAATGAATTACAGAACCTCACTTTTTTTGGTTTTCCGCTCATGCGTATGTACTAAAACTAAGCTATTCTATACGTTTAGTAGCTTTACCGACATCAGTTCTCAAACTTACGAATACCCTCACTAATCTTACGAACAGGATCTGATTGATGCGAGACATAACAAAAAACTTCAAAACGTTTTTACGTCATTAACATTGCATTAATTTAAATTTAATTATTTAAAACCCCACGTAAAGGGGTGAATGCACGTATAACAAAAAAACAAACAGACAGACGAGGCGACGCAGCGAGTGACGCCCGCATGTCGTTATCACTTAAAACTGATTACAACATTAATTATTGTGACGCATCAGATTGCTTATTAACCACTTCGTAAAAGTTTGATGAGACAATTTAACTTTCTAATACGAGATACTTGACAGTCAGTCAGTCAAAACTGGTAGAACTAAATCGTAGACAGTATTTTACGGTTTTAAAAGTCATGTTGGGAAAACCCGTAAAATTCGCAACATCACAGCTTTATAGAGATGCCCAAGTATTAACTATTCGAAAGCATTATATTTTTAATGCATGTATCTCCACACAAAAAATAGTTTAAAATTCCGCTGACTACAAATGTTCTAAAATACCAGTTCCACCAGTAAAAACCAATTTTGCACATTTCCCAAAATTCTTATTTCGCCATGTGTATAATACAATAGTAAAAATATGTAATTTAAACATAACACGACACTGGAGGCCAAAGTTAAAATCAAGAAATATTTATTGAATCTAAATTAAGATGAGACTGAAAATCTGCTGAAAATAATCAATTAACGCATCTACACAAACACACACACATGCCTAGTGTGGACATCATAGTTAAATGTAACTACATTGTAAATTTGGACCGGTTAAATAAATTATTCTTATTCTTATTATATACATCTTCTTCACACTACGCCATGGTGCAAGGAGGTAAGAAGCGGTCGAGGATCTAATGTCAGAGTACTCAGAACGCCGCAATACGACCAAACATTACGATGTTTGGGATAAACTCTAGACTCCTAACAAAAACTGGATACGCGACACACTTGCGGGTGCTACTATGGCGGGCTTTACACCCTTTGTACGGTAGTCGCTATCAATCACCGCACCGGGATCAGCCAGTGTACATTCGGTTTTTGTCGGGGGTCTAGAGTTGTGGTACGATGTTTAACCGTTATGCAGCCTTCTTGTCCTTGCCCATGGTTTAGTGTGAAGAAGTAGGCCGGTATGATTGTGTTGAGAAAGCGAGGGATAGATTGTCTCTCGCTACTCTATTTGGACGGCACTGTGTTTAACATCAGGTGCAGTGTGATGACTTTGCCGTGCCAGAATAAAATAAAAAAAACATGTCTGGTAATTAAGAAAATACCTATGAGTTTGTTCCGGCATACAAATGCTGGTGTCATCTAGCTCAAAATATAATTGACATGTAGAGTACAGAATACACAATTTGAATTATAATTTGATATATATGTTAACTCGGAACCAGCATGGCTGTACAATGTATTATATATTAACAACCTATTTAATTTTGTATTAATGTGTAAGTGATCGAACATCCGTCCCTCGATAACCGTCACGTCATCAATCATAATGTACACTTTTCCCAATAAAGTAAAGTCGTCCGCGCCGCCATGAAACAATACGGATCCGTTGACGATTTGTTAATTACTTTGTGAGCCAGTGTGTTCCTGCGGGTCAATGATTAATCGACAGAGAGCAGATAGGATAGTTGGTTAAATTTTAAAGCCACGCTGTAGACATATTTGTCTATAGCATGAATGGGCCGGCTCGACCGGGGTAGTACCACTGTCTCTCAGAAAACCACGTAAAGTGACAGTTTACTGACGCGTTTCGTATGGTAAGTGAGATATCCGGAGGCCCAGATTCCCCCTTCCCTTCCCTAATCCCTATTCCTGTCCTTTAAGACCGACAGCGCATACATGATACTTTCGGTATTATGGATGTTCATGGGCGGTGGAGATCACTTAACATCAGGTGACCCACTGGCTCGTTTGTCGGACTGTCTATAAAAACAAATGTCTCAGAACAACACGACAGTAAAACAAATTGTAGAGTCTTAATAGATTATTATGTAGCATTGTTTTAAAACGTAGAGTTATTTTAAATCAGGTTTAAATGAACACAATGTAGGTATCTATGGTAACTATAAGATATATATACGTAGTAACTTTTTCTGAAGTGGTAGAGCCACGCTGTAGACATATTTGTCTACAGCATGAATGGGCCGGCTCGACCGGAGTGGTACCACTGTCTCACAGAAAACCAACGTAAAGTGACAGTTAACTGTCGCGTTTCGTATGGTAAGTGAGATATCTGGAGGCTCAAATTCCCCCTTCCCTTCCCTAATCCCTATTCCTCTCCTTTAAGGCCGACAGCGCATACATATTGTGGATGTTCATAGGCGGTGGAGATCACTTAACATCAGGTGACCCACTGGCTCGTTTGTCGGACTATGTTATAATAAAAGAAAAAAAAAATAACTGTCAACAAACAAAATTATTTTCTTGTGTATTTGTAACTAGTGGCCCCGGGCAGACTTTGTCCTGCCAAAAACCGCCTTCTCTGTGTGAATTTTCGTCGAATAAGAGATTCAGATCTCAACAACAACGCCAACAAATGGATTTAAACTATCCTATATTTTAAGTTGGACCCAACCACATACATACAAGAAATTATATTGAAATCGGTTGAGTGGTTTCAAAGTCTATAACGGACATAGGTAGAAACAATTTATGTGTTTTATATTAATATTTTATCTGTAATATTAATAAAGTATAAATCTATTTTACTGTCATTAATGTCACGAATAATGTTGTGAGCTTAGGACTGATGGTTAACAAACAGAGTTGGATTTGTTAGCCAAAAAATCTAATTATCGATAGAAGATACAATTTTTTAGTATCTATCGAATAAACGACATCGTTCTGCTTAGAAATATAAATTGCTCATTTTTCTTATAATCAAATATAGTTTGAAAACGCGTTGAGAGCTTTAGAGTATTTTATATTAAACCTAACAAGTCAGGATGGCCGAGCGGTCTAAGGCGCTGCGTTCAGGTCGCAGTCCACTTCTGTGGGCGTGGGTTCGAATCCCACTTCTGACAATGTTTTGGTTATATTTTGGTGTCTTAGGTAAAGCGATAGCCTAGTTGGAAGAGGCACGATATGTCTAGACGAAAGTCGTAAGATTGAAACCAGCCCAAATGGCTTATAAGTGGCTTTTCGAAAGATACGTACATATAATTTTTTTCCAACTCCTCCCTATGTTTTTAATTGATTGATTTCGTTGTAGGATAAAAGACAGCTGAGCATTCCAAGAGACTGGCCGAGTATCTAGCAAAAATACGTCGATCCTGGCTAAACAAAAGTTACAATGGCGGGTGTGTGAGCGGGATAGAGTCATATTCATTCTTTAATATTACTTCAAATTACTTCAACGGCGAAGAAAAACATCGCGAGGAAACCGACATACCTGAGAATTTACCAAAGAATTTCATAGGTAAGTGAACGTACGTACGTGGTCGACTAAGGTCTAACTCCTAAACAGTAGAGGAGGCCCGTGGCCAGCAATGGGTCAGTGTACAGGGGTAATACTATAATTATATTGGAGTAAGGATCATGTGTGTGTTTTTTTAATTCCTCAATAGGCAGACGAGCAGACGGCCCACCTGATGGTAACTAGTCACTGCCACCCATAGACCAGCATCGCCACTGCCTACCGAGCAAAGCCGCTGCCTATCGTGTATGTATACGTATTGACAGCTAGTCAGTATTTTGGTTCGTATAGTGGGTATTGATATGTCTGTCCATTCTACACTTGTTAATCTATGCCCGCACTTGCGTGTGCGCACATGCGGGTCCCACAACAGTTTATCAGCCAATCTCGCGCCGGCGGACAATTGGTAAAAAATACCCTCAAGTAAATTCAACCGTAAATTGCTAAAACTGTTAATTCTGATTCCACGGACACATTTACGATTCTGTTTTTAGAGAATGGTTGATTGCTCTTTTTAATGCGGGTTGTTGGATTTAGTTTAATTATTATTTTTTGTGGTTATGTAGATAAATATCTTCAGGTGATATGTGGGTCTTAGTGATGAGACAGCCGGCTGTGAAACGACAGGCCATGGGTTCGATTCCCGCACCAAGGCAAATGTTTGTGTGATACACAAATATTTATATCTTTTTTTTTTATCCTGGCACGGCAACGTGACCTCACTGCACCTGATGGTAAGCGCAATGCGGTCCAATTAGAGTATCGAGTAGTGAGAGACGATCTATCCCCCGCTACTCAACACAATCATGCCGGCCTGCTTCTTCACACTACGCCATGGGCAAGAAGGTGAAGAAGCGGTCGAGGGTCTAGTCTTGGTGTTGGTGGGACCGTAGTTCCTCATAGTTCTTGATACCCCCGATACAGGTTTTACCTTGTGTAAGGTCAGAACTATGTGTGTGGCTGTTGGGTGTATTTATTCATTTATCAACGATGCCAAATGGTAGTAACTATAACCTGGTATAAATTTTAACATAGATTCAATTAATATTATTATATTTATTTATTTATTAAATGACACACCAACAGTTAATAGACCAAACATGCTAAATTAAACCTGTACAATCTAAGGACTAGTCTACTCACCAATTACAGGTGTGAAACAACATTGGTACGTATTAAAATTTTAAATTACATTAATTAAATTATTGCGGTACGGACTGTCAAGACGAAAGTCGTAGGTTCGAAACCCAAGTGGCATACACCTCTCACTTTTCTAAAGTTATGTGTGTATTAAAATGTTAATTATCGCTTGCTTTAACGGTGAAGGAAAACATCGTGAGGAAACCTGCATATCTGAGAGTTTTTCGAAGGTATGAGAAGTCTGCCAACCCGCATTAGGCTAGCGTGGTGGACTAAGTCCTAACCCCTCTCATTAGTAGAGGAGGCCCGTGCCCAGCAGTGGGACAATGTTTAATACAAGGCTAGTACTAATTAAATTATACAATAAAATAACCTATCATAACAAACATACACACATATTCATACATTTTCCCTTTGAAGATTATATATTTGATCGCCATAAGTTCTTAAGCGCTCTCTTCAGATTCTTCCAGAACATGCGGATTTTTTAAGAGTAATTTTAAAGTAAATATTACTCTTACCACTTATTATAGTCATATGGGACAATTGAATTAACCCGAAAACAGCTGACAAATAAAAATAACGAAATTTAATTAAACAACCATCAATAAACAATGATATCATCTCAATTCAACCCTAACCATGCGGACCGTACAAATTAGAGACAGAAAAAAAATTCAATAACCCTCCAGTGGGCGCCGATCGGCAATATCAATGACGTTTAACCCTAAACATAATCGAGTCTGAGTCGAAACTACCTCGGGGACATCGGGGCCGGTATTGTGCGTCGCGTAAAATTGCCGCGTATTTTTTGCAATAAAATTGCTCCCTTGCTTTAAAGTGTGGGGTCGTTTATACCCGGGGCGGTTAAGGGTTGAAAGCGCCCTCTAGTGATGGTTTCTGGGTCGTAAGCGAGGATTACGCTCGTCCTAATGTTGGGTAGGCGTAATGATAATCAAAATAAACTACGTTTCGTTTTGTCCGAGTGAATGATTTGAATGTAAATATACATTTTGAATGGGTTCAGCGTACATTTGAAACAAAGTATTTTCGCTTAAAATTATGATTATATTTGACTTAATAAAGTACAGTTTTTTCTTTCAGTTAATAACAGTTATAATCATTCAATCACACACAAGAACTTTTCCAGCCAAGATTATAAAAGAATTTCGAAATTCGAATTACAAAAGAAGTTTTTAATTCTGTGTATTCATTATTTACTTCGAAATTCGAATAAAGGTATAAATATTCAGAGAAAAAAACGAAATATTGTGCTTAAACAAATATTGACAAATATAGTCCAAGAACCCCTTAGGTAATTAAAACAAGATACCAAAACACAGTTAAATTTACTGAAATCTTCAAAGAAACGAAACCCTTAACCCTTAGACCGCACATCCCCGATCCCGCGTGTCGCCTAAACGGGGCCATAATTGATAAGTAAAGGAAAAGAGTAGCGCCTTATACATATTTATGAGATCCTAAAATTGCTACGGGACCCTGCGAACAGGAGCACTTGCGCCCATCGCTGTCTCATTATGCTTTTAGAGTTCCTTTGTTATGGTCTCTTTGATCTGTTGCAACAGAAATCGGTGTTCACATGATTTGATCAAGTTTGAGGATTAAATGACGAGTGAAGAATTGCGGTTTTGTCATTTTTGGGGATTGTTTGTGTGTTCGAATTTACTTATTGAAAGGAAGTTTTGGGTATGTGTGGGAATGACGTAGAATATGAAATGTACATGTGTAATTTTTTTGTGAAGAAACAACCGAAAAGCGTGTTTTTTTATTCTGGCACGGCAAAGTGACCACACTGCACCTGATGGTAAGCGCAGTGCCGTCTAGATAGAGTATCAAGTAGCGAGAGACAGTCTATCCCTCGCTACTCAACACAATCGTGCCGGCCTGCTGTTTAGCTTCTATACACTACGCCTAAAGGACCCAGGATGTCATCATATTACGTTAATCAAATCATTTATTTAGTAAAGGCCACTAGGGACACCTTTTACAGGTGAGAACTATAAAAAAATACTGGTGCTTCGGAAATGCCTACTGCTCTGAGAAGAAGCGCCAAGAAACTCAGCCATGATTCCATATTCTATAGCAATTGCTGGAGTAGTGAGTGGTAATTCGCTATTCTGCTACTTTGAAACATAGCTAAGAGAAATATCTTTGTCTTTTCTGCCGCCAAGCAGCAGTCTTCTGTGTCAGCAAGCAATGTTGTGTAACTATTTAAAGAATATCGAAGTTAGTGATATTACTGAGCATTATGAGATATAACATCTTTATGTCGGGGAGTCGAGCACAGTACAGTGCCATGCGGTATCTTATACATGCAAGTTAGGACTTCACTTCAGAATGGTTTTGCTACTATATCTGGACAGAAGTGGCGCTTATCAATAAGCTGGATTTTCTCGTCTCTTCATTCCGAAAATCTAGGACGATTATTGGATTGAATCCTGCGTCCTTTAGGGGTAGGAGCATATATAACTACAACGTCATAAATAACTATAGCGAGGCGAGGATGATACATGCGCAGAGAGCTCCCGTTTCACACATTTTTATAAACATAACAGTTTTATGATTATACTAGCGACACGCTCCGGCTTCCCACGGGTAAAAGAGCATATTATACGCAATTTATAGGGGTAGCTGTGAAGAAGCTACTCAGCAGGCCGGCATGATTGTGTGTGAAGGGATAGTTGACTATCGCTACTTGATACGCTTACTGGATGGCACAGCGCTTACCATCAGATACAGTGCTCACTTTGCCGAGCCAGAATAAAAAACATATGAACGAACGGTTAAGTTTTTACCAAGCCTGTACTTGCAATTATTACCGAGCGCCAATAATATCAATACTTTTTCTGCAACAAGAATAATACAATGTATATTGTACAAAAGTTCAGGTTCCACCGAGATTTGAACTCGGATCGCTGGATTCAAAGTCCAGAGTGCTAACCATTACACCATGGAACCGTAGTGTGATTTGTCGAAATTGTTTCTCAAACGCAACATTTCTTTTTAATTAATACCAGCCCTGGATTTGGAGTCCCACTGTAGGGCAAAGACTTCTCTACTACTAAATTTAGGAGTTAGTCCATCGTGTTGACCTAATATGGATTGGTAGACTTCACATACCTTTGAAATTTACCTATATAAATAAAAATCAATGTAAGTATGTTTGTCTTCTACGGACTCCTAATCATCGATCAACGTGATCATAATCGGATGATTATTACGTGGCATTGCAACGCATACCGGGTGCAGCTAGTATTAAATAAACATATAAACCGCTTTTAACAGGTTGGTCTGGAAATCTTTAGGGGAGGCATATCAGCAGGGGGCTTCCAGAGGCTGAAGAAGGAGAAGTTGAGATATATAACAGCAGACAGCTAGGCAGCGGCTTTGCTGTGCCCTGGCATTGCAGAAGTCTATGGGCAGCGGTGACTACTTACCATCAGGTGGCCCGTCTGCTCGTCTGCCTATCCAACACAAAAAATATATTTGACACTCACAAGTATCCCCGACCTCACAGAAAGATATAATTATCTTGTGTTGTAGATATCAGGAACTTCGAGAGACTTTCGGTCTCACAAAACACAGACCCGAAACAAATATTTGTGGATCTGACAACCATTTGTCACTCTTGAGCCCGCGGTCTCTCGTTTCAGAACCGGCTCAGCTATTGCGCCACAAAGATTATCAATTAAGAATTCTCAAGTATTCATTACAGATAATATTATAGTTGATGTCAAAATAGAACTGCCTTGGTGGCGCAGTTGTAATTGCGTACGCGGTGCGGCTCCTGTGCTAAGGTGTCGGGTTCGATCCCCAGGTCGGGTAGTGATATTGAGTTTTTCCGCCACAAAAAAATACTCAATATCAATCCGGAGTCTGGATTGTGCCCGGTATGACGATAGGTTCGCCCCCTATCACATCATGGGATGGTAATAAGCTCGGCGAAATGTGGGTGTACAGGTTACACTATTGCCCACCCCTTCAGGGATTACAGGCGTGAGTGCGTATGTATCAAAATAGAAAAAGAAAAACGCTCAATTCAAATAAATTACAACTCACTTACACAGTAATCTAAACATTAACAAACTCGAAAGAGAGTGGTAAACCTTGAACACCGGCTAAATATCATCCAAGTTACATAAAACAGAGTTTATAAGCGGCGAACTTGGCGATGCGTACAAGAAACACAATAAAATGAAACTTTATAGGGAAACGCGCGCCGCGTTTACCTCTCTTTATGACAATAATCCATTGCTTGAACGTTTTCTAAATACTTTCGAGGTGTTTTTATAATTCACGCTTTTTAATGTGGAAGACACTTTTGGGGATCATTGGAGTTTATTGAGAGGGGCATGTAAAGCCTTTCTTATGCATTATACTTGTATAAGAATATAGGTGTTGAATCGAGTTTTATTTTTAATGGTAATATTTTGGATTTGTATACATACACACTCACGCCTATAATCCCCGAAGGGTAAATAAGGTGTAACCAGTACACCCACGTTATACAAGCTTATTACCGTCCTATTATGTGATAGACAGCAAGCCTATAGCCATACCCGGCACAATTCCAGACTCCACAATGATACTGAGTAATCCGTGAAAGAACCTAAATATCACTTTTACCCGACCTGGGGATCGTCACGACGTCAGCAGCCGATGGTCAGATTCAAATCAAATTAAATCATTTATTTTGCCACTATGGGCATTTTTTACATGTCATAATAATGTTAAGGTCTACTGGTGCTTCGGAAATGCCCACTGGTCTGAGAAGAAGCACCAAGAAACTCAGCCGTAGGTCTTTTGTAATTTGTACATTACAATGTACATTATAAAATAATTTACATATAAAATACATACATCCTTAAACAAGTCACATTCACATGAAATAAAAAAACGGTACGGTACATGTTAATACAAGGCAGAGTCGTAAATGAGGCTATACAACCTGTTATTTATTTTCTCTAACTAACAATCAATGAGCAATCCAGGTAGACCAGTCCACACAAGCAGCACCCGTTCACGAGTATGACGCATGTGACAGCCATGGCCTCCTCAACCATGACACAGGGAAGTGACCGACCCGGCACATAACGACAGACAATAGCTTTAAAAAACAAGAAGCCAAGACTATTACGACTCCGGCGTCCTGTGAAAACAATATACATCAAACCGAAATACATTACATTGAGATTAGATTACATTGTAAGGTAAGCTGGAGATTTGAGGATAATAAGCATAGGATTGATTGACTTGGTGTACCAAAGAGGCCTGTACCTAGGGGTGGGTGGATAATGGCTGATGATGATAGAAGGTGGAAATCATTTGGTCATTTGACAGCCTCCGTGGTGCAGTTGGCGAGTAGCCGGCTGTGAAACGAGAGGCCGTGGGGTCGATTCCCACACCGGGACAAATGTTTGTGTGACAGACAGATATTTGTGTCCGGGGTCTGGGTGTTGTGAGACCGAAAGTCTCTCGTAGTCCCTGATACCCACAACACAAGACTCGTATCTTAGTGTGGGGTCGGGGCTATGTGTGTGACTGTTGGGTGTTATTTATTTATTCATTATTTATTTCATCTTTGCTATAAAAAGTTTTATCCGCAACCTCCTTATATTCAAACACAGACTAACAAATAATATTCACATCATTTCCTTCTCATTTATTTTAAGAACTGAAGTAACATACACAAGTATTAATTACGATTTCCGTTACCATTCCGTACATTGATAAATATAGTTTACACACAATTATAAGTTTTAATGAATGAAATCGTATCAATTTATGTATGAGCCGCATATGGCCGTGGTGGCCGTGGTGTGCCACAACGATTGACTTCCGGCCGTCGCGATGATGCCATTTGTTTTTAAGCATATTACATCCGACGGATGATTTGTGGACGTGTTATGGTGTGAAAAACGATCATAGGAATTTTATTCGCTTATATGAATAATCTTTATATATATAACGGCTGGACCGATTTGAATGATTTTTTTTTGTATGCGTTTTTACCCGACCAGGGGATCAAACTCGAGATCAGACAGCAGTCGTACCGCGTACGTACATCTGCGTCACCACGGGCAACAATAATTTATCTATCTATATACCTATATAAAAATCGATGTCTGTATGTATGTTCCTTATAGACTCCATCGACTGGACCTATTTTGAAGAAAATTTCAGGTAATCTTCAGATGAACCTAGCGGGTGATCCTATGAAGTTTGGTAGCATTGGTTAAAAAAAAATGCTTTTTGGTAACTCTTATATTTTAAGGGGCGGGTCGCTGGTAAATGATAAGCTCGCTTGTCTGCTGGTTTGATACTTGACTCCTACAGTATCTATACTAATCTTATTTTGAATCATAAACTGCTGACTGTAGAGCAAAGCTCCTAACCTCGTTAGGATATTGAGATTGGGTCCCTGGACAATAACCTTGACGAATTGAACACTGGCCGTCTCATGCAAACAGCAGCTAAGGCGGAGGTTTCTGGACATTATCCTTCCATAAACAGCCGTCTCTGTGGACCGAAATTCCGATTTAACAACAGCGCCACCTATCGACTCTAAAAGTATCCTATCTTTTAAGTTGGACCTAATCACACACACATACACAAAATTTAATTGAAATCGGTTTAGTGGTTTCAAGGTCTATAAAGCTATAACGGACACAGGTAGAAACAATTTTTGTGTTTTTAGATATAGATTTAATTGTTTAAGGAGAATTGAAAATGTGTCTGGACCCGTTTTTTAGGATGCCATAATACTTATTTTATATATATCCTCTAGATGCATGTGAAAGGGCTTAGTAGATTTCCAAATAATTTACATTGAAGATCGGTATTATCTACTTTTTTTATTTTTTTGTTTACTTTTGAGAACATATATATATAAATAAAGAACACCCAACTTTCACACACATAGCCACGACCCCACACTAAGATACGAGTCTTGTGTTGTGGGTCTCAGGGACTACGAGAGACTTTCGGTCTCACAACACACAGACCCCGGACACAAATATCTGTCTGTCACACAAACATTTGTCCCGGTGTGGGAATCGAACCCACGGCCTCTCGTTTCACAGCCGGCTACACGCCAACTGCGCCACGGAGGCTGTCATAGAATATAGATATCATATAGAAATTCTATAGAGTTAATGAAGCCATATTAAACAGGTATTTGATCAGCAGACACCTGAAGAGTTTATTGGAACTCTATTTCAAGATTTTCGCGACGAACGGCCTAAACCTACATAAGATTATCTAACTATGAATTCAATTTCGTAGCACGAAATAGCTAATTTATATATGATCCCCTCATGGAATGAAGGAGGTTTTAATTCGCAATATCGGTCAGTATTATTAAACTAATTAAAAACCAAAGATGATGAATAATTTGAATAACTAGTTCACACGAGACCAGATTTCGCATACTGCAGTACAACTTACAGAACAATGTCGCAATGGTCACGTAACTAAGTTTCTCACACAGTCATTGACAAAAATAGTTCATTGCCGGCCACAACTATTCCGTGGAAACGTGTTTTATATCTGTTTTGCTGTTCATTCATAAGCTTCTTTTTAATGACGACGCCATAGATATAGTTCATTGTAGAGGCCGCAATATACAATATTTTATGCTTATTTTGGATGAGGTAGATTTTTTATTTAGTAGAACGCCCATTGCTTTCTTCTTACCCCAATTGAGTAATAAGAGTATATTTGCCTTGGCAATGGAATACTTTCACCTCTCTAGGAAATTCTCTCTTTTTTAACCATATATATCGTTTTTCTTATCGGTACTGCCATCGGTGTAACCCAAAATTTGTATCCATGAAAATATTTTCCTCGGCGAGAGAATAAAACATGCCACTGAGGTAAACAAGGTAAGGTAAGGTAGCCTATCTGTTGATCCAGGATATTCCATTTAGTTCCATTAAGAATTTTACCGCAACCAGTTGAAAAATTACTACGAGAAAACGTAACGAATATCATTTTGCAAAAACACTTTATTCTTCATTTTTTACCAAATGCCTAAGTATAGTCAGGCCCCTTAGATTTGATGGGCTCTCTATGATAACTCTATCACCATTTTTACCTCTAAGTGGTACAAAAAACGGTGGGCAGCGGCTTTGCTGTGCCCTGGCATTGCAGAAGTCTATGGGCGGCGGTGACTACTTACCATCAGGTGGCCCGGCCCGTCTGCTCGTCTGCTAAAACACGCAATTTTTATTTTTTATCAAAAGACTAATTATCAATTTATATTTTTGACAGCCTCTATGGCATAGCGAGCGAGTAGCCGGCTGTGAAACGAGAGGCCGTGGGTTCGATTCCCGGGCCGAGACATATATTTGTTTACCTAGTACGGGGTCAGAACTATGTGTAGAACTGTTGGGCGTATTTATTGGGTGTATTTATATATTAATATTCAGTATTAAAAATATACACAATAATTACACACCCCAGTCTATTCTACTCATTATAGCGTCAACAAAACTGAAACATTTGTCGTCGGAGATCATTAAGGCAACATGTGTGGAGTTATCAGGACACACAGACAGACGGGCGCGAATCCTGCACTTATGTAATTACAACTGGACTATTATTTAAATATTCACTGGATGTTTCTACTTTAGTGATAAAAATACCTGTAACCCCTCGACTGATGATATTAACCTCGTGGCTGGATGGTGCTGGTGGTAGTATATTCAAAACGTGAATATATCTATATTAACATTAAATCACATTAATAATAGCGTTATAAATGCAAGCGGAAAAGAACCTTTCAAACTGGCGGTTACAGTTTTATAATTCATAACAGTCAGTAATGATAATCTATTTTTTTTAAGAAAGAAAATATATTTTTTTTGGTCAACACTTTAGATAACATACACAAACACATGAAAGGAGTATACAAAAAAAGCAATTAAAGACCCTAAATATATACTACTCCTCAATTTGGAACACCTGAACCTAATGTATGACCAAAAAGGCCATAGGCTTTGACAGGTAGTAAACACTGCCTGCCGCTGGTATTCTGCCCAGGCTATTCTGAAAGGTAGAAAGCCTGAAGGTATTCTATTACCGGATCAAAGTACTGCAATTATTTTGTCACGAGCTATTTTCATGTATTTTCATGGGTGTCGAGTATATCACCTTTCTTGATAGGCAAACTTCGCCAACGACCACTCTGAAATGCTTCTTATTCATCTCTCATACGATCTATGTATCCCATCCAATTCTATTTTTTTTTATTGCCTCGATAGGCAGACGAACAGACGGGCCACCTGATGGTAAGTAGTCACCGCCGCCCATAGACTTCTGCAATGCCAGGGCACAGCAAAGTCGCTGTCTACCGTTTTATTTTGGAAGTCATTAAAATGTATTACAATTATCAGAAATTCCAAAAACCAAAGTCACATAACACAATAAATAAATTTATAATATCACTGTATAATTATCATATTACAAAATTTAAAATAATTCCAAGATAAATTCTATAAGATCAAAACAGCACATGGTTTAAAGTGGTAGGCACAGGAAGTCTGTGGGACATGTGATGTCAGGACGTTCACCCCACCCCGCGACACTAGGTCTTCTAGACTTAATTAACATCTGCTTACGATGCTTTTAAATCTTTCCTTTTTTAATCTCGGGCGTCGTCTGGATTGTGGCCGTCGTGTGTGAAACGGAACGTTAAATAAAAAGTATGAATGGAGAAGAGCATAGGTGGTGCTTAAGTATAAAGCAGAGAGAGACAGAGAATTATAAAAATAGGGTAAAGTATTTATTATGGTTTTAAAAATGTATGCAGACTTAAGGCAGACTTTCAATAAAAAAAACATTATGTAAGCATATAGGAGACACCTATGCGCGGTTAAAACATAGATGGACGTTCACAATACGGAATTAATTAATAAAGACGTGGCAACTTAGAAACCACCGTCAAGGGCTGGTAAGCAAAGATACAACGTAGTACAGGGCTGGGAAAAGAGAAAAGATTAAGACCGGAAAATGAAAGGGAATCGTGATTTTCGGTAAAGGAAGTGTCGTAAGATAATGATCAGGATAAACGAAGGAATGGGAAGGCAGAAATGAAACTTGTCGATGGGTGATCGTGTCAACAGTGAAATGCGAAGTTCATTGACGCAGCATGCCACGTCTACCTACGCCTTTGTATTGTACATGTAAATTTCTGGATGTATAAGAATTTTCCAGCAAAAATACAGCGGTTCCTATAAACAGTAAAAAAACCCTTAACGTTTCCACATAGCTAATTTGCACAAAACTAAACGCTCCGCAACTTTTTCTTTGTATCTGTAATTTGCGGCGGTCACCTACAGACCGGCAAAAAGATAAAATAGCCTCTCTAATGTCACATCAAGATGCAAATTGCTCCCAGCCCCGGTATTTATTTTAACTCTAATTTGTTCCCGGGTAAATACCACAAGGGTTGCCCTTTCAAGCGCTACCACGCTTTCCTTGTTATATTTTTTGGGGTAAAAAAATGACAGACGGGGTAATTCGGCGTTAGAATGTCTCTTAGTAAGTTGTCAGTGTAAGGAAACTTAATTTATCTTAGTTGTTACGGCACTAAAAGTTTACGTTTCGTGAAAATGTTTAGAATAGAAAATAAAGGGTTTTTGTCAGGTCTTTTTGCTTTTATATACTTGGAAGTATGTAATATACTTTGTATTTTTATTGTGACAGTTCATCTCATTATAATCCTATTATCAAGGATCTTTGCACGATCACTGAAAGATTCTTAGGTGGTATTATTTTGCTGGTGGTAGGATATTCATATCCGCCCGGATAGCGACCACCGTACACACGGTGTAAAACCCGCCATAGTGGCACACGCAAGTCTGTCGCGTTCCGGGATCAGCCAGTGTACACACTGTTTTTGTCGGGGGTCTAGAGTTAGGGTACGATGTTTGGCCATTTTGCGGCCTACAGTGTATTCTGACACTAGACCCTAGACGGCTTCTTCACCTTTTTGCCTATGGCGTAGTGTGAAGAAGCGGGTCGGCATAAGTGTGTTGAGTAGCGGGGGATAGATTGTCTCTCGCTACTCTATACTCTGTTTGGACGGCACTGGGCTTACCATGAAGTGCAGTGTGGTCACTTTGCCATGCCAGGATAAAAAAAAGGTAGAGTATTCTAAAACTAAAAGCCTAAGAATTTTATAAGATTGCTTAGAATACTAATGGCTTTTATTTTACCGTAAATATTGTGAAAACTAAATAAACAAATAACACCCAACAGTCACACACATAGCCTCAAACCCACACTAAGATCTTGTCTTGTGGGTATCAGGGATTACGAGAGACTTTCGGTCTCACATCATCCAGACCTGACAAATATCTGCCTGTCACAAAAAAATTAACCCCGATGCGGGAATGTCGATAATAATTGTAATATTGATAGCATGAAGACAACGTTATACCCATTGATACTTAAAAATAACATTGTATATCCATTAGTCATTCTTAGAATAATAAGTAGCTGTCAGAGTTAAAATATTTCAAATAACTTAATATTCTTCCATTAGCTTTTCAATCATGAAAATTAAACGGTGGCTAGAGTCGCTTCACAGCGCCGACATCGCTTCAAAGGCGAAAGGTTCAAATAAAATTTTGTCTGTGAATTAAAAGTAAACATCAAGTGCGGGGTAATTCTGTAAAACGCCTCTCGGAGGCAAAGAACAAATGATTTTTGAGAGCGAACTACCTGCTTGTAGTTAAGCTTTTGGGGTAAATGTGGGGCCAGTGTAGTGGCGTTGCTTTAGAGGATGAAAATAAGTTCTTTATCGATTATGTAGCTATATAAAACTTATGGTAGGTCAAAACACCCATGGAAATTCACAATACATAGTAGTACATTAGCTTCTAAATTAATGCAAAATCGTTAATTTCGAATCATTTTTGAACAGCGTGCGCTATAGATTCCACTTATCTCTCATTTTTGCTTACCAGTGTCCTGTTTCTTGAAAATGGGCTCTATAATTTTTTAGTAGTGTTTATTATTATTTTGATAAATGTCATCGACCTTCGAGGGGCACAATGTCTCTTGACGGTCTTCATTGTATTTGAAGTACAGTGGCGACATGTGTAGTAGTGAAATATCACAGTGATAATTTCTAGCATAAAAATACTAAATTACTCTGCTACTGTTAAAACACATTAAAAACCACTGAAATATCAAAAACTGATTTATTGACTGTAGCTCAACCACGAGTTTATGTAAAATAAGTAAAAGTTTCATTCTTACAGTACCAAATTTAGTATCTCACGTAACCGCTAGAGGCACTGTATATTTTTTCATATAAATATTTTTAGGTGTCGCTATCGAATATACAGAAACACTCATGATGGTTACTGATAGTTCAATTAATGTATTTCAGAATGAATAATGAAATGCAAAAAAGAGACAACAATATTACTAAAATAAAAATTTAAAGTAATATCGCGTGTCTACTGGCCCCACACGTAATGTTTTGTATTAATTAACTCCGTATAATTAAAGTGGTGTGCGAAATACTGGGCTGACCTGAGCGTTCGTTGTTTTTTGACACCGACACGCTGTTTCTGTATGGACACAGTGTTTATTGTGTATGAAAAACATTTCTAACTCTTAAACTGTGTTGTGCTGTTGGAAAATTATAATTGTCATTAGATCTCGTTGGTACTTATTTGTGATTATCGTAGTCATATAAGTAAATAATTATTAATTGAAGAAATGTAATATAAATGGTAATAATACCATGCTCTGTATTAGATACCAATGCAGGGCTCTTCCCTACTACTGAGAGGGGGTAGAATTGCTACTGTCATAATGGCAGAATATTAACAAAAACATAAATAATAATTCTAGCTCTGAATTAAATATTGACCCACTGCTGGGCACTGGCTTTCTCTACTGGTGTGAGGGGTTAGGCCTTAATCCACCACGCTGGCCCAATTCGGGTTGGTAGACTTCACACACCTTCCAAATTCCTATTTAGAATTCTCAGGCATGCGGATTTCCTAACGATGTTTTCCTTCACCGTTAAAGCATGTGATAATTACCAATGATACACAAAAAATTTAAAAGTTAGAAATGTATGCCATTTGACCTAATTTCGAACCAGCCTAAATGGAATACACAATATGTACCAAAAAATAAAAAAATAGGTATTTCAAATTTTCAGATACCACTCTTTACTTTCATCAGTACTAGTTATGATATAGAAAAACATAAGATGACAATAAACAATTAAAACTGAAGCACTGAAGCAACAAAGTATTCATAATAATGGAACTGTGCACTGTGCATCCAAAACGTAGTTGGAAAGCACACAGCGTGCTCTCCAAACCTAGGGTTAATAAGCTTTTCGCTTTTACTGCCACGTACAATATTGCTCAATGTATTCGACACTCATTTTTGAGTGCCCGTTTGCGTGTAAATGACCCCTTGATCCGTTGAATTTTAAATGGCATTAAAACGAAGGATTGAGTTACCTGCCAGCTTTATTATTTCACGCACTGAATCACGGTGATTAAAATAAATGGCAGGTAATAAAAATCTTTAATTTACTTACAAATAACTGAGTAATTTTAGTGATTTTTTAAAAGTGTCAATTATTATTTACTCCATTAACAATTATATTTTTAATGGCAGGAAAATTACGCTTATTTTTAAATTAAATTATGTAGTTATTTTTATTACACCTTTGCGTAAAGTTTGAAGCATCAACGACATCAAAATTGATATCAAATAGATTTAGCTTATGACTAAGGCACCGAGAAAGAAAGAGAAAGAAAGCACGTTTGCTTCCATTGCGTTAATGCAAAGTGTAAATTATTTTTATTTTTTATATTCTGGCACGGCAAAGTAACGATACTGCACCTGGCGGTAAGCGCAGTATCGTCCAGTTAGAATATCAAGAAGTGAGAGACACCTATATTTCGCTACTTGATAAAATCATGCCAGCTTGCTGTTATATTAATATATGGAGTATCATAAATTCCTGAAAAGCGAACCTATTAATTATATATAACCTCAGGATTCACAGCACACACACAGCTAGTAAAATGAAGTAAATAGAAACCTAAGAGGTAAAGGAACACAAATGTTTGATTAAGATTGTATCACACATAAATAAATAATAAATACCACCCAACAGTCACACGCATAGTTCTGACCCCAAACTAGGTAAAACCTGTATCGTGGGTATCAAGAACTATGCGGGCCATCGGTCTGGTCGATTGAATTATTATCGCCAGCTTTATTTAGGTCAAAATGTGCCAAAGTCCATTTTTCACTTGATAATGCTTTTAACGGCAAAGGAAAACGTGAGGAAACCTGCATATCTAAGAATTCTCCACTTAAATTTCGAAGGTATGTGAAGTCTACCAACTCGCATTAGGCCAGAGTGGTGGACTAAGGCCTACCCCTGTCATTAGTAGAGGAGCCCCGTGCCCAGCCGTGGGAGAGCTTTAATAAAAAGCTTGAATTCTAATAGCGAAGCCTTGTTACTATCTTGTAGTGGTACTTCGAAGACGAAATTCGTAGATTTAAAACCACCCCAAATCTGACTTTTCGAAGTTACTGTGTATTCATTGTTATTTATAATTTCCTTTTAAGGAAAATTTCGTGCGGAAGTATAACTGAGAACTTACTATAAGAATTTCAGAGGTATGTAAATTCTACCAAACCATATTAGTCCAACGTGGTTTACTAAGGCCTAAACCCTCATTAGAGCCATGTATCCAGTAGTAAAGAAGTACTTATGTCAGTTTATATTTGTAAAATAAATAAACAAGATTTATTGTTTGACAAGATTTATTTATTTATTTATTGTTTCATCTTCCTCGTTTTACTGTTACTTAAAGAGGTCACATCATGAAACTAATAAAATTGGTAGTCATAATAATCACCTTAAAACACTGGGTACATCAGGGAGTCCTCAAATAACATGTAAATGTTTTACATAAAAAGTAAATCTTAAATAGAAAAATCATGGATCCTTTTACATAATAAATTCCGTTCGCGTGAACGTTTACGAGTAAATCCCCGAAAATCAAACGTCCGAGGCTCGTAACGATTTCCATACCTCACAATACTTGGGCAGAGCGCGGGGTCTATTCTGGCCTCCACAATCGAGGGATGAGCGGAATAATGGGATTTACCCGGCGAGATTATGCCTGGATTATTTTACACTGAACACATAGTGAAAAAATTCTTCAACGTTTTTGGTGTTTGAGAAATTAAGTTTTAAATGTGTGTAGGTAAGGTTGAGTATCGTTTGCGGTGATGCTGTAAGGGAATTTCATTTTGTTCCGAATAAAAATATACCATACGACGGCTTTGCTTTATCATTGCGAAGTGGAGGTGTAATTAGTTTTCGCAAAGCAAGCCCCGGCGCCCTATTCTGGTGTATTCATATTTTTCGGTTCAAAGATTTTTCTTTATTGTAAGTGGAAGTCTTTTGTGTGAAATTAATATAAGTTTTTTTTTATCACAAATTACACCTTCAAATTATATGAATAAAGATCCCGTAACAATATTATACTTTGATATATTTTAGTACATGTTATCAATATGTGTATTTAACTCTGACTGTCTCAAAGAAAAATCACGTGGCAGTTTGTTGGTGCGTTTCATATTCCTGGGTGCTTATCGGCAAGAGACTTGTTTTTTTTTATACTGGCACGGCAAAGTGACCACACTGCACCTGATGGTAAGCGCAGTGCGGTCCAATTAGAGTATCGAGTAGGTAGTGAGAGACAATCTATCCCTCGCTACTCAACACAATCATGCCAGCCTGCTTCTTCACACTACGCCATGGGCAAGAAGTTGAATAAGCGGTCGAGGGTCTATTGTCAGAGTACTCAGAAGGCGGCCAAACATTGTACGCCAACTCTAGACCCCCGACAAAAACCGGATGTACACTGGCTGATCCCGGAACGCGACACACTTGCGTGTGCCACTATGGCGGGTTTTACACCCTGTGTACGGTGGTCGCTATCCGGCTGGATATGAATATCCTACCGCCACTAATTACCATACGATTTACCATCAGGGTGACATACTTGGTGTGCCAACTTGGTCTAAAAAAAGATAAAATAAACATTTTTAACTGTGTAATGCATGTTAATTCAAACAAACGAGATAGATGGATGAATTTATATACTTAAAGAAATTATATTGAAAAAACATCTTTAAAATTACAGACAATAATATTTACCCACGTTTGATAATAAAACTAATTTAATAATACATTTGTTTTTCAGAATACATCCGCCGCGCCGGGGTCGGATTAGCAGGGCGTATTATCGTTTCGGGGACCGACCCGGCTGTGAAAAATTGAAGCGTTCATTGTTTTAAATGTCGGTACGTGACGCGCGCAAGCCGCGGCTTTCATTCGTCCGACGTCGCACATAATTGTTTCATATTTCGAACACTTATTATATATTTATATGCGGATTTACTGATGATTAAATATCAATATAATATTAAATTTTGTTTTAATTACTTTATCCTAATAAATTATTATTTAATTTAATATGCTTTAATATATTATTATAATAAATAAGCCATGCGATTTAAATAATCGTAATTATATCTAACCATAAAAAATTTATACAAACATTATTTTTAGAAACATGATATAACATAAAATAAAAAAATTATCAATATTCAAACATAGAACTTTTTTGAACCAAATTACTCACGAATAAATGCATCGGTAGCACGATAAAATCCATCACGAATCATATTATTGTGTTACCTATACAAAGTGATTGTCACTCCAGGCACATGGCGGCGCCACGGACGCCCGAGGCGGGGCTTCCCACACCACGCCCACAGAAAAACGAGCGATAAGGTCGCAATCACTATGAAGATTCTAGTGATTTTCGGCTTTACGGCACCGAAAGCCGACTCAGCCGGAGCGAAGTGTGTGTCTGCCTTAAAACACACTCGCGGCCCGAGCCGGTCGCACGCTTCGCGACATTTCCAAATTTTGTATATCGAACGTTACCATAATAAGTATTTTTAGTTTCACGTGAGGTTATGCGTTGAGTTTGTTTTAAAATGGAAGTAAGTGCGATGCCTCCTATGCCTTTGGACTTTTCTATGGTCAGGAGCAGTGACTCTCCTGGAGGCGCCATGAGAGGGGAATCTACGAGGCCGGTGTCCAACAGTGCGTTTCGTGTTGTCACTCCAAAAGGTTAGTCTTAGAAAAAATTATGTTATAATTATTAAATAAAAACCTATTTTATATGCTTTTTTCTGCCTACTAAAAGTGTATCAAAAACGAAAGGCTGGTTCCAGGTTTCTTACTACAAATAAGTACATTTATTTTATCCATAGCTCCATGAATTCCAAAAAACACGCCGCTTTTAATATAATATGCAGATTTTGCTGTCATTATTAACAAAAAATTATGTTATAAACATGAAGAAATGCTTGAAGCAAATACTTATACACTAGTTAATTTTTGCATTCCATTGGCGAAAATATCAGTAAATATTGTATTAAAAATTATGTGCATGTGTTGACTTTACTATATTTGAAATCATAATATCTTTTGCTTTACCACTTACATTACAGTTAAATATATAAATTCCATTCGTATTTAGCCAAACATAGCTATTAAAAATATCTATATTGCTCTAATTTCGGATCAATTCAATGCTTAAACAATAAATCGAGGTTTCTTATTGGAACTTTGATTAAGACATAACATAAATGTATTAAATGAGTTTCAGGCGTTATTTAAGTTTCGAGTGCTTAATTGCATACTGTTATATTTTTAAATAACAAGTAAAGAGTCAAAAGAATCGAATGAGACCCATTATATTTTATCTTTTATATGTGCGATTCTTCAGTCAGACAGTATTATATTGCAGAATAAATAGGTTAGTTCCAGAGGTGTTTAACAACATTAAAAAAACATTTTTACCTGTCTCACATTCAATTATATTTTTTCAATACATCATCTTTTGAATATAGTGGTTATTTTTGTGACTGTTGGTTGGATTTATTTATTATTATTATCTATTTAAGTTTCTGAAAAAAACAAATTTATTAATTTACTCAGCGTTGACAATAATTTTAATTTCCATGTTGCTTTATCTCTTAATCATATAGAACAAGAATAAAAATGACAGTAGGGCAGACTGGGAATTGATCACCTTTTTTGCTGGCACCTATAATCTTTATTTATATGCATGAAACGAAATCTGCTAACGTTACAAATTTGGCACGAGATTTAAAATGCTTTACCGTTTTTTAAAGATTACTATTAGAACAAAACTAGTATAACGGATCATATCATGGAAATATGTCAAGCTTGAAAATCAGCGCTGTAATATATACTCCAGCACTAAGCTGAGTTTGATTCTTTTTGTTTTGTGTTTGTTTTTGTAATTTTTTTTGTTTTACTGAAAGCTTAATAAATTTTTTCTTTCTGTCTTTTCCATATCTACTCTCCTCTCAGTAGTTTTTACTAAACAAGTATATACTTCAATTGATATGATAAATTAATCTTCATTCAATTTTGAAATATCAATTTAGAAATTGACTTTTAAAAGACTCTACCGTTTTTTTTAAAGACTCAATTCTATTAAAACGACAAACAAATGCCCATTTAAATATGAAATGAAAATATCAATTTAGAAATTGACTATTAAAAGACTCTACCGGTTCTTTTAAAGACTCAATTCTATTAAAACGACAAATAAATGCCCATTTAAATATGCAATGAAAATATCAATTTAGAAATTGACTTTTAAAAGACTCTACCGGTTCTTTTAAAGACTCAATTCTATTAAAACGACAAATAAATGCCCATTTAAATATGAAATGAAAATATCAATTTAGAAATTGACTTTTAAAAGCCTCTACCGGGTTGTATAAAGACTCAAATGAAGACTGCTGGTGTAATTTTAATACTGATTGGTCAAAGAGTATCGGCATACGTGGTGCAGAAGTTCGTCGGCAAATGCTTTTGAAATATTAATATTGCAATTCAATCTCTCTTGATGAGAGGCTACGGTATACTTTTTTCTATCGTCTCTGTCTTTGTGGGGATATGGTAATCGTGTAGCTCTACTTGTGTTATGTTTTTTTAAAAGTTGATGAAGTTTAAGTCCTTTAATATCTGGGAGCTGTTATGAACTTCTTTAAGTGTTTGCAAAGACTTCTAAATATTTAAGTTATGACTTTGTTGTTTATTGTTTTATCGTCTTATTTAGAACGTTTGGTTTGAGTGAACTTTCTATACTAAATTTAAAAACCATAACTTTAAGATGGAACAAAAATGAATTATCACAGTATATTTATGAATGCATGTGGTCTAACATTATTTATTTCCTTTAATTATTAGTGGTGATTTTAATTGTATTAATTAAATTATATAGGTATGATAAATTACATAAACCAGTAATAAATACCTTATTTTTCCCCTTCAGTCCAAAATATTCTTAGCCGGTATAAAATATATTTAAAAAATACGTGTAGTCATAGTTTTTTTATTAGACATTTGAAGATTTTATATAAATATATTTCCTAAATTGATACAAAAATATTGTGAAAATCATCTCTAAACATTTATAAAATGCTCCAATAACTTTTAAAGAATAAAAAAGGCTAACCCTCCAAATAGAAACTGCAATTAACCCGGTACCAAAAAACAATAGGGCCCAAAGTACCCCATCTAACACCGCAGTGCTCACTCGAGACAATAACACCATAACAGTAATCCGCGCGGTCCCTCCGACCCGCCACGCGCTCGACCCTTCCCGGCTGTTCAAAGTGCAATCGCCGAATTACAACGCTTTACTCGAGGATTACGTAATTTTAAATTGTTAAATAATTCATTCCGTTGTCTTTTTCCATTTTTTAAAATCATTCTGAATGGAAATGTAATTATGATTCTTTATTTGAAACTTTTGTAGGCTTATGCTGTAATTGATGTTATACATTTCTCATGATGGAAATAGTGATTTTTACGTTCATTTACAAATCTATCTTTTCAAGTCTTGGCTAGTTTGGTGCTTTCATTCCATAAAAGGTATATTGAGAGAGAAATTAATGATACTTCAATCATTTATTTAGTCAATCACTCATAAAATTAATATACATCTATGGAAAGACTGCCTAGGTGGCGCAGTTGTAAATGCGCATGCGTTACGACTGCTGTGCCGAGGTCTCGGGTTCGATCCCCGGATCGGGTAAAGTGATATTGGGTTTTTCTATCTAGATATTCTTAGTGTTAGCCCGGACTCTGGAATCTGTGCCCGGTATGACGTAAGGCTCGCCTCTATCACATTATGGGACCCAAATTCGGCGAAAAGTGGGTTTACCTACAGGTTACACCTCTGCCCACCCCTTCGCGGATTACAGGCTTGAGTGTATATGTATGTATGTCATCTATGGAAAGTCATAAACAAGCTCCTACTGGGTAATGTTTATGAAATGGCAAGCACGAAATTCTGTAACTAAATTAAAATAGAATACTTTTTCATATTAGAATTTGTAAATTACCAAGAAAATCATTGTTCGGAAAAACATATTTGCCGTTAGCATATATTAATTACAGAAATATCAGCATTGTCATTTTCTAATCCTTTTACTATTATATAGAAATATAATAATAATATATATTATTATTATATTTTAGTGGAAACTTTGTTGATTTGTGTATTTTCAATTATGTTACCTAGTTTATAAGAGTTTAAAATACTGTATGTGTCCCATATAAATAAAATAAAATAGATCAACATACTTTATTTTTCCTTTAATCGCCATCTTGGTACACACAGACCTTTACATATCACTTCTCCCATGCAATTTTGTAAAGACGAGAAGTTGTGTCATTTTATAACATCATTATTAAATGATTTACAAATCCATGTATGAAAATGGTAAACTAATTTTGATCAAAAAAACAACTACCTACAACGAAAGGAAACCGAGGTTTCACTTTATTGTTCTTTTTACCTTTATAAAACTAACTATTATAAAAATATAATTGTGCTATAAATATCTCATGGCAATAGGGTTTTCGAGTGCATTTTCATCTATATTTTGAAGTCTTGACTAGTTAGTCGCTTTCATTAAAGGTATATTTAGAGAGAAATTAATCACACTAAAATCAATAGTCAATGTGAAAAATTGATCGAAATTTAAATTAAATACATTCACACTCACGCCTGTAATGCCCGAAGGGGTAGGCAGAGGTGTAATCAGTACACCCACTTTTCACAGAATTTGTTACGGTCCCATAATGTGATAGGAGGCGAGCCTATCGCCATACCGGGCACAATTCCAGACTCCGGGCTGATACTGAGTATTTCTAAATAGAAAAACCCAATATCAATATACCCGACCCTGGGGTCCAACCCGAGACCTCAGCACAGCAGTCGTAACGCATGCGCAATTACAACTGTGCCACCGAGGCAGAAATTTTAATTAATAAAGAGTATAAAGTAAATATATAAATAGAAAAGAAAATTATCGTTCCAGACAAATCTCTCTCAACAGATTACAGAAAACAATTAATATCAGAGAGGTTATAAGCCGGATTGGCAATAATTTCTACGTTCTCAGTCGAGACATCTGATCCCAGCCATAATCGGATTTGGCTGATCGAACACAGGTCTTTATTGAGTTTGCCATTATTTTCGTACGGCAGGCAGCATTCTAGAGACATTGATTTTAATGAGATTGTATTCTGTGTTATTATTTATGCAATTTATAAGTTATCTTTTAAGCATTTTAATTTAAATTTGAATTTGAAAATTGACATGTTTGTTTTTTATGGAATACCCAAGGCGGTTAAAGACGATGTAGGTTTCAAAATGTAATTACGATTTTACAAAACTACTATTTAAATTCCACTTTAGATCACTCAAGTGTTTAAACACCATACAGATTATTCCATTTAAAATTTAATTCATGACAAAATGAGATTCCATGCTTTTCACATTGACTGCTTTCATATTATCATAATCATCGAAATTCTCCTTCTTTGAAACAAACTTATCTACTACTATATTATGAGATACAGCTGCACATGCACACGCAACACTCACACACACACATACACACACACACACACACACACACACACACACACACACACACACACACATACACACTTACCGTTACTATTTTAACATTTATAATTTGATTTTTCTGTTTTGTATAATCGCATCTTGTCTTTACCTGTCTCAGCTTGTCTGTCAAATTGGATAGTGATTTCCCACGATACAAGCCTGTACAATACAACGTTTGTAAATCTAAACCATAATACTGAAAATTTATTACTATATTTCAAACATTGTATCAATAAAGATTTATTATTATTATTTCGGCCACTGCCTTAACTAAACCAGTAATTTCAAATATCTTTCCTAAAATATATGTAGCTCCAAATATACGCATATTCTACCTAGGTCAATACAGATGTCGAAGCACCGTAGACCTCTGATTTGCGCTCTCCGCACCGCGTCGATCCATCATCCCAGATGGAAATCTAATTTGTCCGCATTTGGCACCGTGCGTCCTCCCTAAATGAATTACCGTCACGACTCGCCACTGTATGTATGTATGATTTATTTCTACTATTGTTACTCTATACAGTTTCTGGTGCCTTAGTAGCTTCGGTAAGTTCATTATCTTCTGGTCTTGATTTTTGTTCGTTATTACGTCTCTAGTTTGTGGATCATTCTTTATAGAAAGAAAAATTAATAATCTTATCATTATTTTCAATCGTAGGATGAGTTGGTATTTCAGTATCTAAATACCAGTAATTATGGAATATTTGGTTAGTAATAAAGTGTTTATACAATAACATCAAACGAATCTGGTTTGTATTAAATTTCTTTTCAGCATATCATTTTATAATCATTACTACTAGCTTTGCTCGCGGCGTCGTCCTCGTTAGTCATTTTTATTTGATCAAAATCACTTCTTGACGACAGCGCCATATGGTCCAAAACTATCCTATCTTTCAAGCTGGAATCAACTATACACATTTACAAAATTTAATTGAAAATGGTTAGGCAGTAGTCTGAGCGTAGCGAGTACGAGCACAGTAACACGTTGTTTTTATAAAATTAGTTATTACAAAACGAACAATTTTTAAACTAGAATGTGAAATTTTAGCCTAATGATATTTTTGAGTAACAAACAAAAAAACAGTGTCAATTGTTATAATACTCTTGCGAATAGAACGATCTAGAACTGCTAGTGTCATTGGTGTGAGAAATTATTCACACTTACTCGGAACACATTATTTTGATACTATTAAACAAATAAAATATTGACCATATTGAAGTTTCGCCTTTTAAAGATTTCTCAACCGGCTTATCATTCATTATTTATAAATCTCATGAAACTAATGATATCTAAATCAACGGATTAGCACCGCTTGAGCGAGAAAAAAGAGCAATCGACGCCGTCGCACATGTCGACGCCGGAGTCGCTGCGAGTTGCGACAAAACAATTAAAACGAATGTCCTTCACAACATCCGCATCCGATTCTCACAGCTATTCCTTGCAATATCTTTGGAACGTAATGTGGACTATAAAATATTATGATTATAAACACGGTCATAAACTTTATTTCTTGAAAATATTTTAATACTTGTTACGTTACCATATTTTTTTCTCCCATTGGTAATATGTCCATAACTATTCCGTCGGGACATTAAAATGATTTCTATGGTTAAGAAACATCAGACGCAGGTACCAGTGACGCAGCATCAATGCGCTTTTGTATAATACGTGACGTAAATGGGCAGCGATAGCGTAAATGTTTGCGGTACAGACTGTCAAGATGAAAGTCGTATGTTCGAGACCAGCTCAGATGGCATACTCTTCTGACTTTTCTATGGTTACATGTGTATTAATTGTTAATTATCGCTTGCTTTAACGGTGAAGGAAACATCATGAGGAAACTTGCAAACCTGAGAATCCTCATAAGAAATTCGAAGGTATGTGAAGTCAACCGACCCGCCTTAGGCCACCGTGGTGGACTAAGGCCTAACCCATCTCATTAGTAGACGAAGCCCGTGCCCGGCAGTGGGACAACGTTTAATACAGGGCTAGTATTATTATTATAAATCTATGGGAAATTTTTGACGATGGCATAATTGGTACTTGCAATATGGTGTTGACAATATGACGATGTCGAGGACGCATACTATTACTAATTAGAAGGTATGATTGCTGTATGTTTATAACCTTTTACATGTAGGTACAGCATACTTAGTAGGTACATAACACTGCAGTATAAACTAATAGTAAGTACATGCTAGTATCAAAAACGGTTTAGAATATAATACAAAGAGAATATAAGCAAAACAGTAACAAATAATAAAAATAAAATTTAATCATTGAGTGAACTAGTATTATTATTATTATATAGAGATAAAGATATCATAAGAGTATGAAATTTCATTGAACGGGGATGACACAAAATTATTGCATCGTGAAGTATCCTTGTAATTTCAAGCCATCGACAGGGGGTTCATCCTTACACATTGGAACCTAAATGGTCGCGCACAGCGCGGTTTCAGAGGAATTTTCTCCCGCGAACGCTCCGATTGTGGAATGAGCTTCCCTGTCGAGGTTTTCCAAGGGGACTACAGTATGGGGTTCTTCAAGGAGTAAAAAGGTTTAAGAAGGGTTGGCAACGCGCATGATATGCTCAGGCGGTCCGTAAGCTGGTTTGCCACAATCGTGGTACAAAAAAGCATCCAGTAGCATATTAACATTTAACCGATTACGGATAAAAATCACACAAATACCCGTTGTCCCTTACCGCAACTGGGGAAATTTATTTGATTGTAAAATTAACGTTAAACGTCGAGAAAGATTCAGCCTCCCATTAGGCTAATGGCGCACACGTGGCAGTTCGCGGCGAATTTGGCAAATCCCTTCGTCGTATAAAGGACGATTTACTGGCCGAATTCATAATTAATGGCCCTTTGGAGCGGTTGGGTCGACGACGAGATGATTAGTTGATTGCCGACACAATTTTAAGGTGGTTGATGAAGATCTGAGGAACTCTTCGGCTGATGAACCCTTCTTTGATTTCTTTATGTTTATTTAAGTATTTACTTGGAAAAGTGTTATAATATCTTCCAGTTCTTCCACGCCATTGAGTTAAGTATTTGGCCTATAGTTTTAATGAGAAAACTGCTTCTGTAAATGATCGCTTACTACATGGCTCATCGACTTTATTAAATGTATTACTACTTCCGACAAAAGCTATATTCTTTTAAAAGTAGTCAATTACTTTTATTTTGATAGTAATCTATATGAGAGAAAATTTAATGCTGCTGTTCATGGGTACGCCCATCACTTGAGAACAATGGTTACAAATGGTCTTTATAGACCGAATAACATTTTAAGAAAACAAAAAAAATTATAAATAATCACGGATGCGAAGCAGCAGGTAAAAGCTAATGACTAATAAACCATATAAACTAGGTTTATTTCGCATCTACATCATTAACTTTCTCATCAGATTTATTTATTTATTTATTTACTAATTAAGACACAAAACAGTATACAGCCAAGAAAACAATAAAAATACAAATTCACAAAAAATTACTAAACTAGACCATACTCCAAAGCATGTGTCCTGATCCAATTCAAACACATATGCTAGTGTGTCACCTAGAAGAAGAACTCTTGCTTACGAATTCGAAAGTGCTTGCTTCGAGTTAAATCCAAAAACTTCTAAGACACAAGCCGAATCACTCCGCAGTAGGTCCCGATTGACCTGAGCTTTAAATCTTAACCTCGTTAAAACTTCCTCTTCCAATTGGCTTGTGAAACGGTCGGGCCACATCAAAAGTCACGCGGCCTGCCTCTGACCACTCCAATGAGTGACTCATGGGAATAGATTGACGCCGTCGCGTCGTTGTCATAGACTGGGTTGGCAATTGCATGATTTCAAATTTAACTTTTCTATTTGATGATGGACTTGGTAGATTTAGTCTGTTTAGAATACAGCATAATGGGTTGGTTGGCAGTATAAGAACGCGAAACGTCAGCTTTACTGTTTGATGAAGGAAGATCAAATAAACCTCCATTGAAATAAATTTACTTTATATTATTTTAATATACTTTCGCGACGACATACAACTCAGTCTGCCCCGTGACCGTGATTATGTAAAGCCTCTATTTCTAGTATTTAGATGTTGTGTAAGTAACTTACAAATATGTTTGTTGGATTCTATAGTAGTGTATGTGAAAGAACATTCTTACGAGTCTACAATCTTGCTCTTGGTCATTTACCATCTCTTGCCCTTTATCTTAATCATTTTTATTTGTTTTCCAATACCTATTCAATTATTTTATTTTATTAATTCTGTTGTGCATCTTGGTTGAATTCAAATAATCAATGCTGATTTTGTTAAGGAACTTCATTTACTAAGGTTTGTAAGCAAAAATATCGACGATGGTGGATAAAAAGTTTGATATAAATAGAATTTAATCTTATTAATTAGTCGTATTGTATAAAATTAGCTCTGTTTTCATATTTTTTGAACCGCTTATCCTCCAATTTTTAGTGTGGTTAAATACCAGACTTAGATTATTTTTACTCCATAAATTACTGTCCCATCTCCATTCAATAATTATCAGATGATGGTGATTTATTTATTTCTAATTACTAATGTCAATGTGGAACAAATCAATTTGTGAATGAAACATGGTGTTTTCAGCACACTGTGTCCAAATATATGGTCCCATGACTTTGACCTCAATTTGATGCGACCTCAATGTAGGTCCCACGGGCATCGCTTACAATTATTTAGTTAATGTAACACTCAATTTTATATGTGATTTTATTATTTTGCTCTATATTTGATTTTAATGTGTTCTTTGCAAAATACAATTTAATTTACTTTTGCCGTGAATGAAACAAAAAAGTACAACTTTGGTATTTTGAGGTTATCTAGAAAACAATATAAATCTTTTGAGTGCCTGTGAAAAATATTTTACAAACAAAAACTGAGTTTTATAGTACACTAGCTGTTGCTCGCGGCTCCGCCGGCGTTGAGGTCATGTTTGGGATAAAAAGTATACAATATAAAATACCAATTTTCATCCGTTTAACTTCAAAAATAACGGATTTTCATACAAACGTTCATCCTCTATTTTACCCCCTTAAGGGCGGAATTTCCAAAAATCCTGAAACATATATTTTTTATTTTTAACTAAAATGCCAAATACAAATTTTCATGAATTTAACTTCAAAAATGACGGATTTTCATACAAACTTTCATCCCCTATTTTACCCCCTTAGGGGTGGTATTTCCAAAAACCCTTCCTTAGTGGATGCCTACGTGATAAAAGGTACCTACTGTCAAAATTTCAAGTCTCTAACCCCAGCCGTTTTGGCTGTGCGTTGATCGATCAGTCAGTCAGTCAGTCAGTCAGTCAGTCAGTTTCTTCTTTTATATATACAGAAGATATTCTTTTGTACAAGATATTTTCGGTTCCACAATCATTTTAATTTTATTTATAATTTAATATTAACTTTTCATACTGCACCATAATTTGAGTATGTTTTGCACCCGAATAGTACGTATTTTTCACATTTTGAACTTTCTTAACTGATACATTGGCAAAATAAACAAAGCTTGTTAAAAAAAACAGCGACATTTTAACGATATTCAAAGTATTGTTTTTGTTCAGTTTACAGCCTTAAACTGACGGAGTTTAAAAACTATGTAATAATAACCGAGTAAGTCAAAAAGAAGAGCATATAAGTGGCAGAACCACGTTGGAGCCAGTTTACTTGACGAAAGGGTTGAATCGGGGTAGTAGCATTATGTCATAGAAACCCAAAGTGACAAGGTAACTCATCTGGATAAATGAGATTTTCAAATGCACAGCATAGCATAAGGCGGTAGGCAGCGGCTTTGCTGCACAGCATTGCAGTGCAGAGGTCTATGGGCGGCGGTAACTACATACCATCAGGTGGCCCTCGTCTTAGGTAGACGTCCAGACACAATAAAAAAAATTACGCCCTTAGAATACCCCGGGATTGCTCCGGAAGCGCCGAAGAAGGCCACCGCGGGGTTTTAGCTGGTAGTGTCGGGTGGGGTGTACATAGCGGTAGGGACTCGGCCCAGCGGCAGCCCGGATAGTCATCATCCTAGCGAGAGGGTGCTAAGAGGGTCGTAAGACCGGCTAATCCATAAAAAACATTTTCAGCACAGTCCCTTGCATTCCCCATTCAAGTGTTGTCATATGATATGAACCCGTTAATATAAACTATTCCACTACTGACCACGTGACTTCTCTACTTATGAGGGTTAGCTTTTTATCCACCACAATGACCTACAGCGGGTTAGACGCTCTAGGCTATTCAGCGGCTAGGTTAGCTTAGTATGGGCACGTGATGAGGAGGGATGAAAGGCATGTGACAAGACTAGTTGTCAATATGAATGTGGATGGTCGAAAGAGTCGTGGGAGACCCAAAAAGAGGTGTATGGATTGCGTGAATGAGGACATGCGCGTGAAAGGAGTGAATGCAGATTTGACGCATGATAGGGCTGCGTGGAGAGTTAAAACCAATTGTGCCGACCCCACTTAGTGTGGGATAAGGGCAGGTAGATGATGATGAATGACCTACAGCGGGTTGGTCTAGTTCAACTACTTTCGACATTCTTAAAAATAATTTTCAGGTAGGTATCCTCACAACGTTTTTCTTCATCGTTAAATCGAGCGATAATTAGAAATAAATTGAAGTCATTAGGTCTGGATTCGGATTTACAGCTTTCGCCTCGACAATCTGTATCCTATCCGCTACTGCTCTTTCTACTAGTTAGACTAGTTACATCTAGACACGTATAAAAACTAGATCACCGCCATTTATTTACTTAAAAACCATCTAGTTTTATAAAAAGCAAGCGGACAATTGCGTTCAATTGAAATTCTGCCCTGAGAAAACATTCAATCTCTCACAATTAACACCTCTTAACCCGATCCGACGTTCGCACGACAATCAGCACTGAACTATTGAACAATTTAATCGTAGTTTTTACAGTACAAGTAGATAGGAACGATGAGCTTTTTAAATTATCCGGATTATAGTTTAGTGTGAAGTGTGGTTTAGAGCGATTTTTAGATGTATTGCGGCTGTTTTGTTATGTTCTTAAATAGATCTGGATATGAAATACGCTTCATATTAAGTACACGACTTAATATGAAGCGTATTTCATATTTATTTAAAGCAAATATATTTTGACTGTTTTTATCATCGTATTTACCATCAAATGCAATGTGGTGGTTATTTAGTGATGATAAAAAATGATTTAATTAGAGATTTAGTTGACCGAAATATCAGCAATTAGACTTGTTTGCTCAATCATGCATTGTTTAATTTTAATTGGAATTATTTATTTGCTAAATGCAACGCACGAATTATGTTAAAGTGCTTTATTTATGGCACTGGGAAAATTGGCCTCTAACCTCAAATGTTTATCTTTGCTTTAATAAAATTAGACTACATCGGTGGCGCAGTTGTAATTGCGCATGCGTTACGACTGCTGTGCTGAGGTCTCAGTTTCGATCCCCGGTTCGGGTAAAGTGATATTGGGTTTTTCTATTTAAAAATTCTCAGTATTAGCCCGGAGTCTGGAATCTGTGCCCGTTATGGCGATAGGCTCGTCCCTATCACATTATGGGACTGAAATTCGGTGAAAAGTGGGTGTATGGGTTACACCCACCACCCCTCTGCCTACCCCTTCGGGGATTACATGAGTGTCTGTGTGTGCTTTAATAAAATCAATGCATTGAACAAACGTGCAGTCAACACATTAGTCATCCAAGGTCGATTCTATCGGGTCTTGAATATATTCACGAAGCGGCGTACTGATGAACCACGATTTAATTTACGACTCGCTGGATCAATTAAACGAACAGATGACAAACAGTGGAGATGAGTAAGAGCCATGCGTAGGAGTCGTGAGCCGTGGGAACCGGCCTAGATACAGAAACGACATCAGCACGTCTTTTAGACGATTGACAGACGTTTAAAAATGGTTTCTTATGTTTACGCGAATATTATACATAGAAATAAAACTAATTTTATGGATTCAATCTCGGCTTATTTAACTTTTTTAACCCCGACGTTTTGAAAGCTTTACAGCCTTCATGGTCACGGGGCGGACTGAGGTGTATATCGTCAAGCAAGTATAGTGCAATGTTTCTACCCTCCATATAGTTGTTTTTCAATTTTTATTTATTGTAAAAAGTTAAATAAACGGCGATAGAATCCGTAAAATTAGTTTTTTTTCAATGTTTAAAATTTATTTATTTATTTAAGTTGCATATCCAACTACAAACAAGTTCACAACATTAGAATTAAGTAATCTAGGACTAGATCGTAATCCAAAACATGCATCCTTACAAGCTATATTATTAATGTTCGAACTTAGGTACTAAGTATTAATGACAAAAATATCCGGAATATGTAAACAAAAACAAAAATTTGGAAACAAAATATTTAAAATGTTTGACCCTTAATTACTGGAAATTGCTAATTTAATTAACATTAGTAACAACCAATAATAAAATCACGATTAAGGCATCAAAAATATTTGCATGTGTAAAATAAAAGATTATATCATGAAAGTTTTGAAACATTTATTTTAGAAATGATGCATGACCGAATGCATTCATCATGGGCCTAAAAGCAATTATGTAAATTGGCATTTATAATACAAATCGTAAAATTTGAGAATTATTCTTTTAAATAACTCTAAAGTTTGTTCGAATGCATTAAAACTACTTTTTTTATAGCATAGTCCGACAAGCGAGCCAGTGGGTCACCTGGTGTTAAGTGATCTCCACCGCCCATGAACATCCACAATACCGAAAGTATCATGTATGCGCTGTCGGCCTTAAAGGACAGGAATAGGGACTAGGGAAGGGAAGGGGGAATCTGGGCCTCCGGATATCTCACTCACCATACGAAACGCGACAGTAGACTGTCACTTTACGTTAGTTTTCTGTGAGACAGTGGTATTACCCCGGTCGAGCCGGCCCATTCTTGCTGTAGACAAATTTGTCTACAGCGTGGCTAGGTATAGGTTATCTTTGTTTTATTTGTAGCAAAATTGCCCCACTTAAATTGAATAATATTTAAAAGAAAAATATTGTGAATTTTTTTTTCGAATACTAGACCCATGTTAAAGACAGTTTTCTCTACAGCATGAATGGGTAATTTGGCTCAACTGGAGCAATGCCGGCGCTATTGATACAAATTCGCAGTGAAAGCTCAACTCTCATAATTTTCTTTAAAAGTCAGCACTCAGACAAAGTTCTCTTGAATGGTAATATTCACGGGGAGTGGAGATTACTTATCGTCAAATACTAGGCCTAGTGAGGAAACGACAGCAGTACAGTGTCATGCAGTAATAGTAGTTCAAAAATTTGTATTTAGCCACTGTTTATGGATACGCGTGACCCACTTGGAAGTCTTAAGTCGGATCAGTCAGAAACGGCATCTTTTATTGATCACATAGACAAAAAAGAATTCGTACCTAGGGCATGCGGAGACACAAATGGTACTAATTCTTGCAACTTATGATGATGGGCAAGAAAAGTTGGGCGTAGAAAGAGATGTCAGTTGCGCAACACTAGATTATGCATCGACATGATTGATAGGGGCATCGTGAGTATTGCAGAACTTACGCGCCTCGCGAGAAACAAAATTGAATATTCCAAACTGGCGGTCATATTTAGTAATTGGAGAAGTACATAAGAAGGGAGAATGAACCCACGTGGTTCGTACCATTAATTAGAGGTGACTGCATTTTCCGCCCTACTTTGAAAAATAAAGTACAAGTAATCTTCAATTAAAACACGAAGTATAGTCACATATTGCAAAACAAACAGCATTAATCAAGGTTTCCGATAGACTCACGTGAAGCGAAATAGAGGAAACCCGTCGATTGGATTTCACGGACATCGTGGAAACGGAGGCAGTGGGCGGACACTAATCTGCCCGTGGGAACCGGGCTGGGATGTGAATCATACTACTGTGATTAGGTACTTATTAAGCTGCGGAACTGCCGGCTCACGTGTTCCTTCGTAAATTTGGTTTGCGTTATGAAGTTGGTAGTATTCTTGAATTTTATTTTCGCTGTGTCGCAAAAAACTGGCGTGTAGCCGTTACACTGACGATCAGATATATTTCCAAATAGTCTGCACCAAAGGCCTAGATGAGATTTTCAATTTGCGTCATAGTACTTATCCACCATGAAATCCAATTCCGTGCAAATTATGTGTAATTTTTCAAATAGAAACTCAAACCCACATCGTGATTGCCTGACCTGGGAATTAAAATCTCACCAGTTTTTCAGTCTATGTATACTGCCCCAGATCAATAGCGGTTACATTAATGGTGCGACTTATAAGTATTAAAACATGCATGCATTTTACTTGGTATACAAGTAAAACGCTATGTGTATAAATTCCACATTCTTTTATTCCTCGAATTTGAACTTCAAGATTATCATACACACTTAGGACAGTAAACAAATAGTTTCCTTCATTAACTTTCCTAGAACACCGACACTTGATTAAACATTGTTATCGTTAAAAAAATAATGGTTTCGCTAATAATCTGTGGCCAGGAAACTGCGACCCAGGCTGACCCAGCGCCATGATTAAAAATAAAAGATTCTTTATTCCTAGGGCACAATGGTGCAGTGTTTGCAGATAACGGGATACTGGCAGACTGCCTGTCACCGATAACACAAAGAACGTTGGCTTGTATGCCACGTAAGACATGTGCATGCTTTTCACATTCTTCGATTCTTTATGATTTATTTGATATCGTGCGGGATGTGTAAGCGACCCATTTTACTATAGTTACGCAACCGGGCTTGCTTTGTCAGCAAGATATAAAATAGCTTTATAGATTGCATGTTGACTGGCGGCGTCATGGTTTCCCATTGCGTTTTACATGTTGTCTTAGACACATAGTCCTTTATGTGTTTTGTATAGGTAGACTGCTATATCAAAATGTTGTCTGCTCTCAATTTCGGAAGAATTTTAATAACAACGCTTTTAATTAAAGTACCTGTTTAGAAGTATTTGTTAAATATATGATTATGCACGTTCATAGACAATATAGTATTTTTGATGGCTTACAAAGTCCTACTGCTAGACAAACACTGCCTCCTAGTTCCATAATTTGGGCCATAGCTCACAACATTGGTTCATTACAGGTTAGTTGATCTACTGCCAGAGCTTTATCTGCTAGCCAGGGTGCACCGCGTGCAGGTGATGTTAGCTTGGATCCTGATAAATTGATAGGAACTCATGCACTAATTAGTTGCAGAAAAAACGGAAATAAAGATCATAAAATTGGGTCGGGGTGAAGGTTGAAGTGATGAATATGAATCAATCTAACAAGGATTTCTTTTGGCTTTCTATTGATAATATTGATAGCAATTTCAAAATAATAACTGTCGCAATTGTCTATTAACTAGTGTCAGGCTTCCGTTTTGAAAATTTTACCCTTCGCCTCTAGTACCTTTGATTGATATCAAACTCATACCAGAACGTAAGCAAATGATGTTCACAGTTAGGCCGCAAAATTGTATCTGGACAACATCAGATCGCCATAGTCAATAAGCTGTTGGTTTCCGCTCATATTGTAGGTCGTGTGTGGTTCGTTTGTGAGCAATTATAATAACTGGACGACGACCACCCAAGCTAAACGTAATGCAACACCCGGATTATAAAAGGAAATCTTTAGAGATGACAATATTTTGTTGATAGACTTTGTTTGTTTCAAAATAGAAACGAAGATATACCAAGCAGAACAGAATAAGACAAACATTGAAGAAGGTTCGATGTCAAAATTACAGCATCTAATCAAGTGAAAAAGGTCATGCCTTAGTCCACCACGCTGGCCTAATGCGTGTCGATAGACTTAACAGAAAATTGACAGTGAAAATATCATTGATCATTCTAAATTATCACTGGCCTAAACCATAAAAGAAAACATCGGCAAAAGACATGTATACCTAAGCCTACAACAAATAAAGTTATGTTTAAAGAAATCTAACAACCAGAATTAATCCTCAGTGGTAGACAAAATAAATTTCATTAGTAGAGGAGGTCCGTGCGCAGTAGAAGGATTATTAATTAAACACAGGGCTGACATTATTTATCAACGAAAGTCCACTCTACACAATTGTTGTGCATATCCTATCGAACGATTTGATGCATCATTCGCTAATAATACCGACCGATGAATGAACGTTCCGATCCATTGATGAACGATAAACGGCTCGTTGTCTTATGACAACTGGCTCTAATTGATGTGCCGCGGTGCCCTTTTATCTAGATAACATCCACGCTGGTGGTAAGATCCTGTAGAACTTGTGTTTCATTCATCCAAATAAGGTCACTTTTATCAAATAGCTGAATAAGCCAAGAAACAGTAATGATCAAAATATAATGATCAGGAATTGCACCATCCTTCTGTAAGGGTATGGTTTTGTATATTGAAATGATTTTTGAATTTTTACCATGTTCAGTGATCAAACGTCTGCAATTTATCTACAGCTTCGAGATTCTACTAGACCACCCTTTCGTAATAATTTGCCAATCAACACTGTTGTTTTTGACTGCCTTGATGGCGCAGTTGTAATTGCGCATGCGTTACGACTGCTATGCTGAGATCTCGCATTCGATCCCCGGGTCGGTTAAAGTGATGTTGGGTTTTTCTATTTACAAATACTCAGTATCAGCCCGGAGGCTGGAATTGTTGCCGGTATGGCGATAGGCTCACCCCCTATCATATTATGAGACCGTAATAAATTCAGCGAAAAGTGGGTGTATTGGTTATACCTCTGCTTTTTCGGACATCTAATACAATTACAGCCACAACACAATATTTTGTGGAATGTCTAATAATTAATAAGGAATAATGATATCTTCACAGACTTGGCCATAACTTATATTTAAACGATCATGTTTGTTAATAACTGCGATAGGAGTTGACACTAACCCCGCCACTACAAATCCAGCTATGATTGATCGTATGAGAAGGGATTAAAAATCGTTTGTGTACTACTGCGAGATTTTATGCAATAGACACCCATATGTCTTTCGAGTTAAAGAACATAGTACCATGTGTAGTTTCTATATCAAATCTATAAATAATTATCTATAGCAGGGGCTGTGATTCAGTCGCAATTCCATTCATGATTAACTTTCATTTGAAACACGATAAGGATATTTAACATGTGTTTATTTTTTCTGCCACAAACTTTAAATGTACTGGTTTTATATTATTATAATTATATCAATTTTATGAAAAACCAACAATGACTCAATTCTTAGCAACATATTCATAATCGGTGTTCATCAAAACCAAATTTACTCGACATTAGAATTTCTTAATACAAGTAAATAAGTTTAGGCTGTGCGTTTATATTTCAGTATGTTCTTTTATATATATTTGATAAAACATAAATTTAATGCAGACTTGAAAAGAGTACATCATACAGGGCCCATGTCTGCTGCAACACAGGAACAGGACAGATTGCAGTGTCCCAATGCGCTATGTCATGTATACCCATCATAGGCTTAGTGTCTTACATCAATAGATCGCTGCTGTGCTCTAAATATCTACATTTGCAAACCTCCAAATGTTCTTAGAACGGACTGAACGAACTTAGTGTTTCATTATCAGGACCAGTTTCCAATAACTCGTAACGAAGCTATCTCGTGTACTGTTTATTATGATAGATACAAAGTATTCCAATTCTAGAAATTATATATGGTTCATATACTTTTTTTATCGAACACAAAGGTCTGACCCCCACTAGGTCAAACCTGTATCGTGGATATCAACAACTATTACGGGCCCACAACACCCAGACTCGAAACAAATCATCTGTCTGTCACACAAACATTTCTCTCAGTGACAGAATCGAACCCACAGCCGTTTCACAGGCAGCCACGGCGGCTGTAAAAAGAGTAATATTGATAGACCGTTAGTTAAAACAATATCAATGTTTAGTATGAATAACAGTGCAATAAAACGATAATTGGATGTAGATGGGCACCGGACACTCGATAGTATGGGAGTGCCGGACGCGTTACTTGAGGAGGGCGCCATCGGCGGCGCCGGGCGTCTGCTCCGTGATCACTTTTACGCGATTTTTTATTGCAATAATCCATCTTTGTGGAGCAGAAATTATGGCTTTTGTTGTGCTTTTAATTAAAATCAATTGTGGTTTGTACAAATTGTTTAAAGCGATGTGTCACATTTACCGCAAACATAAAAATATTACTAGAACATAATAGGTAGAATGTAGAATTACTGTTGCTGAGGTTTCAGGTTCGATCCTGAAAGAAAAAGTGAATTTGGGTTTTTCTATCCCGAAATAAGTATTAATTATTCCGGAATGGCAATTGAACCGCCCCCTGTCACAACATAAGACCGTAATAAGCTTAAAATGTGGGTGTGCTGGTTACAACTTTAAATCACTAAGGTCCGATGCAAGGGACAAATAAAACGGTTACGTTAACTCTAAGTTTCAAACTCACCTACTCTCTTAAAGTTGCAGACGTGATTTATACAATGGTAAGCGGTTACCGTAGTCTATAGAGGCTTGCAACACCAGAAGCATCACATGCGCGTCACTGATCCTAATACCGACCGTGATAAAAAATAATAAACTGTAATTCAGTCTGAGGTCAATTTTGTCATAAACAATGAATATTTTTAAATCAGTTGAGCGTCTGATGCTCGTATTAATGCAACGGGAGATAAATCCCGGTTGAATTTCGACACTAAAGAATCAGCACGCGACACTTGTCTGGATATCTAAGGCAGAGGCGGCAGCGGGTTAAGAAATTCGGATGTGGGATTTATTTCGAATATAAAAGATGTTTTCGTAAGTGGTAGAACTATGCAAAAAATACTACAACTATGGTCTATGAACGTGCGTAATCCTAAATGTTACAATGGTTTAAAATAAAAAAAAATCCCCGAAGGCAGAGGTGTACTAGTATACCCACTTTTCGTCGAACTCATTACGGTCCCATAATGTGATGGATGCCATACTATCGCCATAGCGTGCACAATTCCAGACTGCGGGATAAGACTGGGAATATAACCCAATATCACTTTACCCGAACCAGGGATCGAACTCGAGACTTTAGCACAGTAGTCGTTACGCGCGCCACCGAGGCAGTGATTATAAAACCATACACTTATAAAAGCTATACCATATTATAACCATAATGTTCAATGAGTAATGAGGTCTTTACTATGGCTGATGTCGATTTCTCAAGCGTCCAATATTGGCGATTTTTTATTGTTACTACCCTCATTTATACTTTATATCAACAAGGATTCGATGCTTGTTCTGTTTTATATACTTCTAGATAAATACAACAACAATAATACTAGCCCTGTATTAAACATTGTCCCAGTGCTGGGCACGGGCCTCCTCTACTAATGAGAGGGGTTAGGCCTTAGTCCACCACGCTGGCCTAAAGCGGGTTGGTAGACTTCACACGCATGCGAAATTCTCATGAGAATTCTCAGGTATGCAGGTTTCCTCACGATGTTTTCCTTCACCGTTAAAGCAAGCGATAATTAACATGTAACTTTGGAAAAGTCAGAGGTGTATGCCTAATAGGTTTCGAACATACGATTTTCGTCTTGACAGTCTGTACCGCAACCAACTAGGCTATTGCTGCTATAGATTAATAGGCTAGATTAATAACCTATACTTAAATAAATATTTTATTTCTTAGAGGAAATGTCTTTAATCTCTCAGACCCGGTCCGGCCGAATATGGACATACCAAAGCAGGCGAAAGTCACCCTTATTAACATGCATTAAAGGCGTATTTAAAGTACTGGCCGCCAAATGTTAACATTAAGTATTTTATTTCATGTTGGTGTAAATGCGGGTGTACGTTTCAAGTCTTACGTAGAACCGTTATCTGTGTTATAATATTGAGTCTTCCATCGCAACCGCGAAAAGTCCTTTCATTGCTCTCTAACGCAACACAGGAAACGATGTGGCAATTGACTTTGTCAGCGTCAATTCAATGATTATCCGCGCCCGGACGACGGTCATTGATTCTTGAACGACTTTGGCGCCATTCGACCCGCCTTTTGTTTTTAAAACAACTGACTCACTGGACTATATAAAAATAGAATAGAAATTGCTATATTCTATTTATAGCAATTGAGATGGCAATTGAGCGGGGATGCATTGTGTCTAATTAGGACACTTTAGTGTATCTGTGGTGTAGTTCATGTCCTAAATACTAAGTTCATTGGAATGTACGTTTTGATATAGGTGGATTTATTCGAAATATAATTATTTATTTATTTACAGCATGGAAAACTTACAGCTAATAATTACTTATGAAATAGCATCAGTTTAAATGTCAAAAAGCCAATAAAAAGTTCTCACTCATAGAGGTAAATTAAGCTATTTGAGGGTGAGCATAACTCTGTAGTCAAATTTTTATATGATTAACAAAAAAATCAATAAACGAACAAAACTAAAAATAACGCATAAAAAACAGAAAAAAGACATTTAACGAAAGAAATCAAGGCTTAAGCACCTCCTCGCCACGGACACACTTGTTACAAAGGGATCTAGATTATTATGTTTACATAATATATTATTGTAAGATCTGCTTGCTTGCTTATAATAAGGCACAATATGAAAAACAAGTTGATTGGTAAAATACGCTACTCAATTTCAAGTAAACGGCACGTGCCAAATAGTATCAAATTAATAATTTTAATTAAAATAGTAAACACTCGTTAAACATAGCGCAAATGCAATTAGCATATGCTTGCTTCATTATCGCACATACTGCGATAAGGACAATTTTATATAATATACTTGTGTATAGTTAACACGTAAATATTTTGGCTATTTAACATAACACTATGTTTACAATAACAATATTACATTCGTTTAAATAGTTTTTTTTATTATTTATTTTTTATCTCCATAAAGATAAAATAGGCTTATATTAAGTACTAGCTGTTGCTCGCGGCTCCGCCCGCGTGGAGGTCATGTTTGGGAGAAAAAGTATACAATACAAAATACCAATATTCATGCGTTTAACTTAAAAATGACGGATTTTCATACAAACTTTCATCCCCTATTTTACCCCCTTAGGGGCGGAATTTCCGAAAATCCTGAAACATATATTTTTTATTTTTAACTAAAATGCCAAATACTAATTTTCATGAATTTAACTTCAAAAATGACGGATTTTCATACAAACTTTCATCCCCTATTTTACCCCCTTAGGGGTGCTATTTCCAAAAACCCTTCCTTAGTGGATGCCTACGTGATAAAAGGTACCTACTGTCAAAATTTCAAGTCTCTAACCCCAGCCGTTTAGGCTGTGCGTTGATCGATCAGTCAGTCAGTCAGTCAGTCAGTCAGTTTCTTCTTTTATATTTATACAGATGACAACAGAAATTATTAGCATCCGTATGCCGAACTAAGTTAAGACTTGTATCTCAGCATTTGGCGCCACTTCACAAACTTTACTGAAATTTACAATAGCCTTCTCAATATCTAAATTGAAATTACAAAAATGAAATTAATTTAAAATACCGACATAATTCACATTCCAAATTTGAATTTATAAAAAGGTTGAGTCACACGTATTAAATAATAGTTTAAAAAACGTCCGCATCCTGGCACACATATCACTTGACAGGAGTCCTGGACGGCTTCCTGGCGCCAACGAATCGCTCTCTTCCTTTAGGATACAGCACTGATTGCCCTTGTTTCTTACCATCAAGGTACTTTTGACTTTTATAGTTAGTTATGTTCAGAACTTTATACGTGTGTTTATCTTGTAAAAAAGTACTCATAAGTAAATCACATTGATGTGAAGTACAAAAATTCAAACAAAATTACTAAAAACACATATTCTTATTATTCTTATCTGATTTTTTTCTCAAATTATACCGGGTGTCCAAGAAAATGGCGCAGCTGCTTATATACATTATAGTATAACGGGAATGCATCTTGAAGGATAAAGTATACAGCTGAAAGTTCATGACCTGACATAATTTAAAGGGAAGTCTATTAAAATTTCGTTGCTGGTGAAAAAAGTTTTCATGGATTTTTTCATTAACGATTTAATCTATGACGAAATTAAAAAATATGTGAACCTTAAAATGACTTACTTTAACCATTCTAACTGGTGTTATGCGGAATAGTTGAGATAATAATTAAAACTTTAAATTGTTATAACTCCGAAACAGATATGGTTTTTTCAAAAATTATTTTTTTATTAGCATATTAATATTATGCCCTTGCATCCAGGGAAGCAGGTGCGCCATTTTCTTGGGCACCCGGTATAAATAGATAAAAATAATTTTAAATTAAGAATTTATATTTTAAATCAGGAATATACTTGTATAATATAATATAATATTAATTAAATAAAATATTATTTCAATAATAATACTTCTTTTCTCTTCTCTTCTTTCCTACTTTCCGATGGAAAGCGAGATAGAGATAATCGTAATAATTAACATGTCGTAATTTCCAATACATGAACAGTATTAGAATGTTAAAATAGACGATTACTTCACGATTTCGCTTATCATTCGTAACATGGCATTAGCGTTATAAATAATCATTAATATCTTGTAACAGCGGCAGTGATTACCTAAATACATGTTCTGATAATTTTTATCATTAAATCTATTTAAAAAACGTTTCAATCCACTCGTTTTCTTTGTAATCAATTATTCATTTCAAACAACAATATTTATTAGTATTTCTTCAATTTTCGTAATTGGTGTATTGATTAGTGAACAGTTGTTCATTATTTACAAAAAATTAAGTTATTTTTAAATTCACTTGAATTTTGGTGATTAAATTCCACTTCTTTTATTAATATGGACATAATACCTAAAGCATTATCTACCTGTTGACCCTTTGGTTGTGCAGAGATTAATGAAGTTCGTATATTCATAAATATATTTCCGTTTTTTTTATCCTGGAATGGCAAAGTGACCACACTGCACCTGATAGTAAGCGTAGTGCCGTCGAGTTACAGTATCAAGTAGCGAGAAACAAGAAATCGAATCTTGTAGAAATCAGATATATTTTTCTCTAATTCATGTCACAATAATATTATTAAATACAAACGAGGGAATCTTAAAGTGTTAGGAACAGCCAGACCGAATCTTATAGAAATCAGTGGTATTTTTCTCTAAGTTATGTCTCAACCTTATTAAATAAATACGGGGCAATCTTAAAGTGTTAGGAACAGCCAGATCGAATCTTATAGAAATCAGTGGTATTTTTCTCTAAGTCATGTCTCACCCATATTATATACAAACGAGGCAACCTTAAAGTGTTAGGAACAGCCAGACCGAATCTTATAGAAATCAGTGGTATTTTTCTCTAAGTTATGTCTCAACCTTATTAAATAAATACGGGGCAATCTTAAAGTGTTAGGAACAGCCAGACCGAATCTTATAGAAATCAGTGGTATTTTTCTCTAAGTTATGTCTCAACCTTATTAAATAAATACGGGGCAATCTTAAAGTGTTAGGAACAGCCAGATCGAATCTTATAGAAATCAGTGGTATTTTTCTCTAAGTTATGTCTCAACCTTATTAAATAAATACGGGGCAATCTTAAAGTGTTAGGAACAGCCAGATCGAATCTTATAGAAATCAGTGGTATTTTTCTCTAAGTCATGTCTCACCCATATTATATACAAACGAGGTAACCTTAAAGTGTTAGGAACAGCCAGACCGAATCATATAGAAATCAGATCTATTATTCTCTAATTCATGTCACAATGATATTAAATACAAACGGGATAGTAATAAGTGTTAGAAGCTCAAGCCAGACGCATTGAAAAGTGAGGCCAGCAATAAAGACATTAAACAATAACAAATTGGCACTGTCTTGTGACGGAACACGCGCCGGAGGAGTGACTGGCTCACTACGGCCGGCGGGCCCTAACTCGACCCACTCGAGGGCAAGCGCCGGGCAAATCATGACCCACCATTACATTGATAAGACAAACATTCAATTGGTCTGGTTAACTGGGCCACTAAAATAGTGCTTTTCGAATGCGTTGTTAACCGCTTCAAAAAAAGGAGAAGGTTCTCAATTCGTCGGAATATTTTTTTTATGTATGTTCCCCGATTACTCCAAAGATAATTCTATAACTATTCGATAACTCGGAAAGATTCGAGAAATTCTTTTTTTGTTTAAAAGGGTATACTAGCTAGTGCCAATGTGACTATTTGGGACTATATGGTCATGGGTCTCCTCAACTAATGAGAGGGGCTAGTCATACACGCTGGCTGGCCGGGTTGGTTGACTTCATATACCTTCGAAATTCTTATGAGAATTCTCAAGTATGCAGGTTTCCTCACAATGTTTTCCTTCACCGTTAAAGCAAGCGATAATTAACACTGAATACACAGGCTACTTTAGAAAAGTCAAGTTAAGCTGGTTTCTAACATACCTACTACTTTCGTCTTGACAGTCCGTACCGCAACCAACTTGTGCAATAAAATTTCACTAATTATTGTCGAAGTGATATCTTTAGTCGCGTTGGACATTTTGCCTGGATACAATCTTATGAATTCGCTTCACCAACATGCTATAACAGCAGTATATCTGTAGCTATAAGCAGTACATTTGTAGCTATAAGAATTATTATTTTATGTCTATAAGTGTTGCACGTAGTGTCGATAGACACCAGATAAAGTTAATCCTCGATGGCGTAGTTGCCTACGCGGTACGACTGCTGAGCTGATGTCTCGGGTTCGATCCCCGGGTCGGGTAAAGTGATACTGGGTTTTTCTATCCCGTGATGATCAAGATTAGCCCGGAGTCTAGAAGAGTGCCCGGTATGGCGATAGGCTCTCCCCCTATCACATCATGGGACTGTAATAAGCTTAGCGAAATATGGGTATAGTAGTTAGACCTCTACCTACATTATTACAGGAGTCAGTGTATATTTATGTATGTAAAGTTGGCAATATTTTTCATATTTATTACATGCAGCGCTTTAAGCGTTTACTTACTTATCCAAGATTGACGTTGGTACCCATAGTTTGAACCGTCTGTCGGTAGGGCCCTATAAAAATACCAGAAACGATATTTCACATTACAGGAATATATTAGTGTAAAAGAAGATAAGAACTACAGGGCTAGGTAATACAGGATATTTATTAACCATATGAACGGTAGGCAGCGCCTCTGCTGTGCTTTGGCATTGTAGAAGTCTATAGGCGGCGGTGACTACTTACCATCAGGTGGCCCGCCTGCTCGTCTGCCTATTGAGGTAATAAAAAAACGATGTTAGCATGCACTTTTTTTTTACTATAAGTAAAAGTTTTTTTAATTCATAAAAAGTACACCGACTTCAATGAAAAACAAATTATGGGTCTCTATAAAATTTGAAGGTTTCCCTCGATTTTTCTGAGATCCCATCATCAGATCTTGACTCGGTGCCAATGGGACCACCTGGGAAGTATACCCTTTTAAACAAAAAAAGAATTTCTAGAATCGGTCCAGGCGTCTTCGAGTAATCGGGTAACATACATAAAAAAAAGATTCCGACGAATTGTTAACCTCCTCCTTTTTTTGAAGTCGGTTAACTTACTTAATTATTTCCTACACTGGCCTTGTGATAGTTATTTAATATGAACTAAATTCGCATTTGAACACAATATTTTGTGGTTTTCCTTTAAAAAAGCTCGCGAATTTAATAATTTACGTCTTCCTGGCCCTAATCATACTGAAACGGTTTGTTTTTGTAATCTTAATTACTTGTCGAGATACCAGAAACTACGTCATAGTTTCGTTATTTTATATAAGTGTCGTTGCTATAAGGAAATTGAATCCTGGTCCGCATATTACCGTCTATGTGACCTCTCGACAACTACGGTAGAGATACGCATTACGCACTATGGTAGGTAATCTTACCACATTTTAAACGGGGTTTTTTTTTTATTCTGGCACGACAAAGTTACCACACTGCCTCTGATGGTAAGCGCAGTACCGCCCAATTAGAGTATCGAGGAGCTCTAGCTCCGCTATTCATTGTCTCTAGACAATGAATTCCTCGCTACTCAACATAATCATGCCGGCCTGTAGCTTCTTCACACTACGCCATAGGACAAGAAGGTGAAAAAGCGGTCGAGGGTCTCGTGTCAGAGTACTCAGAAGGCCGCAACACGGCTAAACACCATACCCCAACCCTAGACCTCCGACAGAAAAGATCCCGGAATGCGACACATTTGCGTGTGCCACTATGGCGGGTTTTACACCCTGTGTACGGTGGTCGACTGTGTACGGCTATCCGGGCGGATAAAAATATCCTACCACCAGCATAGGAAAAAAATAATAAAAAGCATTAAGAAATTAATTGTTCACTTAATTTATGATGTAAATCGCGTCTCAATTATAGCGCTGAATACCCCATATAAAGCGGCTGAACGGGATCCATCAGGTGCCCAAAATGTAGGTAGTGGTTATATTGGATTTTTTTATTACAAATATTCAAAATTGTGGTATTCATTTTTTAGGATTCAATAGTTTTCTCCTTTTTTGAAATTTTTTATATAAATAACAGGAGTTTTCACTGGTTTTCTATAATATGAATTAAGTAGAAATTTAAACATTTTACGATCTAAGGATTCTTTGACTTTGTGACGATTAAATACAAATGTTTTGAAACTATACTCTTTACTCTCAGAGACGTATTTTTTTGTTATGAAAATTACTGCTTGCACCATTTGACGCGATTAAATAATAAAAATTAACTGAGAAGCCACGCTGTAGGCATAGTAGTACCACTGTCTCACAGATAACCAACGTAAAGTGACAGTTTACTGTCGCGTTTCGTATGGTAAGTGAGATATCCGGAGGCCCAGAATCCCCCTTCCCTTCCCTAATCCCTATTCCTGTCCTTGAAGGCCGACAACGCATACATGACACTTTCGGTATTGTAGATGTTCATGGGCGGTGGAGATCACTTAACATCAGGTGACACACTGGCTCGTTTGTCGGACTATACTATGAAAAAAAATGTAATTCATAAAATTATAATTAACGAAATAGATAATCTTGAAATCCAAGTAGACAGATGTGCTGTGATGAGTCACCGTGTATAATTGTACAGCGGCATAGTAATGAGGAAGTGGCCTAGTGAGTGACGTGACCTCACCCCTACATTCCCGTTATGGGAATTGAGAATATTTGGAACATTTTTCAAATACATATTTATATAGGAATACAAATAAAAAACTTCTTCAATACGTCAATGATTTTTTTTTCTAAATTTAAACCTCTATTTCAAAATATATGGAGACAAGAGATAAAAGAAAGCGATAGCCTAATTGTACGGTACGGACTGACAAGACGAAAGTTGTGTATTCGAAACCCAAATGGCATACACCTCAGACTTTTCTAAAGTTACGTGTGTATTAAATGTTAATTATCGCTTGCTTTAAACCGTTTCTTCAACTCCTTGCCCCATGGCGTAGTGTGAAGAAGCTACACAGCAGGCTGGCATGATTGAATCGAGTAGCGAGGGATAGATTGTTTCTTGCTACTTGATACTCTAACAATTAGAATCTAATTGGACGGCACTGCACTTACCATCAGGTGCAGTGTCGTCATGTTGCCGTGATTTTAAAAAAACTTTTATAAGTACAGATTACCATAGGTAGGTATGTCCATGATATAAAACAGAAAAGGTATGTTATGATTTATTTTATCTCTTTGTTGCCAGGAGTGTCAGCCAGTGAAGCCCTGCGTAATGGTCTCTGCCAGTCTCTGTGGGGGGCGTCTTCGAGTAGATCGGAGCCGAGACTAGCTTCCCCCCCACCACCTCAGAGTCACGACGCCTACCCCCTGAGAGGTAAGCGGTTTTTTTCTCACATAAATAATACTGGCCCTGAATTAAAAATTGACCCATTCTGGGCACGGGCCTCCTCTACTAAAGAGAGGGGTTAGGCCTTAGTCCACCACGCTGGCCTAATGTGGGCTGGTAGACTTCACATATCTTCGAAATTCTTATGAGAATTGCCAGGTATGCAGGTTTCGTCACGATGTTTTCCTTCACCGTTAAAGCAAGCGATAATTAACAATTATCGCTTGCTTACACACAAAATACTGAATACACACATTAGAAAAGTCTGAGGTGTATGCCATTTGGGTTTAGAACCTACGACTTTCGTCTTGACAGTCCGTACCGCAACCAACTAGACTGTCGCTGCTATTTATTTATCTCACTTAAGACTCGCAAATAAGTGTGAATGTTGAGTTTTTTACAAGGGCAGTCACAGGGACTACCGACTGAAGGGAAACTTAAAACTTTGAAATAACTGTGTTCTTTTTGACACCGTTCATGCAGTAGTACTTTTTTTGTTTATGATTGCTTGTCAATAATTATAGAACTTCATAGGCGAGTTTAAGTCAAAAGTAAAATAATATGAGCTTGATGGTCACGCGAGTTCAGTGTTTTTTCCCATCCCAAAGGACCCTATGTGAAAGAAGTTTACACTTCAAAAAATGTGTTCGACTACTAGCCAATAATATCTTATTCCTCCATTCTTTCCAACAGAATCCCTTACCAAGTTGTAACCTATCATGCTGGTCATATTTGTTGTTTCAAGATACGATATTGATATATTATATTGATTACGGTTGCGAAATATATAAAAGCTGATTTCAAACCTTCAGCGTCATTATTAAGACTGTAAAATAGTTTGGATAATCTTTTCCGGTGTCACGTCGGCGCTTAAGACTGTTCACTTAACACTTGAGTACTCTGACACTAGACCCTCAACCGCTTCTTCACCTTCTCACCCATGGCGTAGTGTGAAGAAGCAGGCCGGCATGATTGTGTTGAGAAGCGGGGGATAAAATATCTCTATTCCCTGACCGATCAGCTCGGAGTCTGGAATCTGTGCCTGATCTGACGATAGGCTCGCCCCCTATCACATTATGGGACCGAACTTCGGCGAAAAGTGGGTGTACTGGTTACAACTCTGCCTACCCCTTCGGGGATTACAAGCGTGATTGTATATGTATGTATGTAGTATTATTTTTTTGCTTTGTTGTTGCTAGTCGCCACAGTCTTTTACCTATGCTTACCTACTAAAACTAATAAGAGTCTACGTTCGCGTCACAATAAATCCTGTTCTTTATACGTAATTTTAAACAATACACCTAACACAAGTACGTAGGTACGCGCATATCAGTATTCCAATAACATCGGGTTCCTCCAAATCCCACGGCTTCAGATTTTCGCTGACATATCTTATCGGAACGCCCGTCAGCGCGTATCGCACGCCTAAAATTACGTTTGTTTTACAACTTTGATTTGCCGGCGGCATCGACAAAGGTACACCGATAAGTTTATCGATAATATCGAGTATCGACAGTTTAAACGTGCATGTTATGATGGTTGTAATTTTTGTCGTACAATTTTTCGATATAGATAACGCCGTATGGATAGCAAAGAAGGTTTATGACGGGCTGTATGGTTGTCGAGTGGAGGGCTTTGTTATTAAATTTGGGTGTGTGGTTGTAAATTATGTTAATATTGGTCTATGTGACCGTGGGTCGGTGCAATGTTTTTTACGCTCGTAACGAGATAGATAATAATAATAATTAACATTGGTCAGGCAGGTGCCATAGTCCTTCCCATAGACCCAATTACCCAATCCACTAACACCTCACCTCAATGAACCAGCATAACTTTTTATCCATCCATACAATAGTCCTACACCAACCGGGGGTTGTCCTTGGGTGCACTTGTATAGTGTATACAGGAATAACCATCGGCTGGTGTCACATCACAAAATTAAATTAAAATTGTCTAACGGGTCTCTACATATCGGCTTCGGCCCCACGCACGCCTTCCAAATGTACGGGACTCTATAGTTCCGTGATTACGGTGTGACAAATATAATATAACACTTTATTGTTACACCACAACATACAAAAACAGGTTGTATCAACTTATTTAGGTGTTACAAATTGGCGGTCTTATCGCTAAGAGCGATCTCTTCCAGACAACCATGCATGGAGAGGAATATAATTAATTGAATTAACGGCGGTGCTGTCAACAAGATTTTTTTTACACTTTTATAATCCGCATTTCGATCTTATCTATGGCGAATTATGGTAGAAAATATCAATGAAAATGAAAATTGGTCAATAATATTGAACCCATGATGATTAAATAAATGCTATACCTACGTTTTTTGGATTCAGTAAATCTTTTTTACTCTGACGCCATGATATATCAACAGGCCGCCATTATTGTGTCAAGAAGCGAGGTGTAGTTGTCTCTCGCTACTTGATACTATAAATGGACGGCACTGCGCTTAACATCAGTAGTGTGGTCACTTTGCCGAGCCAATTTAAAAAAGGCGTCTAACTGTCAATATCGATTACAAACCACAAAGTTCGTCCGAATGCCTAATAATAAACTTAATTAAAAACTTTACCAACTCATAAAAAAAGATTAAAACTCACATTAATAGGGCCCCCCGTAAATTGAAAAATCTACTATTTTTTATAAAATATTTTTGTGCAAACCCTCCGAAGCTCAACGTTGTAAATCCGATTTGGACATGTGTACCCTTGTAGGTAAACATTACTACGGGAGATAACGTTTTGTGGTCCGGCTGTTTGGCCTGTATAGATTGAGATCAGTTTGACGAAAATAGTACTTAAATATTTCAAATGACATAAAGCTCGTACGTCTAATATGTCATGTTATAAATATAAACTACCCTGGATTTTTTTACTGCCTGTACCGGCAGACGAGCAGACGGGCCACCTGATGGTAAGTAGTCACCGCCGCTCATAGACTCCAATGCCAGGGCACAGCAAAGCCACTGCCTACAGTGGAAGGACTATTCTTCTTAAGCCTCGTTTAAAGAAGGACATGTTAAAGAGTGGTAAGAATCAACGCTGGAAACGAACCGTGCTTGATGGAGTCGTTTCCAGATGGTATGGATGAACATTGAATGAGATGATTTGTTCACTATAATTGTCTTTAGGAGATATTATCAAGCCCAAAACCAATTAGCCAATTCGTTACAAACATGCTTACATACAAATGTTTCCTCTTTATAATATTAAGTATAGATTGAAACAAAACCACTTTTACTCTTAACCATGAAATCTGTAATATTCTCGAAAAGTAAAAAAAGCCGCGACAAAATCCGTCAACTTAATTTTATTACAACTATATTCTTCTTCTTGAGCTTAATTTTAGAGAGCAGCGATAGCCTAGTTGGTTGCGGAATGGAATTTCAAAGGTGTGTGAAGTCTACCAACCCGCATTAGGCCAACGTAGTAGTGTAGTAGGCCTAACCCCTCTCCTTAGTAGAGAAGGCTCGTGCCCAGCAGCGGGACAAGGTTTAATACAGGGTTAGTATTATATTAAGTTTAATTTTAAGAATATCCCTCTAAACCATAAAAAAAAACTATTCTGAATATATATTTTTTTATTCTTTATTTTTAATGTGACAACACTGTACCTGATGGTAAGCGCAATGCCGTCCAGATAGAGTATCAAGTAGCGAGAGACAGTCTTCCCTCGCTACTCAACACAATCATGCCGGCCTGCTGTTAATGTAAAATCAGAATAGTAGGACATTTCAAAACATAGTATAGGGTAACCACAAGGCTCGATCAATCAAAGGGTACACTCGTGCTAGGTCCGAACGTAAATATTTGCCGAGTGGCCGGACCGTCACGACATGCCCTGTTTACCCTATTATTCACGACGATGTTTGGCTAAGTCCGGCCAAGTCTGGCCAAACACAGATCAGGAGCGGAGCTAGGTATACGCCAATACCGTCTTGTATATGTTTTGTTGAAGTGAAAACTTCTTTAGGTTAGGCACTTTTGGGATATACATTATTATGTCTATATAGATGTGTGAACCGTTAATTTACTTTGACATAAGCACTATGAAGTTATTGACAAGCAATCATAAACAAAAAAAGCTACTACTTCATAGACGCTGTATCAATAGGAACATAGTAATTTCAAAGTTTTAAGTTTTCATTTCTGTTGGTAGTCTTTATGACTGCCCATATTTGCATATCTGATTAGGACGGAACTCACTTTAGAGAAAAATTAAGACGATGCTCGCTCATGAAAGCGTTTTTTGCTTTTTGAATCTAAACATTAAACTAACCGTTCGGTTGTTTTTATGCAAGGTATATTCAAATTAAGAGAAAAAAGAGATTATATAGTTTTACTACGAGTAAATAAAGTCATTAAAAATAGAAGATAATTTTAATTTTCTAAGTCTTAAGAGAATTTATTTAAATTGTGACAGTGCTGCAAATCTTTTTGATCCATTCGTTTATTGGCTTGCTTATTAGTACGAAAGTGCATATATTTAGTACTAGCTGTTGCTCGCGGCTCCGCCTGCGTGGAGGTCATGTTTGGGAGAAAAAGTATACAATACAAAATACAAATTTTCATGAGTTTAACTTCAAAAATTACAGTTAGAATTTACATACTAACTTTCATCCCCTATTTCACCCCCTTAAGGGTGGTATTTCCAAAAACACTTCCTTAGTGGACGCCTACGTCATAAAAGGTACCTACTGTCAAAATTTCAAGTCTCTAACCCTAGCCGTTTAGGCTGAGCGTTGATATGTCAGTCAGTCAGTTTCTTATTTTTAACCGACTTCAAAAAAGGAGGATAACCTCCTCCAATCTCCTCTAAACAATTCGCCGGAATCTTTTTTTTTATGTATGTTACCCGATTACTCGAAGACGCCTGAACCGATTCGAGAAATTATTTTTTTGTTTAAAAGGGTATACTTCCCAGGTGGTCCCATTGGCACCAAGTCAGGATCTGATGATGGGATCTCAGAAAAATCAAGGGAAACCCTTAAATATTATAGTGACGCATAATTTGTTTTTTATTGAAGTCGGTGTACTTTTTATGAATTAAAAAACTTTTACTTATATATACAGATTTCTTAAAATAAAATAAGTTACCCTGGATACGTCCCATTGCGGAGTCATTCGATAACCTTACGTTTAAAGTTTGCGTGACTGCCGAGCATGACAATTGAACTCTGTCCCTTTTGTGAATTATACAATGTTTTTGTGTGCGTCTGAACAGTAAGCGCCCTTGGCAAACAAATTACTGAATTACGAATAGTAATCGGTAGAACTAAACTTAACTGCATGTAATGTACGTTATATCGTTATCTGGTATGATATATCGTATCGAAGCGCCATTATTGTTTGAGATTATAATTCACAGACTTAAGATCTAAATAAATGACGTAAGTATTTTTTTATCCTAGCAATGGACCACACTGCACATGATAAAAGCGCAGTGCCGTCCAGTTGTCATCAATACTGCCGGCCTGCTGCAAAGGTTCTTCACAATATGCCATGGGGCGAGGATGTGAAGAAGCGGTCGAGGGTCTAGTGTCAAAGTACGCAACACTGCCAAACATTGTGCCAAAAAAAACCGGATGTACACTGGCTGACCCCGGAACGCGACACACTTGCGTGTGTCACTATGGCGGGTTTTACACCCTGTGTATGGTGGTCGCTATCCGGGCGGATATGAATATCCTAAAAGCATGATTGAATATTGCAATCTGTATGTAAACTAGACCAATTTTTACTGCGTACACTGATGTCATTGCGGTCCACACTTGATCTTATTATAACGCTGTCTAATAAGCTGTCAAAATGTGACGGCACCCAGCGCCCTCCGCCGGATCAATCCTGAATCGCGGTAGCAATGTTTGCGCGACGCTACAATAGAGGCTCCGAATATCAACGGTTGGAACTGCCGCGGCTGATAAGGGATATCCTCCACCAACGCTGTCCAAAGAGACCTTCCCTTCACTGGAAAACACTGTCATCCACAATGACTTAGCTTATATGGTGTCTAAATAAATCTTTATTATTGTGCTATAATCCCTACTGGGTACTGCTGTCATTTTATCACGGTAGGCAGCGGCCCGTCTACTAGTCTGCCTACCGAAGCACTAAAAAAAAATAAGACAGAAAAGTTGTGTGCGTCTTACTCGTTCTGCCATCACCAGCCATTTCGGAGATACTAGAGTAAATAAATTTTCAACCAATTGAAATTTATTGGTAGATTTTGGAGTTAGGGACTGAAGAAGATATACATAATCATGACATAATTTGAATTGACACGTTTGATGTTTTTTTTAAACATACGAAATATTCAATCAACGGAAAGTGACGTCATACATCAATATGTACTGTATGAGGTATATGCAAAACTTACACATCATTTAAATGAGTTTACGCATCAAACAAAGTCAAGTAACCCAATTCACAAGTGTAATTAAAAAACAAACCTCGTTAATTTGCCGCTAATAATAAATTACAAATCTAGACGGTTTGTCTGTCATTATCAAACGACATAATCTCAAAGGTGCCGCGCGCGTCTCTTTATGGACTGTCAAAATTTATGCTATCGCACCGACGTTAGTTTACTACGATAATCAACCTTACGCCCTTGACTTAGGTTTGCTTATCGCGTGTATACTAAGTCAAATTTGATTAAAGACACAAACATGAACTGTATTGTTTCAGCAAATAATTCGTGGAAACATTGAGAGAAATCGGGGCGTGCATACAAAGGCGCCGCCTTGATAGTGTGGGGTCATTGCGTCCTCGATAAACGTCGAAAAATTATTAAAAACTTTATCTGAAGTCGCTTAATTCTAGGAATGTCGCTTTTTATATCAACGCGTGTACAGAAAGTCGGATTGGATTATAAAATTGATGTTCTTAACTCCCCTAGTAGTTCCTAAGTAGCTCGATATTTTTCTTATAGGCTATTAGACATACGTTATAAGGCTTAAAAATGCTTAGTTAAAGCTATGGTATTGACAGCCTCTGTGGCGCAGCATGCGACTAGCCGGCTGTGAACCGAGAGGCCACGGGTTCTATCCCCGCATCGAGGTCCAGTTGTTGTGCAACTGTAGTTCTTCGTAGTTGTTGATACCCACGATAAAGATTTGACTTAGTATGTGGTCGGGAGTATGTATGACTATTAGATATATTTATTTTATCATTTGGTCCCGGGCAGACGTTGTCCTGCCTTAAACCGCCTTCTATGTGGATCGAATTTTCATTGAGAAAATAAGAAATTCAAAAATCGACAACACCGCCACCTATCGGATCTAAAACTATCCTATATTTAAGTTGGACCCAACCACTCATACACAAAATTTTATTGAAATCGGTTGAGTGATTTTAAAGTCTATAACGGTCATAGATAGAAACAATTTTTGTGTTTTATATAATAAATATAATAACACCCAACAGTCACACACATAGCCCCGATCCCACACTAAGATACGAGTCTTGTTTTGTGGGTATCAGACACTACGAGAGACTTTTGGTCTCACAACACCCTGACTCCGGACACAAATATTTGTCACACAAAAATTTGACCCGGTGTGGGTATCGAACCCACGGCCTCTCGTTTCACAGCCGGCTACTCGCCTACTGCGCCAAGGAGGCTGCGCCATGCTGAAATAGGCGTTAGCACTTCTAGATGAATCAATATAACACATCAATTATATCATATCGATTAATATTCCCCATTACCAACACTTCCTCGATCAATGTGTTCCCACAAGCGCACAAAATCCTAACTGATAAATAAAAGCGGCCGATTTCATACGATATCTGGCTTACCACACGATAATGAATAGGAAAAATATGTAATATTCACGGATTACATAATTTATTGCCTGATATTTTTGTGGAAAAACCCACACACGTAAACCGCTTTTATCGGACATTGTTCACGAGAAAATGGATTCTAGAAATGACCTATTTCGGTATTGAATGGGCAAGTTTTGACGTTTTTGTAAAATATAAAACAAAATTCGCGACTGCGTTAAAATAAGTAACCAACAGAAATACCAAGTTTTATAACCATAAGTTCCATAAGTTTTATAACTTGAATATTATTAGGTACTGCTGGTTATAGGATATTCATATCCGCCTGGATAGCGTACACAGGGTGTAAAACCCGTCATAATGGCACACGCAAGTGTGTCGCATTCCGGGATCAGCCAGTGTACATCCGGTTTTTGCCGGGGGTCTAGAGTTGGGGTACGATGTTTGGCCGTTTTGCGGCCTTCTGAGTACACTAGTCTCGACCACTTCTTCACCTTCTTGCCCATGGCGTAGTATAATGATTGCGTTGAATAGTGAGGGATAGATTGTCTCTCGCTACTCGATACTCTAATTGGACGGCACTCCGCTTACCATCAGGTGCAGTGTGGTCACTTTGACGTGCCAGGATAAAAAAAACTCATTCCACAAGATTTTAATGGTTTCTAACTTATTTATTTTTATAAAATGACTTTGATATTAATTTTGGTGATGTAAAAATCTAGTTAAAACCAACTTAAATACCACAGCTCTTCGCATCTTGTGATGTAATGTTCAAGGAGTGGTTGCCGTTGCACCTAATCCCATAGCTCTCAGATGTTGCCGACTAAGCCTTGATTTATCACTTATCGGGTCTCAGTGACACTTTTAATGCCGGCTTGAAGCGGACATTATGAAATGTAGATTACGCGATTGTGCTTATGATTGAGAAGTGTGATGCTTATCACAGTGAGGCGGCTGGGTGCTCTAGGATTTTTACTATGTAGAGAGGTTATACCCAGATTTATATATACCGTCTGTATCATGGCGAATGCTCTGAAGAATTGTTTGATCTTATCCCATCCTCTCCCTTCCATACCAGAACCACGCGTACTGGCTTGCGGAGCCACAACTTCGTGGTGTCTACTACCACGGCCCGAACCAAGAGGTTCGCAAATTCGTATTTTTGACGCACCATAAAGCTGTGGAATATTTGCCCCCATGTTCCCTCCTTCCTATGATCCTGGGTCCTTTAAACTTATTGTGAAGAAGCTAAACAGCAGGCCGGCATGATTGTGTTCAGTAGCGAGGGATAGACTGTCTCACGCTACTTGATACTCTATCTGGACGGCACTGCGCTTACCATCAGGTGCATTGTGGTCACTTTGCCGCGCCAGAATAAAAAAAAATATAGCTAAATTGGGCTGTGCTTGATCACATCGGCATTGTTTCATAACATGAGAAGTGGATTAGCGGATTAACTTGTATTTTTAATTTGGTGCAGCGGTCGTGAAGCTGTTTGTGTAACAGGGTTCGATTCCCGCAGAGAAAGATGTTGGTTTCGGGTCTGGGTGTTGTGGGACCGTAGTCCCTCGTGGTTCTTAATACCCACGATAAATGCTTTACCAACAGCCCGCAGTCAGAACTATGTGTGTGACTGTTGGTTGTATTTTTTTTAACATGTTAGACGAAAAACGCACACCCTGAAAGTAGTTTGTTTAAACTAGGCTACTGAACAATTAAATAAAGCTTTTTTTTAAATAAAAGAACATACATATAGGGTAGGCAGAGGTGTAACCAGTACACCCACTTTTCGCCGAATTTATTAAGGTTCCATGATGTGATAGGGGCGAGCCTATCGCCATACAGGGTACAATTCCAGACTCCGGGCTAACACTGAGCATTTCGGGATAGAACCAACCCAAACTTGACCCGGGGATCGAACCCGAGACCTCAGCACAGTAGTCGAAACGCATGCATAATTACAACTTCGCCACCGAGGCAGTATATAAATACGGATTTATTAAATTTATTTACAGCAAGAACTATAATACTCATTGACGTAATGTTACAATTACAATATAAAGCTGTAAAAATATATGAAAAGATAAGCTCAAATCAAGTATTAAGTATTTATCTATCTTTATAAAAGCAAACGTGACAAGTATATTAAGGGAAAATAAATTCCGATTTCACTTATAATTATTATCACTTCAAGTAAACGCCCGGTGATCGAAATTCGACAATTCATAAAAACTTTAAATTTGAAATATAGAAGTTCTTTTTTCAAAAAGTTTACTTTTATAATCGTTGATTTTTTTCTATCACGTTAGCTGCCAGTATGTAAAAATGCGTAATAAGCGCCTATTGTGTTTGATATTGGCAGTATGAATGTTATATTTAATGTATTTATTGACACATAGTTACTATATTTACTGTACCCCCCACGCAATATTAAAAAGGGGTACAAATTTTCTTCACGTTTTAAATATATTGTCTTTTACTTTTATTTATATACGCATAAGACTAAAAACCGAGTTGCTAAATTGTAATTAAAAAGTTTAGTTTCTGTTCATTCAAATATCGATTAAACATAGGAAACCGAAAACGTGACAAACACAGCAATAAAGATAGCGAATAGCAAATCAATAATTCGATGTACACGTAACCGATGTCTAAGACCTTCAAATAACAACTTTGATTAATGTAATCCAGCCAGTAACGGATTAGTTAAGAATAAATCCAGTGCGATTATGCCCGAGGTTTATCGATTTTATTGGATAATGGCGCGTCGCTAGAGAGTTCAATATATTTTACTAGATGTTGCTCGCGGCTCCGCCCGCGTGGAGGTTATTTTTGTAAGAAAAGGTATACAATCAATCAATATTTTGCATGTATCATACATATAAACCTTCCTCTTAAAAAAATCTATTAAAAAAAGCGCTTCAAAATCCGTTGCGTAGTTTTGAAGATTTAAGCATACATAGCGACAGCGACTTTGTTTTATACTATGTAGTGATAAGGATTTATTTTATATCGATATATTGTTCATCTAAAGAACAATGGAAGGACACTCGATTTTCACTGACTTTTGCCTAATTCATGTTGATCCCTATACCTAAAGTACCTTAAAGTAGCCCGCCAATTGTTGTGCGAACTCTTCTATCGCATGACTTTGGCATTTGGAATTAGCGGTAAAAAAATTAAACAATATAGAAATTGCCGCATTTTACTATTGCCGTAATTATATACTATGCATTCGAATTAAACCATACGGATACCTAAATGAATAAGCAAAATGTCGGTAAAATTGGTTATCAAGTGCAACCCTAAAATTATTAGTAATTTTCATATTGAAAGGAATCACAATTCATATTATTAGACGGGCCCTGTATCAAAATTTGTTGGGCGCCCAAATGAAGGCTAAAGATTATTTTCTAAAGACGTTCGGGGCGTCTGTAGCCCTGTATCATAGATCTGTGGCCCCGTATCATAGATTCGGCGGTAGCTACGCCCCTGCTAGAGCGTAAAAGGACGGGCCAAGCCTGTTATTATTAGTGCTCATAGAAAACTCAAGTTAAATGTCAATTTCTTTTACCTTTCGTTCGGAGATTTCTGGAAGCCCAAATTCCTCCGCATTTCCCAATCTTCTTTCCAACTGATTATGCACGATTGCACGATTCTTCTTGCATAGTGGGTGTTCATGGACGGTGGAAATCACTTACTATCAGGTGACCCATTTGACCGTTTGTCAGCCAAAAATTAGCACCAATCAGAACAATTAATTTCCGCGCATGTATAAACTGAAATTCTTGAACGCGCCGATTACAATCGATTTGTCTAATCATAAAAGATAAACGTGGATTAATTCGTATTACAACTATCGATAAGAGATATTAAATTCGATTGATAACATTTGATTTATACATATTCAGCGAAAATAACATCGCGGTTTATTATCGTCATTCGTTGAAATATCCAACGTGTTACATTATTTGATTGAATTAAACTTTTATGAACCTTTAATAAAAAAAAAAGCAGCGATAGCCTAGTTGGTTGTGGTACGGACTGCCAAGACGAAAGTCGTATGTTCGAAACCCAAGTGGCATACACCTCTGACTTTTCTAAAGTTATGTGTGTAGTAAATGTTAATTATCGCTTGCTTTAACGGTGAGGAAATCTGCATATCTGAGAATTCTTATACGAATTTCGAAGGTATGAAGTCTACCAACCCGCATTAGGCCAGCGTGGTGGACTAAGGCCTAACTCCTCTCATTAGTAGAGGAGGCCCGTGTCCAGCAGTGGGACAATATTTAATAGGCTAGTATTATAAACTTTTATGACTAAATAGTAAGAATGGATTAGCTTATCTGGCATATTCTTATAAGAAAATTACGTTTATGCTTTATTTTTTTCTTACTTTACTGTGCCATTGCCAGCCAAGAGTTTCCTCTACTAAGTGTCCTTAGGCCTTAACCCAACATTATATCCCAATGCGGGTTGGTAGAATACACAAGTCTTAATAGACATACATATATTCCTAGCTATGCAGGTTTTCTCAAGATAAACATCTTCCTTCCTTCATTGTTAGAGCAAGAGATAAGTAACATTGAATTCAAAAAGTCACAGGTGTGTGGCCTTTAGGTTGTTTTCGAACCTGCGACTTTTGTCTCTGCAGGCCGTACGGCTCTTAGCTACGCTAGCCCCATAAGAAATACATGTCATCATACTTATTTATTTTGAATACCATTTTGTGATATGATACATGAAATGACAATTACATACCTATAATTGACTGACTGACATGTATAACTCTGTCAATTACCCTGGGTCTTATAAGCGTAGTGCAAAGAGTGGTTCCAATAGCACAACATGAAAATAATGTAGATCTTTCGTTTGCGTTCCGCACACATTCCATAAAAATATGATAAACATCTTCTACTTTTCCGCAGATATCACAATTGGGGTTGCCATGTTTGCCCATTAAATATGCAAAGCTGGAATATGTCCTGAATGCAATCTTAGCCCTTTAATAATTTTGGATCTACTCATATTGGTCTTATCTATCCACGAGAATTTCGGGAGTTGTGGCTGTATAGTTTTATACCATATCCACTTAATTACTGATATCTCATCAAAATATTTACGCCTTATATCAAATGATTGTCTTTTGTTGTTCAAATAAGTATGGTACACGTTCAAAGGTGATATCTTCTTCTGAGATATCTTTAGCCATCCTTTCCACAACTTCGTTTCCTGTAAGACCAATATGAGCGGATATCCATTGAATTATTAAGTGTTTATTTTTATTAGTGAATTTGTACACAGCCTGTAGAATGTCATAAACTATTGATGCACCTCGAAAGCTCGAGGTGCATCGAGCTAAATGCTGGAGGGCGCTTTTCGAATCCGTCAATATTACGATGTTATCAGATTCTACAATGTCAGCATATAATAGGGCTTCTAAAATAGTCCTATGTTTTGCCAAAGTTATACTTACTCTAAGAAACAGAAATATCTGAATATCAAATAATTTTGAAATAAATCACTATGTCGACGTTATTAAGTGTCACAAGACAACCCTCGAAAACGGAAGGCAGGTCGCCCGAGCCCTTGTATTAAAATTTGTAAAATCCGTCACGCTCCCCGTATCGGTTCAACACTTTATTAGAAGTTGTAATCTTGATTAACGACTGATACGTGATTTCGCATTATTCCATATAAATATTTTAATAGTTATTCATTTTGAATTATTAGGTAATTTATCGAGGCGTAGGAGTATTGAAAATTCGTTTAATAAAAACTTATGTCTGTTCCAACGATATTGCGTACTTATATAATAAATTGTCCCACTGCTGGGCACGGGCTCTTTCTGCTAATGAGAGGTGGTAGACTTCACATACCTTGGAAATTATTTTATTAAGGCAGGTTGTATGCAGATTTCCTCACGATGTTTTCATTCACCGTTAAAGCAAGCGATAATTAACATTTAACATACACTTAACTTTAGAAAAGTCAGAAGTGTATGCCATTTGGGTTTCGAACATACGACTTTCTTCTTGACAGTTCGTACCGTAACCAACTAGGCTATCGCTGCTACATATATAAAAATACTTTACAATTTCAAATAAACGACGTCGATAGTGGACCAAATACACCTAAGTCACTATAAAACAATGCTTTTGCAATTTTTTTTATGGAAATAACACAATTCTCTCCTTATATTTACACGTATATTTCTGAAGATTCCATGAGGCCGCAAAGCTTTCGAAAAGTTGGTTTTAAAAGTTATTTAAACCGCAAGAAAATCCGTAAAATATGTTTTATTTCTACACCATTTTATTTAAGAAAACATCAATTAGCCATTTTCAAATTATTATTGTATAATCTGTTAAAGTACTGGATTAACTATTCTATTCTTAAAACTAGGTACCAATGTATGTATCACGTGAACTCTCTCTTTACAATTTGGCACAATCAGATATACTAAACAGAATAAAATTTTATTAACATTTGACATTATTAATTCGTAATCTTAACATAAAACATCAATAAAATAGTATCTAATCTGATACCGTTTCGGATTGACAGAGTTATGCCTTCATATGACTAGCGGTGTGGTTTTTGACTCTTACGTATATACACACGTATCTATCTACGTATGTATTTAATAAACATAGGTATATCGTACGGCACACGGACCATGGTACAACATAGCTAAGCGCATCATTTGAGATCGGCTGGACCGATTTGATTTAATAACATTTTTAGATAAATTGGTATTCCAATTTTACGGGCAACTATTGTCCGGAAAATTTGAAGTTCCAAAAAAATATGAAAATGTGTTTTTCTATGATATTTCGAACTCCTACATTATACCTAATAGCTGTTGCTCGCGGCTCCGCCCGCGTGGATGTCATGTTTGGGAGAAAAGGTATACAATACAAAATACCAATACTCATGCGTTTAACTTAAAAATGACGGATTTTCATACAAACTTTCATCCCCTATTTTACCCCCTTAGGGGTGGTATTTCCAAAAACCCTTCCTTAGTGGATGCCTACGTGATAAAAGGTACCTACTGTAAAAAATTCAAGTCTCTAACCCCAGCCGTTTAGGCTGTGCGTTGATCGATCAGTCAGTCAGTCAGTCAGTTTCTTCTTTTATATATACAGATTTATTACTACTATTGATTGATGTATATTTTGTATTCAAAATGCATAATATATAAGAACGCAACTACAAATTACGGACAGTACTAGACTACTAGACTAGAATTTTTTATCGAACAAGTCTAATACCTAATCAGTAATATTTCGAATGCCCTAAAGACAGTAATGTTTCCGTCGTTAAGCAGTTAAAAATGTAAATATTTTTTATTTATTTATTAAGGTACGTCAACAATATTCATAAATAACATAGAATTATTATTTATAAGCACAAGAACAGTTATGAATATCAATTAAAGACATACACGGCATTCATAAAAAAAATAGTAAGCACGACATTAGAAATAGAATAATACCGTTAATAGCACACACAAACAGACAGGATTAAGTTATATTAAATTACAATAAATTAGATTACATTACATTAAATTAGATAAGATTATATTATTAAAACAAGGTAATGTCGCCAAATTATAATTAAAGACAGTCACCATATTGTGTATCATTCATGATGAAATATTAACCAATGTACTAAATACAGCAATAGAAAATAATGATTCACCAACCCGTCGAATTGTAACGCCGATTTTCCAGCAGTGAAACCGCACGGGTTCGAATGACCAAAATGTAAATTCTACACCGCCGGCCGCTACCACCGCAAAGCGGGTATTTTTAATTTGTTAAAAGCTCTCAGAAAAATAACAATCTGAATGCATAGCGCAATTTGCTGGGCCGCTCCTTTTATAATTAAAATTGCATTAAGCGCACAATAGGCGGGCGGTAATGCTAATGCACTGTTTGTCTAGAAAAAATGCTAACTGACGGCTTGTAATCCAATTTTCTATTAAATACCTCAATTCGCGTTTTGCAGTTGCAGTTTTGGGGTTTTTGCTTGTGTTATGAATGTGAACTCGGCTATATAAATGAACTTCCAGTAAATTGCCTTATTTTCGGTGGTATTTTGGTTTTTGTTTGGGATAATAGGCTTTAGTCAGTGTGTCTAACAAAAATGTATTATTTAGGTTTGTGTAAGATAGATTGCTGGTGGTAGGATATTCATATCCACCCGGATAGCGACCACCGTACACAGGGCGAAAAACCCGCCATAGTGGCACACGCAAGTGTGTCGCGTTTCGGGATCAGCCAGTGTACATCCGGTTTTTGTCGGGGGTCTGGACTTGGGGTACCATGGCCATTTTGCGGCCTTCTTAGTACTCTGACACTAGACCCTCAACCGCTTCTTCACCTTCTTGACCGTGGCGTAGTGTGAAGAAGCAGGCCGGCATGAGTGTGTTGAGTAGCGGGGATAGATCGTCTCTCGCTACTCAGTACTCTATTTGGACCGCACTGCGCTTACCATCAGGTACAGTGCGGTCACTTTGCCGTGCCAGGATAAAAAAAAAGATAGATAAAAAGTTTATTAAGGCAACAATGCATATACAATTAAACTTAGCTTAAAAAAGACAAAAATAACTATAAACTAATTAGAGTCTAATGTATTACATTGGAGCCGAAATTAGGCCCCAGCTCAGCATAATGCTTTGCTCCTAAAAACAAAGCGCGTAATTCTGCTGGTACCTAGATAAGTCATGAAATAGATACAACTGATTATCAGTTGTTTAGCCTAAATAATCAACTTTGAAATGCAAGCAAAAACTTAGGTTAACAACAATCCTAACATATTTTATAATTATTTGTCACATTTGTCACAATATATCATAAGTAATATTTACATTCGAGCCAAAATACCGGAGTGTAAATCAAAAACTTAAATTATATGATCTAATTACAGAAGTACAATGAAGCTGAACAATATCCATTCTTTACATTTCACACTGCCCCACACGGGGACCAATTCAATAGTGTGCAAAGCCATAAATTCGAGCATACTGTCGGAACGGAACAATGAATCTAAATAACCATTAATATGTAATAAATACTATAGGGTAATAAAACCGTGTCGCGTGGGGGACAAACAAACAAGTGTACCGAGCAACCCTTAAACGCTGCCCATTGTCAAAAGAGGTCCGCTCGTGAAATGCGCTGGGGGACGACGTCATCTCCGAGTTTTGCCGAAGCCTCCCGATTGGTTCTGCTCCAAATGCCAACAGCTGCTGCATTTCAGACATAGGGGTCGTTGTTCATTAGTGTAACTTGTCTCTGCCCGAGATGGATGTTTGTTTTTGGACAGCGTGAGTATTGTGCTGATGGTCATTTGATGATGTATGAAGTTTTTTGAAGACTTAACATTGATATACTTTCTTCTTGCATCGTAAAACAATGATATATTTTGTTATATAGTTTTATCATCAGAAACTCACAAATGTATAAGTAAGGCACTTGATAACCTGTAAGAGACTTTCACAGGCTCTAAACAGCCGCAATGAAATAAGAATCAAAACGACGGTGCTGGCCATACAGAAAGAAATGGAAAGAGTTAGGGGAAGGATCATTTGTCAAATAGTTGCACAACCCTGGTTGGTTGTCAGCCTCATCATGCTGTAGACAAAATTGTATACGTATTTGTAGATAAACTAGACACTTAAAACTTTGTAACTACTAAGTAACCTAAGATTAACAAGTGTCGGATATTACAAATAAATGCTAAAGTAGAAACCAAATTATATCATCTCATTTATTCTCAAATAAATTGAAAAATCAAACGAGCAGAAACAAACAATGCGTCTAGAATGCAAACAATGGGAACGGAACATCGCACTACAGTTGCGTTTAGTCGCGCCCGCGGATTAGTGAATTGTAAAAAAAGATTGGGGTCCCTTCGACCCGATGTGTTAATTACGGGGGTTGGGCCCGAGGGTTGGTTGCAGATGAAAGTCAATTTGCTGCAGCGACATGATACGGCCCATTTCATCGGGAGCGACAAGTGTCGCACCTGCGCTGTTCAACTCTGGGGGCCTGAGGGACCTCAATGGCCTTTGTGATCATGCAAACAATTTGGATTTCTATTGTGGTGCCAATAGTTGATAGCGTTATTTAAATATGTTATTAGGGTTATAATGTTTGCTATTCAAAGTCTATCTCGAAAGAATGGTTGCATTTATTAGGTTTTATTAGGTTCAAACAAGAGATACTTGTACTGGATTAAATAGAAATCATTTTATCCACAGATAAAATAAATTTCGGCATCAATCGCTTAGTCGGTGAAAAAACTGAGGAGGAAGAAGAAGAGACGATCCACAATGAGACCAGAGTCGAACGAGCATCACCAGCATCTAGATGCGGCAGTCCATGCTGGGCTCCATCACCACAATCACCAAGATCAGTCCGCTCAAGTTCCCCTGAACTGGAAGTGGATTCACCACCTTCATCCCCAAGAAGGCTACCTGATTCTTCACCACCACCAAAGAGATCAGAAGCATTCTCCGTTAGTGCACTACTCCGACCTGATGCTCCTAGAGTTCAACCCCAAAGACCATTTTTATACCCTCCTTTGCCATTCGCGGAGTTTTTACGAGATGCAGGCAGCCTTGGCATACCAGGATGGGGAGGTTACAGTAACTTATATCTTCACGCAGTGCAGGCTGCTGGACCAGAATTTCTGAGATTACGGGCAGCTGTATTAGGAGCACCAGTTCCTCTATCTAGACCATTGCCTATTGGAGATGTGTATTCCTGTGTAAAATGCGAGAAAATGTTCAGCACACCTCATGGCTTGGAGGTGCATGCAAGAAGGTCACATAATGGAAAGAGACCGTTTGCTTGTGAGCTATGTAGCAAGACGTTTGGACATGAAATCAGCCTTAGTCAGCATAGGTGAGTCGCTTTCTATAGTTATCATTTTAAAATGTAATTGTTTTAGTTTTATCAACGGATATAATTTTTCTTGCGGACCAGCTTGCTTCAAAGTCATTTTTTTTTACTGAAAACTTACTATATCAGTCACAGATAATGTAGCTTCCAATACGTGAAAGTATTCTTAGAATCAGATCAGAAGTTCCTAATATTACCAGTTACATTCAAACTACCATTTAATATTAATACAGATCTTGTCATCGATATTCATTTGAATGTTATTAATATATAATTATTTCGATTCAGAAACATAGTGCTTTCAGTTCTAATCAATTAAAATCTAATCAGTTCTGTCTTCATGCATTACTGAGACACCGTAGAGACGCACATATGTTCAAAGGTTATTGTTATTGCCTCACCTGGTACGATTTTTATTGGTGTAACGCAACTAACGTATACTACCAGTAAAATGTTAGTGTATAATCTTCAACACGCTGTTCTATCCATCTGCCCTTCTTCCTCAGGGCCGTCCACAGTGTAGAGAAAGTTTTCGAGTGCAAGCAATGCGGCAAGACGTTCAAGCGATCGAGCACTCTATCTACACATCTGCTGATCCACTCTGACACCAGGCCATACCCCTGTCAGTACTGCGGAAAGCGGTTCCATCAGAAATCTGACATGAAGAAGCACACTTATATACACACGGGTAAGTGCTACTTTGTGATTTTTTTTTTGTTTTCGTGCTAACCTAATTGTCTTACATCTTAATAAAGATAATTTTATGAGTGTTACTTGAAAAATAATGGTCAATTTTATTCTTAATAATGATAATAGTATTAGTTTTAAACTAGACATAGAACAGATAAATCTTAATAGCGACGCCCCGGTGGCAACTAATAAAAAACTTTTACACTACCCATATATCAATTTAGATCAAAATAGGCGGTATAGTTAATTCCAATCAGTAGGCAATTAAATGTATATTCTTTGATTGGATTCAGGTCACATGTGATGTCAGGATGGAGGTCACATGTGTCTGGGGTCAAGCTGTACAGGCAAAGTAGATACAGTATAAAATACCTTGTTTGTCACAATTCTGACTTTAAGGCTCGGATCTATAGACGTGACTTAAGCTTACGAAACAACGTTATAAACTTCCAAGTTAGCTAACCAAAGTCATTAAAAATTACTGACACAAAACAATTTACAATAGCTTATTATAAAAAATGTATTTATTACTTACTTGTAACGGAAAATGGAAAGTAAATATAGTATAATAATAATAAATATAATATATGTATTATTGGACACGGCACGCATTGTGAGGAGGTTCCTCACTCTGGGGTCCTAACCGCCGGTGGCTTGGGTCCTAGGCCTCGCCATCAGAGGGTGCACATTTTTATATTTTTAAATGTATTTTTATATAATAATTTATATTTCAATATGTAAAAAAAACCTTTTAAATAAAGGGTACTCTACATAATATAATAATATTAGCCCTGTATTAGACATTGTCCCACTGCTGGGCACGGGCTTCCTTTACTAACGAGAGGCCCGTGGCGTCTATCAAATAGTATATAGCTGGCATATCAAACCAAAATCAAACATATATATGTAACAACAATGTCACCTTGATATTGTTAATTCAAAATTATTCGTCAAAAATGACTGCCAGCCGAAATTTGCTTTATACTGTTTTTTAACTCTGTATAAAAATTTTGAAAAAACCTAAAGTTTTTTAATCTATGACAAGGGTTGTGAATTCCCATTAACTTACTTTATATGTGCAGGAATTTATAAATACATTTTTTTTATAATTTAGCTTACCTTTTCAGTATTACTCAATACACAGAGCTTACTTTCATACCAGATACTGATGTTTGAAATATATATTTTTCCCAAATATTCTAATCCACATATCGCAGCATGAAATCCCTCTGCATAAGCTAGCCCTCTAATGCACATTAACACCTCGGTGGATCTTTTGTAATAATCGCGTAACAGAAGTGATGTAGCCGAGACACTCGCGGTTACATTATAGAGGCGATTGGGTTACAAGCACACAGGGACACAGCGGATGTCGAGCGAGTCCAACATGTTGGAAATACTAAAGAGAATCTTCTATGCGAAAGTCTGTATTGGTAGATACCGTCGTTTTGTCTATTTCTGCTTTGAAAGCATTGTGTGTTCATTTAAGCTAGTAAAACACTTACGAGTTGAGGAGCTTATATGTTATTTATTAAGTTGTTTTCTTTTCTTATGTTATTTATTAGTATTGTTTTGACATTATAACTTATTTGCTATAACCCTGCCTTAGCACTGACTTGCTGTTATGGGTTTATATGTATATAAGTAAATATCAAAATCGTGGCTTAGAAGATCTAACCCAACACGCAGTTAAAAATAGAGATTTTACTTAAGGGATACTTTTAGCTGTTGGTCGAGGGGTCATTGTCGTCATTGCAAAAAAATTGATCCCAACAACAGCGCCACCTATCGAGTCCAAAACTATTTTATCTTTCAAACTAGAAACAACCATACATATTAATAGTTTTTTTTTAATCGGTTGGGAGCTTTCAGAAATTAGCGTGTACATAATGTACGTATCGCACCACCTGACACCGCTATAGAGTTCATCCATACCACCTGGAAACGATTCCGTCTAGCACGGTTCGTTTCCAGCGTTCATTCTTACCACGTACGTGACAAGTACAAGCCCTGGAATCTGCCCTGCCCTGGGTTGTTCCCTGACATGTACTTCTTTAAACGAGGATCAAGAAGAGGAGTCCTTCATCGGTAGGCGGCTTTGCTGTGCCCTGGCATTGCAGAGGTCTAGAGGGCGGCGTCGACTACTTACCACCAAGTGGACCGTCTGCTCGTCTGCCTATTCAGGCATAAAAAAAGACATTGACACGTGGATTTTAAGATTTAGTGAATATCAACCAAAGCCAGTTTTGTGCACTAATCAACAGTGTGTGCCGCGCGTCCCTCCATGAATATAAGATGGTGCGGTCTTCGCCTGCAGCACTTAGCCGTACGATTCACCAGTATACTCCACCGCTATCATGATTCTCAACAATTTTGCACCACACAAAGGTCTCGGTTTAGATTGAATTGACAATGGCTGGATTGTATTATTTAGAAGTTTTCGCTTAGGATGGGATAAGAGTTTTGTGTGTTGTTTCTTGAGGCAATACTTAGGCTCTATTGTTTCACCATAGACAAATGTGACTATCGTCAATATATGAACAGAATTATTTATTGTTTTTGATCGTTAATATTAAAAAATGTGTTATTAATAAGACATTTATCATAGACTGCCAAAGTCAAACACATTATAGTGTGTGGTCAAACAGAGTCGTATTTTTTTTTAATGTGGCTGTTAAAGAATTACTGACAGATTATATTTGAAATTATAAGAAAGCAGCTTCAATAAAGTTCAGCCCTAATAGTTTAATAAATCATTGCTGAAATTCTACCAGTAAGCTACCACTTTTAATAAAAACATGGACACATTTGTTTAGTTATGTTGGTACCAATGTTGACGATTTTTAATTATTTTTATTATTAACTCTACCTCAGTGTAGTTAGGGTTGATTTACATCCTGGCTTGAAATTTCTGTTAACACTTGAAGACCTTACCGATCTTAGTAAAATACCTACCACCCACCCCAATCTACTTTCAGATAAGGGTGGGGGAGTCCCGTGATTCCGACGCATAGATTCGTCGTTTTCATTGCTTTAACAGTCTGTTTGAGGGATAGAACGAGCTGCAACAATATGTGCGAGAGAGATGTAAACAGAAGGGTTAGGTTCGTGATAGACGACTCCTTACGATCAGGGATGGAGTAGATAGTGAATACATTCTTATTTAAAATTGAGAATATTGGACAACAATTACACACAATTAATTACAATTGAAATGTTGAATATATCTTTTAAATAAATAAACCTCAACAGTCACACTAGGTAAAACCTGTATCGTGGGTATCAAGAACTACGAGAGACTACGGTCCCACATCACCCAGACCCGAAACAATCTTTCTGTCACATAAACAATTGTCATTGGTGCGGGAATCGAATCCACGGACTCTGGTTTCACAGCCGGCTTCTCGCTCGCTGAGCCACGGAGGCTGTCAAATGAAATGAGGCTGAAATGCAGAGGCTGATTTTCTTGACATATTATAGTGGTTCCGACATTGGTTAGACAAACTTCGCTTTTTAGAGCTGATTCTGGCGAACGAGCAACTGAGTCACCTGATGGTAAATAGTAATAGTTTCATGTGTTTAATTTTCTAATGTTAAATTTTCATTATATATGAAACCGAATATAATACGCATAAAACTCTTTTGTGAAAACAGAATCAAAATTGCTTGAAAATTGAGGTCACAATATTTATTTTAAATATTGGTATGAGCAAATATGGTTGCGTATGGGAACATATCACTATCTCCCTCACACAACGGCACAGTAATGGCCATTCTGAGATCCGTGACGTCACGGGACATATTATTATCATGAGTCCTTTTAATGTTATTTGACCATTGACCCTTCCAGCAGATTTGAATGGCGTCTAATTTACTTATTTTTGTCCGGACTCATAAAATTATTTCGATAATAGGTTTTAGGTAATTTTACTTATTGATTTGTGTTTTTATCTACATCATCTCTGAACATCCACAAAAGCAGAAGAATCATGGGTTAGTTGCCGGTGGTTCTTGTGATACATATGACAATATCACAGTCAAGCCAGTAGACGTCTGATTAAATATTACTCAGTCTTGAGAAAAACGTTAATTACCACAACTGAATTCAACCCAAACTAGTCCAGCAAAGTACACTTACGGTCTGAAATCAAGACCATATATATATGGGGTATACCCCATTATACGAACCTACGCGAACGAACTGAAAGCAAATAAATTAAACCACACCTGATCTCGCCCCAATCCCATCTCCGACGTGTAAATTATTAACGATATCAACTTAGCGAATAGTTCAACGTAACAGTATTTTAATCAGTGTCCCAACTTCTTGATTAATGTACCCCAAACGCAAATTTATAGGTGAAATTTTATTTATAATTACTGCGAGCGAATTAAATGGGGTATTATTCAACGTCGGGCCTGAGGACCGTTCGCGATTTGTCACCTAGTCTGTTTAATTGCTCGATAATAGAGCGCGGAAGTTTCGGGTACCTGTGGGGTAATTTTGTGCGCTAGTAACTAGTTTGGGGTAATTCTAGTCAGAATATTCATTAGTTGAAAGAAGTTGACGTGGGTCCTTTGAACATGTATGAATGAATTAAATGTGTTAATAATAATATAATTTGACAGCCTCTGTGGCTCAGCAGAGTATACTGTGAAACGAGAGGACGCGGGATCGATTCCGCACCAAGACAAATGTTTGTGTGATTCACAATTTTTTTGGTCCTGGTGTTATGAGTCCGAAAGTCTCTCGTGTGCGGTCAGGATTATGTGTGTGACTGTTGGGTGTATTGTTATACACTCACGCCTGTAATCCCCGAAGAGGTAGGCAAAGCTGTAACTAGGACACTCACTTTTCGCCGGATTTTGATCCCATAATGTGATAGGGGGCGAGCCAATCGCGATACCGGGCGCGGGTTCTAGACTCCGGGCTAATACTGAGTTTTTCTAATTATCGAACCCGAGACCTCAGCACAGCAGTTGTAATGCATGCGCAATTACAACTGCGCCACCAGTCTGTCGTTTTATTTTTTTATCATTATATAAGATCCTGATACATATTTACTTAAATATTCACAATATTACATGGTAATTCTTGAGTTTTTTACACTTTATAACCCTCCAATTAACGGAAGTGTGGGTACAATCATAAAAAAGTAACGCAATCACCCCAGTATCCGTCTCATGAATGTTTGATTCGCTCAAATGCGGCTTTTAAAGTATTTTTAAAAACTCTTCCTTCTCTTAATTAGTCAGGGAATAAGCAAGCGGCACATTAGCTCTCGGTATAATTACATGGAGGCTGTTACGGTGTTTTCTGGTTTGTTTTTCTTTTGCGCGTCCATTGCGGCCTGCGGTGAAGAATTTTAAAAGCATTTGCGGAATTAGCTTGCAATGTAATGGTGTTTTAAAATTTGTATCTGAGGCTGAAATCGATGGATTAATGTGATGTTTAGTGCTAGCTATTTTAAGCAATATTTTTTTATCCTGGCATGGCAAAGTGACCACACTGCACCTGACGGTAAGCGCAGTGCCGTCCAATTAGAGTAGTGAGTAGCGAGAGTTAGCGTAACAATCTATCCCCCGAAAAGTTGATTAGATAGATTGCAACTGTCCTTTGTTTATAATTTAAATTCCAGTTAAGCTTAAACATCCATGAATGCTTTAATATCTATTACAAGCATTGTATGTAATTTATTATGTAATTTTGTATGTATTTACAATGTAACATAATCAGGAAGTTAAAATGTTAATATCATGACATTTTTTCTCGGAGATTCTCATCAAGTTTGTAAAGAACAAAATTAAAAGATATAAAACAGTTGATAATTGCCTCGCCCGGTACAAACGATGCTCCTTTCCTTTCACGGCCCCTGATTACTTTTTAAAAGGTTTTTACACTTAAAAACGACGGAGACATCCAGCGACTTCACAAGCACGCTTACAATTGTGTAATTTCGGATGTGAGACAAAATTTCGCAATATGATAATGAGGAGGAGAATCGGGATTTCTGTCCGTTGTTTATAAATGTTCGACGAAAAAGGTTTTCTGGTAATTAGATGCGAAATTGGAAATATTATCCTGAGAGATAATATTGTGAGCTTTTCTATATTGCATACTATACTGCACCTCATACATTTCAGTGCAGTCCATACGACCGTCTCGTGATATTCCTTCCTCGACGGTTGCCCAAATTATTCCACCATGATGTAGTTAGATATACACTGGCTGACCTCGGAACTGGAATCGTGGAGACAATAGTGGGGTTTGCACCACGTGTATTCACTATCCACTAGAATTCAAATATTATACATCTTCTAACCAGCTATTCTATATCAAAATCTACGATGAATAGATCGACACATTAGTGCACAGGCTATGTGTGCGTGAGCTTATAAATATGCAATTTTGATTTGCATTATACAACTATCATCCTATACATATATGCACACATAGAACCACGCACGCAAATTATATTCAGTGACGCCTATATTAATTATATAGTGGTAGAGCCACGCTGAAGACATATTTGTCTACGGCATGAATGGGCCGGCCCGACCGGGGTAGTACCACTGTCTCACAGAAAACCAACGTTAAGTGACAGTTTACTGTCGCGTTTCGTATGGTAAGTGAGATATCCGGAGGCCTAGATTCCGCCTTCCCTTCCCTGATCCCTATTCCTGTCTTTTACGGCCGACAGCGCATACATGATACTTTCGGTATTGTGGATGTTCATGGGTGGCGGAGACCACTTTACATCAGGTGACCCACTGGCTCGTTTGTCGGACTATGCTATATAAAAAAAAATTGTCTAAATCTGACATCAGCTGTTTTTACTCCGAAATTCTTACCCCAAATACTCGTTATCCAACAAAAATAATAAGGACAAAACTAGCAGACCGTTTTCCTTGAAACCAATTCTTCGTACAAGATTCCAGACTTGGAAGTATTCCACAGCCTGGGGAGCAAATCTAAGCGGTCCATAAGGTGGAGGTGGGTGGTGGGCGACTGAATCAAGGAGTGCTACGTGCCCCGAGTTTAATTAAAGACTTCTGTGAGTCTCGAATAGCTTCGATTTCAGTGGCTTTTATTTTAATCCCTTTTTAAAGTTGGTCTATTAAGTTTTGAGAAATGGGATTAATATTTGGTTTTGTTTATTGTGTGACGTCATAAGTAAATGAAGTCAGCAGTATGGGGTATGGAGTATTATCAACGATATGTTCTTTTTGTATCATGCGTATGCAATAAGATTAGGAATTTGCATTTTGTGCTCAAATAGGTTTTGCAATAGTTATGTCAGTCTGCACTAAACTTTATATAACTACTAAGATACTAACACCTAAGATCATGCGTAACTTTCTAAAGAGAATTTAGCCATAAACATGCATTGCACTACGTATCAGTGGCTATATAAATGGTATATGTTTAATTCCTATTTTTGTAACATTTCTTCTTCTTTGTACTAATATTTCACACGAGGGGTTTAATTGTCTACATCTTCAAACAATTTTACAGTAAAAATACAACAAAGTATATTCAATTTTGTTTTATGTTAACTTTTGTATTCTTGACATTTACCAAATAAGGTCCCTCCTACATGTAATTCTATACTCGTATAAAAACACTTCAAGAAAATCTTCATGTCAGAAAATAGGGCACGACAAATCCAGATTTATATTATGTACATTTTTTATTGTAATCCGATCTCGCTGGGGATACCAGCGCAAAAATCAGATGTGAGATTTTTTTCTCACGCGAAAAAATGACACTCGAATTTGTATGCTCGGAGGTCGTCCGCCTCACTCCCGTATAATATTAGACGTTCCCAAGAGAGAGGGATAATTAAATTAATGTCCTCAGCCCTCTTTGGCCCCGCGCTTCGTTGTCGGTAATCCGACACCTGCATAGTTTGGAATCGGGTAGTTTTGTCATTTTTTGGGAGCATTTAAGTGTTAAATACAAAAAATAAGTGATTCTTTCGTCACTTTCCTAAACATGGTTAGTTACAACTTAGGATAAAAGAGGCTTACTGTATAAAAAGCAAATTCTGAGAATTATTGTAGTACAAAATTACTTCAAAACGACGCTACACCATTCAACTTACAAAACCATCATTTGTTATTTCAAGTTTTATTTTTGGATTTATCCAATAAAATCAGTCTCATTTTTTACCAATTTCAAACAGCCATTTCGAATTTGGAATTAAGGTCTAAATCAAAATCATGGCCGTCACACCTCCATCTGTCACCCTCTAACGAGCTATATCACTTAACATCCAAGCCCATGTGCGCTGGTCGCCGCGTGGCAGACGCACGCGCCACCTAATTCAATAAAAACATTATCACGATTAGCCCGAGCTCCCCCGTTGTGCCGAAGCAAGCCGAATGCTTCCGATGACACTCGATCGTCCCCGTAGGAGTTGTCAGGTTTCGCGCGCATTTGTGCTTTATGTTCTTTATTCAAATTTTGTTCTGTTGATGTTAGCTAAATAGAAATAGTCAGAATTGAGTGAATGTTTGAAGTAATCTGAGATTTTTGTATTTTTGAGACGAATTTTATTGAAATAAATAAATTAGGCTTTTAGGTTTTTATTCTTGATTTCTGTATAGGGAGCAAATCTGTAAAGGGGACTTGCACCGACATTCCTGTAAACAGAAAACCTCGATACCTGGATGATAGGTACTTAATATTATTTGGTAAAAACGAAAACGCATTATATTTCACATATTTTTTGTGTAAAAAATAATACTTTTTTAATTATCCTAGTAATCCTACATGCTTTAGACATGCGACAAACCATAATAAATAAGAAAAAACTTTCATAAATATAATCACTAAGTTAAGTGACTAAATAATCAACGGAAAGAGACAGTGTTGCGTATCGACAACACACATCCTTCCCATTCAATTTGATTAAAATAATAAACTTATTTATTACTATTGTACACAATAAAACTACTCACTGGAAACCAAATGCTACCAAAAAGCCATTTATTAAGATTTTGTAGCACCCTTATTAAAAACTTGTCATGCACACCCCTAAAGTAACTATAGACTTTATTGTGTTAGCATTAGAGACTAGAATTGAATGATGCATTTCCAATCCTAGATGTTTTCTAAAAATCCGATATTTACCAAAAATAGACTCTATAATTTTACATTAAAGTTCATAACGGAACGTTAATATCAGTGCATGGCGATATAAGTGTCAATTTATAGTGACCTCTCCATTTTTAAGTGATGTATCGGATTGGGGGTCAAGTTTTATTGGACGATTACATTAATACATTTGAAGACACGTGCTCGACGCATGCGCAACAGGATGTCATTATTTAAACAATAAATTTAATTGTAAATTGGTTCGAATAGCTCCATCTACTTAATACTTCGATCACTAAATTGTGGTGAAATAATAAAGTACTTTGGTGTAAAAGTTTAAAATGAATTCTGACTATGTGGGTCTTTGTGTTCCATATATGGTCTTAGAGCTCCCTAGAAACTGGCCGAATGAAAGTGTTACTAATTTTGTGAAAAGCAAAGCACTTACAAAGTAAATTGACTTATGCTACCGCTAAGCAATACTCAGAATCTAGTACATATTGGTGCTGGTGACAGAATATTCATATCTGCCCGAATAGCGACCACCGTACACAGGGTGTAAAACCCGCCGTAGTGGCACACGCAAGTGTGTCGCGTTCCGGGATCAGCCAGTGTATATCCGGTATTTCTCGAGGTTCTAGAGATGAGGTACTCTGACAAAAGACCCTCGAACGCTTCTTCACCTTCTTGAACATGGCGTAGTGTGAAGAAGCAGACCGGCATGATTGTGTTGAGTAGCGGGGGATAGATCGACTCTCGCTACTCGATACTCTAATTGGACGGCACTGCGCTTACTATCAGGTGCAGTGTGGTCACTTTGCCGTGCCAGGATAAAAAAAACATAAAATAAAATTCTATTAGTTTTGGTATCCAGTCATAACAAAAGCAACAATTTATTCATTTGAATATAGAATACAACTACAGGATGCACACTATTAGTTCGCGCGATCATTAATTGGTGCATTTCGCTGATTGGCACTCGGGCGTGGGGTGTGACGAGGCGCGTGATACTCGTGTGCCATTACAACCGGTTTTTTATTCAACTTAACCTATAATTACAGTAAACCGTTCATATTATTAAAGTAGAAAGGTATTAAGTAATTATCGATACTCTCGCTAAATAATCAGAGAATAAATAGGTAAGAAGCGTGTCAGAAGAGATTGATATTACATTTTCGAATTTCAAAAAAAATTCAAATATTTGAAAATGGAAGGTTGGCAAACGTACTGGCATACATGTTACTTGCGTTTTAATTGGGACCCTAAACTTATTTTGTTTCTTATTCAAGCAATCATATTTTCATGAGATATCAAAATTATATCACGTAAAGCCACGAAGCATTCTTAAAAAAATATTTATTTAAAATATTAACCATACATGTGCCATTCTATTTTCAAAATAAACCGCGTTCTCCATAATCAAATTACATGTGTTTCCATTGGCCAGCGCTCGGTTAGCGCACCTTCAAGTGTTTTGATTTGACGGTGCGACAATGACGTCAGCTGGACAAGTGTTTTCGCAAACCAACCGCTTGCAAGGACCAAGGAAATATTTTTAGAATTACGAATTTCAAACTTTGCGCGATTGGTTAAGGTCTAAATTCGCTTGGCCGGTATGAGGCTGGGTTATTGGATGGGAACCGGTGCAATTCAAGTGTAAAAATAATAGTGCCAAATGTGAATGCATTTGTTGTAATAATAGAAATTTATTTTATTGGCAAATACACTGGGTGCTAACAAACATTGGACAAAAATAGATAAAAAATGTTAGATTTTTTTCAATTTACATACATACATATACACTCACGCCTGTTATCTCCGAAAGGTTAAGCAGAGGTGTAACCAGTACGCCACCTTTACATCGAATTTATTACGATCCCATAATATGATAAGGGGCGAGCCTATCGCCATACTGGACCCAATTCCAGACTTCGGCCTGATAGCGAGCGTTTCGTGACAGAAAACCCGACCCGGGGATCGAACTCGAGACTAGCATCAGAATAAAAAATATTTAAAGAAAATTTGTGACACTAGATTTTGTGGCAATTATGTATAATGAGTATATACTACATTTTCCACAATATATTCATTTTCTTGACATTTTCTAATTAAAAAAAAAAAAATTATTAAGATTTTTTGGCTATTTAAATTGAAACTCTACAATATAAATTGAAATAGAAACCACCGCACCAAATCTCTCACATTAAACATGTCTAATCCAAATTTAATATGGCATATATCGTTGAAATCACTCTGATCCGTCGTTTCACACGTCACGATAGGAAATTATGCAAAGCCCGTGAGTTGTGGTGTAACCGCGACCCTCCGACTGTCGCGTTTGATTTGTAATGTACGAGATAAAGGTTTGACAGTCGACGACACGACAACGTGACGTAAGACAAGAGCAGTTGTTTTTTTTTTTGCACTGAATGTATTCTTTTTTTGAATATTTAAAATTTGGAACATTCACTCGAGGAGTGATCCGCTATTAAAACCGACTGTTATAAATTCGATAATATGCTGATTGTCTAATGTTCCGAGTCAGACTAGCAACGAACCTTAAAACCGCGGATCTGTACTTTGTAGTCATAGTAATAGATTGCTTAAAAATTGAATAAAAAGTTAACAACATCGGAATGAATCGAACGCCTGTTAAATATAATTAAAAAAACTAAAAACAATTGAACAAAGAAGATTGACAAATCAAGAAGATTCTAATCCATTCGTACGAATATAATTTATGCAAAGGTTTGTATATATGTATTTCATTTTTAATTTATAAGTTCTATTTTCATGATTTGACCTTAGACATAAAGAGTGGACCGAGCGTCTCAATCCTGTTATTACGTGAATACGGGCAGAAAAATGTGAGAGAGATAAAGCGTACGCGCGGCCAGCAGTTGTCTTTTTCTAGAATTTTGATGAGTTACGTCACAGACTTGCAAGGCGAAAAGAAATAGGTATTGGCCGCGCAGTCGCTTTGTCTCTTTCTACAAAGTGGTCAATTGTGTGAGGATATTCCTCAGTCCATTTTCTATGTCTATGGATTTGGTTTCCAAAACCAGATTCTTAAATTGTATTCCGATGACATATGATAATATAATCTAAGGGACTTTCACACCGTTTTATCTACTTGTGTCTACCAACAAATTCAAAAAATAAATAAAAGATAAATTCCAATTACACAAGAATTATGTTTTTATTACTGAACGACACTATCAATTTGTCGTGGGTTGTAAAGCTCATTGATGTATAATCCGACAAAACGAGTGCCCAACCCTTCATCATATTGTCTATTGGCAGTTGAGTGGCAATTTATTTGTCCACCATTATATCCGATGTGATATAGATTATGAGGTGTCGGATGATACTGAAGATAATTTAAAGACTCTCCAAGCTGTTGAGTTTGAATTGGATTGACAGTATTGCCATTCTTATTTGGGATCATCAGAAATATAATTTTGTTATATCCTTCCTATGGGTAAAATATTACTAATATTATAATAGAATATGTTTAATTTTGTACATTATTCGATAAACAGACTCAAAATTGCTTGAAAAATGAGGTCACAATATTTATGTTAAATATTGGTATAAGCAAATACTCAAATGCATGAGCAAAAATTGTTGCGTATTGGGAAAATATTGCTCAACGACACAGTAATAGCGATTCTGAAAACCGTGACGTCACGGGACATATCATGCATCATTTTACTGTCGTTTGACAATTACCCCTTCCAGCAGATTTGAATGGCGTCTAATTTACTTATTTTTGTTCAGATTCATACAATTCTTTCTATAATATGTTTTAGGTAATGTAGCTTGTTGATGAAGTTAACAAAAAACATCGAGTCAAATACCCTATTCTTAGGACTTGGACCTCGACGTAGTTTTTACGGTTAACGCCATGAATGGCCATAATGAGAACCACTCCCGTATACAAACTTTTACTATAACATTTATATATACATTTGTTAGAACCTTGGTCACAATATAAAAATTGTAACATTGTTATGAATAACGTCCTCTCCACAGGAGTGGCTACTTGTTCCCCTTCAGTTTATTCAAGCCAACTTGTGGATGTGCAGTATGCAGTGCTCACACTCGAAATGTATTGACATTGTTTAACGATCTTAATTTAATCAAATGCTCTTAAAACATGGTTGGTGGAACGAAGGGAGTTTGTAAGCAGTTGATTTCAGTAGGCGCGTAGAGATTAGGCTTCTGTTTTTTATCTTGGCATGATAGAGTGATCACCCTGCACCTGATGGTAAGCGCAGTGCCGTCCAGTTAGAGTAACGAGTAGTGAGAGACCACTGCCTCGCTTAGCTGGTGGTAGGATAGTCATATCCACCCGGATAGCGACCACCGTATACTGAGTGTAAACCCGCCATAGTGGCACACGCAAGTGTGTCGCGTTCCGGGATCAGCCAGTGAACATGAGGTTTTTGTCGGGGATCTAGGGTTGGGGTACGATGTTTGGCCGTTTTTTGGTCATCTGAGTACTCTGACACTAGACTTTCGACCGCTTCTTCATCTTCTTGTCCATGGCGTATTGAAGAAGCAGGCCACCATGATTGTGTCGAGTAGGGTAGGATAGATTGTCTCTCGCTACTTGATACTCTATTTGGACGGCACTGCTCTTACCATTAGGTGCAGTGTGATCACTTTACCGTGCCAGGATAAAAAAACGCATTACTTATTGATCAATATCGAGAATAAGTGATACCATTTGTTCTGTTTTAATGGTACGTTGTAATATTAATTTACGGCTATTAATTTACGAACGTCCAAACAAACTGGCATTATATCGTAGAAGCTCCATTCAGATTGTCTTTCGCAAAGGATCGTCCTAACTACGACTCCAAACATCAATTGTCACCGAGCAATAAACGTGGTGACTGTCGCATTCCTCGGACCCCCGTCGAAATACGGTAGAAGAGACTGATTTTATATAGAAAGTTCTGGAACATTATTTTGTAGTAGTAGAATAACAATAACCAGTGAAGATTTCTATATGGTTTTTTTTTTATCCTGGCACGGCAAAGTGACCGCACTGTACCTGATGGTAAGCGCAGTGCAGTCCAAATAGAGTACTGAGTAGCGAAAGACGATCTATCCCCGCTACTCAACACACTCATGCCGGCCTCATATGGTACCAAATATGCGATGGTTTAAGGTAGGAAATATTAGATTAAATTAAATCATATTGGAAATCCGTTTTAGGTATTATTTTAGATTACTAAATGAAGTGGGAACATCAGTGCCCAGTTATGATTAAAAATATACAGATTAAGTACATACTTACCGCCTTTTTATACGTTATATTTGACGTATGAGGAAGAGAAACAAAACATTTTATAACTTTTGAAGGTTCCCTCCTTCCTATGATCATGGATCCTTTAGGCGTAGTGTGAAGAAGCTATACAGTAGGCCGGCATGATGGTGTTGAGTAGCGAGGGATAGATTGTCTCTGGCTACTTGATACTCTAACTGGACGGCACTGCACTTACCATCAGGTGTAGTGCGGTCACTTTGCCGTGCCAAAGCAACTCTATACCACGGGAACTGTACCTTTTTCCGGGATTAAAGTATTAGCCATTCCAGACTTTTATCTATGTCTGTGCCAAATTTCAACCAGATCCGTCCAGCCGATCTAGCGTGATTGAGTAACAAACATCCATCCATCCAACCATTCGCATTTATAATATTTGTAAAATTATTTAATATAAAATTTTGTTATTCTACTTTCACGTACCTAATGCATACGTACAACTTTATAATTAATTAATATTTTTTAGCAAAGACCGACGAGAGATCTAGTAGGTGACTTGATAGTAATGGATTTGCACCATCCATAAAAAAGAATATTTGTAACCGCATATGTTTAGCAACATGATGTTACAGCGCAATTCGCTACATTTAATAGTCAATGGCGCTATGGGCTTTACAATAAAAATGCAATGTTCAATCATTTTGCAATGTTCAAAAGTAAAATACAATAGAACAGAATAGTCTTTTGTTTAATAAATAACAAATAATTCTTTATTGCCATAAATATTCTTGAAATTCCACAAAGTGGTATAAACATGGTTTAGTCATTTATCAAGTCATACTTCGATTCAATATCCTCTCTGCGCGTTAATCTTTGACCAACGCTCCCAAAAATCCCGCATTCCGCAAGCGACAGTCTCGCAAATGCATTGCAATAAGTGAAGTGAGTCAGACATTCCGGAATGGACGGCAATCGGACCGGACCGGCAATCTGCCGCATTCCACCACTATCGTGAAGGTTAGTAGTGGAGTAACTTGTATTGTTTCGGGTGAAATAATATAATAATACTAGCCCTGTATTAAACATTGTCCCACTGCTGGGCACGGGCCTCCTCTACTAATGAGAGGGGTTATGCCTTAGTCTACCACGCTGGCCTGATGCGGGTTGGTAGACCTCACATACCTTCGAAACTCGTATGAGAATTCTCAGGTATGCAGGTTTCCTCACGATGTTTTCCTTCACCGTTAAAGCAAGCAACTTTAGAAAAGTCAGAGGTGTATGCCATTTGGGTTTCGAACATACGACTTTCGTCTTCACAGTCCGTACCACTACCAACTAGGCTATCACTGTAGTTTCGGGTATAATATGAGAAAAAGGTCCTTTAATCGAACTTAGAGCTAACCTCTGAGACATAGGTGTGAGAAAGTTTCAAATAGCTTGTTTATATCGATACCATGTCCGCTTGGTGAGTAGCTTCTTCACACAATAAAAAGTAGAACCACGGATATAGTTAATTCTGATGGAATGCTGTAGCTCAACCCTTAGTTTATGTCTCATAGTTACGATAGGTTATATGTATGGAATACAAGCTATTGCCCGCGGCTCCGCCCTCTTGCAGGTTATTTTTGTAAGAAAAGTTATACAATTCATGGCGGCATCTATTACCTTTTTATATTTTGCTATCCCATAGGAAGCGTGCATTTATCCGGTGCAATTTCAACCAGAGCCGTCCAGCCGTTCTGGCGTAATTGAGTAACAAACATCCATACATCCAAATATTCGCATTTATAATAGTATATAGTAAGATTGTTCTAATAGTACCAATTTTAATTTCGCAAGTTACCGCTAGAGGCGCTGTAAATTTTGTCATATAAAGATTTTATCTTGTCGCTAGCGAATATACGTGAATAACTCCACTGAGCTACTGTTTAGCTGAATAATTATTAATAATAATCATTTAGAAAATGTGCTAATTCTCTCTAAAGACGTTTTCCCATGTGGCCGGGCAGTTTCAATTTCCCAATCCACCCTCGGAGGGTCGCGATTACCGAATTTGTCAAGCGTCACCGTTTAGAGGACCTTATTAGTTTTTCCAAGGGGCCATTGTGTTAAGTATGACAGTTGTTAATTACAATTTATCTTAGCAGCTTTCGTCTAAATGTTTTTACAGTTTCGCGATTATTATACATATTATAAAACTAGCTTTTGCCCGCGACTCTGCCCGCGTGGTCGTTATTTTTGGAAGAAAAGGTATACAATCCATAGCGGCATCTTAAGCTATTATACCTTTGTATATTATGCTGTCCTATTGGAAGCATGCATTTTTCCGGGATATAGAGTAGCCTATGTTATTTTCTGATCCCTAAAATGCCACTATGCAAATAATCGTGTCGATCCCGCGGGAATCATATATTCTTCCGGGATAAAAAGTAGCCTATGTGCTTTTCTAGACTATAATCTATCTCTGTGCCAAATTCAACCAAATCCGTCCAGCCATTATAGCGTGATTGAGTAACAAGCATCCACCCATCCAAACATTCGCATTTATAATATTAGTAGGATTACTCTCGGTACCAAAAGTTACATAAAAAAGACGTTAAATAAATAAGCAGCTGTAACTTATGTTACAGTAAATCTTGCTTGTAAGTGGCATTTATACACATATTGTTCTCAGGATGGAACAAATCGTAAAAGTCTGGCACGCTACCCATTTCGACCAGGTTCGGGGATGCTGTAAATATAACATTAACTTTGATAAAATTCCTCATTCAAACATTTTAAAGACTTTCCTATATTTATTTATTTATGCTTTATTGTATACTAGAATAATAATATTAACAGTACATTGCAGTAAACTTGGTTTTTGTCGGGGTTCTAGAGTTAGAGGGGTCAAACCTGTACCGAGAGTACAAAGTATTACGAGGAACTACTGTCCTACAATACCGAGACCCTAAAACAAATATCTGTCGGCCACACAAATTTTGTCACAGTGTAAGAATCGAACCCACAGCCTCTCATTTCACAGTCGGCTAGTCCCCCACTGCGCCATAGAGACACTTACATTATGCACTTATATTCTCTTATACATTCAACCCTATAGTCTAAGGTTTCTACACACTTCCCAACCAATTACCTGTAAACCACGAGGGCATACTTTGTTATTCCAAGATGGCGCTGTTTGCCCAGCTCTTTGCCCGCAGATTGCGCCGCCGCTCCAATTTTCCATTAGTGGTGTGTTATCGTACGACAGATAAGAGATTGAGTCTTTGTTGACACCAGTGCTTTCAAATCAGAAGATGTATACCTCTTTGTGATTGGCAAAGTTGCGTGTTTCAAATGGTTTCATCAATTTATGAAATAAATGTTTAGCAATTGAAGAGAAAAGATTAGAAAAGACTAAGATTATGGGTGTAGTTTTTGCATTTTTTTATTCTGGCACAGCAAAGCGACACTGCACCTGATGGTAAGTGCAGTCCAGTTAGAGTATCAAAAAGCGAGAGACAATCTAACCCTCGCTACTCAGCACAATCATGCCGGCCTGCTGTGTAGCTTCTTCACACTACGCCTAAAGAACCCAGGATACGAGGGAATACGGAAGCTGGCAAACTGTTCCATGGTTACATGGACTCAACACCAATCCTGAAGATGAGAAAGTTGATGATCTTCTAGGCATTTGGTGTTTCATTTCATACTACGGCTCAAATTTGTTCAAGTTGAATAAGAAAAAAAGGCAGTCATGGGGAGTAGAAGTGGAAGCTTTGGAATTACTGTGTTCTTTTGTGAAACAGCGTTCATGAAGTAGTAACTTTTTTATGATTGCTTTTCAATAATTATAGAACTTCATAGACGTGCTTATGACAAAAGTAAAATGTATTTGAGAGTGACAGTCACGCGAGTTCAGGGATTTTCCCTATCTCAAAAGTGCCCATCGTCCCTAAAGAATTTCTCACTTCAAAAATCCTTGTAGAATGTGGCCAAATTACACACAATCTTAATGTATAAAGTGGCAGAGCTTCACGGTTGGCTATTCTGTCTATAGTATGAACTAGCCATTAGTTCGACCGAATTACTATTGTCGAAAAAAAAAATTCAAAATAAAAGTTGAAAATGTACCCATGATTTTTCTGTTATTGTGTGTATGGAGATTACTTCAATCAGGTAATCTACTTGATCTTTTTCCTACCGCTCGTCTACCTCAACTGTAAAAATATTCAAATTGAACTCATATACTTACATTTCGCAGCTCATATGAGACGTTAACTATCCCTATATTATCATAACGATGATCCAATTTGTCAATGAAGAAATGGAAAAAAACATATTATAAAACTTAAAAATTCAACTATAAATTCATTCCGTTTTTATGAACATACAAACCGCACAGTGGTCCGCTTCGTAAACACAAGCGGCCAAAACATTTCCCAGTGTTCAAATCCCGCACATCATTTATACGTAGACATGGTCATCCCTCCCCCCGGGGTGGCGTGGCATGCGGATCGTAAACCGGGATTCTCAGGGAAAATCCTCACTTCACTACCGAGCCCGGTAATCACGCCGTCGTCTCAGCGCGTGTGGATTTGTTGAGATATTATGTTGAGCGTTATATCCTCGGGTACGTTGTGAGCCATACGGTATATTGTTGGTTATTTTTATCGGTAAAACCATTTGAGTCTGTTTTGAGTTGAGCAAAATCGATTGTTTGGTTTGGACGCTATGAATTGAGTTTATTTTCTGTTTTTAGAAACATGGTTGAAGATATGTTCACAAAAAAACTATTGTAATCTAACAAGATAATCATAGGTAATATATTATAAAAATACTAGTCCTGTATTCAACATTGTCCCACTGCTGGGCACAGGCCTCCTATACTAATTAGGCAATAGTGTACTTTGTTGACTCCACATACCTTTGAAATTCATATGATGAATTCTCAGATATGCAGATTTCCTCACGATGTTTCCTTCACCGCTAAACCAAGCGATAATTTACAATGAATATACACGTAACTTTAGAAAAATCAGAGATGTATACCATATGGGTTTCGAACATGCGACTTTCGTCCCGACAGTACTACCACTACCAGCTAGGCTATTGCTGCTATTTATATATACTTTATGTAAATCTAGTTGGTAGCGATGAATACGTTGCGTTCATTCCTAAAGTGGGACGTATATTTATGGCTATAATGTTATGCAGTATGCATGAGGTCTGCAAGCCAGTCGCACTAAGTTTCCTTAGAGCGTGCTCTTTTAATCTTGCACCTGGCTTCAGTTAAGTGCACCAGCTTCCTGCTTCAACTAACTCGACACGCTAAATGTTTTTCAACTAACACACAGTTTTGTACAATTTGCTTATCGGACACTTTTTGACTGTATTGTTTGGTTTGGTAATATACAAGCCTTTAGTAAACTACATGACTATTATATGACATCAATTTGTGATAAATAATAATTATTAGAAAAGTTTGAATTAAAAAGGCTTTTAAAAATAAATACTAAGCGATATAAATTAAAGTCAATGAGTATCTCATAAAAGTAGCCATTATCAAGGACTAATTATTTTATTTTAATGACCTTATGTTCTCTTGGGCGCTAGTGATCATCTACCATCAAGTGACTTAATCACTTGGTCCTTCTTGGAATATAAAATAACTTATTTAACCAAAATTCATACTTCAATTGTTCTTGCCACACTCTTACGAGATTTACCTACCACAGCACAATGAACTACATTAAAGCAACTGGAAAGCGTGTCGTCGACACCGTGTCCTCGGTCCACAGTCGTCTGAATAATCAATGAACATGTAAATGCTGAACCAACCTCCCCACACCAATTTGCCAGGGAGTTTTTTATACGCCTATAAATTATTAAAGCACACGGAGAGTAGACTCTTAGATTATCGTTACGCCGCTTTTCTGGTTTTGGATTTTCAGTTATGTTTATAATAATTTTAAGATATTACGTATCTGGGATTTATTTTGTTTCGAACAAACTAAAGTACAGATTGAAAAAAAGTAAACGGTTTACTTCATTCACAATAGTGAATAAATTTTCTATGTGTTGCCAGCTTTAAGAAGAAAGGAATAGGTCATTTTGTCAATCATAATGTAGACAAAACTATTTGTCGTATATTACTGGCATATATGTATATAAATAGTCTATGGTTTATAAATAAAAAGTATTAGTTTTGGTCTGCACGTCTTTCAAATATGACATGGTGACAGCGGTTCTATAAAATTTAAATTTATTTAATTAAAATTAATGCCCAATAATCTAGTGCAATGATAGCTAAAGTGTTAGCAACGATTTTTTATAATTATTTTTAATGGAACACGCACGGCCTCCGGTGGATTTATGTCTGGATGGTGGACCGGCCAGTCGAGCCGTAGCGAGGCAAAGATGGCGGTCCGGGACATCAAGTTACACGATCGGCTAGTTAGAGCGGACGAATACAACGAGATATCCATGGAGGAGCAAGGCAGATAAAGGGAACCAAAACTCAGGTGATAGCAGTGTACGCGATTTATGCGCGCGGCCAGCATCGTGAGAGCACGAGCGGCGACGGCGCAGGCATATCGTGTGGGGTCCAAGACATCAAGTTACGCGATCGGCTAGTTAGAGCCGACGAAGACAACGAGATGTCCATGGAGGAGCAAATGCAGATAAATGGAACCAAAGCTCCGGCAATACAGTGTACGCGATTTATGCGCGCGGCCGGCATCGTGAGAGCACGAGCGGCGACGGCGCAGGCATATCGCGAGGCACCTCGGCCGGACGGGGTCGTGGTGGTTTGGTGCAGCGGAGCTGGCGGTGCGGGCGGTAGCGACAGCGGCGTCGCGGATGAGCGGCGCGTGGGTCGGCCGGCCCGCCCGGTCGTATATTACTGGCATATATGTATATAATAGTTTATACCTAGATTTCATTTATGTACCTATTATGTTTTTGTATATTTTGTTTATTAGTCTTTACTCCATTGCTATATTTTTATTTTTGAGTGTAAATTGTTAAATGCGGGCGGCAGCGACAGAGTTAGTAATATGTAAAAATAAAAAAATAAAAGAAAAGAGGGAAGATGTCGTATATTACTGGCATATATGTATATAAATAGTCTATGGTTTATAAATAAAAAGTATTAGTTTTGGTCTGCACGTCTTTCAAATATGACACTATTTACAGTGAATCTGTACTATTACAAAACTACAACCTTACAGGTATCTACTAGTATTGTTTTTAATTTAATTATCACTCAATATCACAGTACCACAGATGAATCGATGCCGATCATTTTAAGCCCTAAATAGGCTTGAATTTTAGCCGCTACCAATAATAGCTAGTTGATTCTATGATGCTCAAGTCCACATTTGCATTTTCAAATCTCAAATCAGAAATTTGTATAACATAAAAAACAAAAACCATCTTTATTTTCAACTTAATTAAACATTAACACGTAAATTACACCATAAATTTGGCCACCACTAACCCCAGACACTCACTGTGCCTACGCAATATTTTGTAAAATCTTGCCAGAAGCACTTTTAAGTTGCAAGAGCAGTATATTTAATTCACGAGCGCCTGAAGTACGTCCCCATAAAAATCCGTCCGTGTGATACTGTGCAGATGAGTCGCGCCAGGGCCGGATTCGGGCAATAATTTAATTGTTATAATGTCTGTTTTATTGCGAATCTCGCGTTTAGTGGGCCGATAATGGGCGGTAATGATTTTGCGCCTGTTATCCCGGCTTGATATCTGTGTGTTGGATTGGTTTTGTATTGATTTTCTTTTTATTAGTGTTGTGCACAGTGGTCATAATAACATGAATGTCGGCCAAATTCGAATTTGAAGCAGTTTTTTTCCCTAAAGTGTAATAATAATTGGTCACAATTCACTTAATAGATCACTACTTAAATTCTGTTTTCTTATGTTATCTATCTGTGAACCATAAATGAGATTTAACAAGATGAAGGAAATATTCACACTGTAATTGTCAAAAGTCAGGCCAAAAATGAATGAATATATCCTTAAACACTGGCAATAATAGACCCTATTCACGAGCACAAATATTAAAACTAAGTATAATATATTTTAAATATCCTAGTGTTGCCTTCGTCCCTGCACGCTGTTATCCGGGATCCCGTATATCCGGGATTTACGGTTATCGCTTACCCGAACGCGTTCAATCACAACCGAACTTAATACTTAACGCGCATATCGCTGCCTACCCAAAATTGTGTACTACTGTATTATGTGACATGTTATCAATGCCAAAAATGTTGGATTTTTTAAGTAACTCGCATTTTTATGACTGATAACACACACACGAAAAAGCGGGTCAACTGGTGTTCAGTGATCACAACCCGTTGACGACAATAAACGATCATTGGCATCGAGTCCGGTTTAGAGGAATTATTGTCACTTAGCCGTGCCTAAATAAAAATAAACAAAAACATTGCCATTGGAAATGCAACACCAAGTTGTCCCGTCAGCTGAGCTGAATCCTAATATCAGATCTGTATTATGTATATACACTGTCTCACTGCTGGGCACGGGCCTTCTTTACCAATGAGAGAGGTTATGCCATAAGCTCCCATGCTGACTTTCCACACCTTGTGTAAATTGGAAATCTGGAATTGGAAATCCTTACAGAGAAATGTCAGGTATGCAGATTTCGGTGTTGTGGAACCGTAGTCCCTCGTAGTTCTTGAACGATAGAGGTTTTACCCAGTGTGGGGTCAGAACTATGTGTGTGACTGTTGGGTTTATAAATATACACATAACATCGAAAAGAAGGTTTAAGACGGTTTTGTCTTGGCATTCAGAACATTTCATACAAAAAAGTACAACTCTGATTTACTAGCGCAAGATAATCAAAAAGCAAAGGCGATAAAGATTACGATTTATAATAAAAATCTGTGGAAGCGCCCGTTCCAGCGTAATACGTATAGTTTACAATCCATAAGGCGAGTGAGTGGGCTATACGGACGAAACGATCGGTCGTAAACACGTTAATGAATGTATTTCAACGGTACGCGTGTGTACCTTTCATTGTTTTATACCAGACATCAACAGGATAATCATATAATAATACTAGCCCTGTATTAAACGTTGCTGGACACGGGCCGCCTCTACTAATGAGAGGCCTTAGGCCTTAGTCCACCACGCCGGCCCAATGCGGGTTGGTAGACTACACACCTTCGAAATTCTTATGAAAATTCTCAGGTATGCTGATTTCCTCACGATGTTTTCCTTCACCGTTAAAGCAAGCGATAATTAACATTTAATACACACGTAACTTTAGAAAATGAGGAGGTGTATGCCATTTGGGTTTCGAACATACTTTCGTCTTGACAGTCCGAACCGCAACCAACTAGGCTATCGCTGCTTCAATCAATAATCAATTTAATATTCACTTTTTTTTATACTGGCACGGCAAAGTGACCACACTGCATCTGATGGTAAGCGCAGTGCCGTCTAGTGAGAGTATGACAAGATTTTCTCATTCAAGATCCTCATAAGTCATCATAAGATAATTAAACATAACTTTAATACGTTAAATTGTTTTTTTAAATGAATAAATTAAAAGCAGCGATAGCCTATTTGGAACAGACTATCGAGATGGAAGATTCGAGAACAGCCCGAATGGCATCGCTGAGTTCTTTCAGTAACCAGTCCAAATATACATCTCTGACTTTTCTAAAGTTATGTATATATTGATTGTTAATTATCGTCTGTTGATGGAAAACACCATGAGAAAACCTGTCTGCCTGAGAATTCAAAATAATTTCGTAATAAGTCTAGCTGACATTAAGCCAGCGTGGTGGAGTAACCTCTCAATAGTAGACGAGACCAGTGCCCAGCAGTGGGACAGTATAATATTAGGCTGAATATAAAGCAAAATTGAGTATATTACATGTATTCCGTGTGGATTCAATTTTAACTCTATCATGTGTAACTAACACCATGATAGATTCACTCCAAATATTAACTTCCATAGTCCAAGTATTGTTAAAAACGTAGATTGAAGTATATTAAAATTCCGCAAATCAAACCTTACAACCCTCTTTAAATAAACGACTGATCTCTTAATAGAAGTAAAATTACTTACAACCAGTCGAAGTTATAAATCAATCCCCGAGCTCTTTGCGGCGAATCAATAATTCAGTAGCGGTCGTCTTGCAATTCATTCTGTTTCCTCGCCCTCGGAAACAATTAAGGTTCTTTAACTTGTTTTTAGGCTCGACCGGGTTTATACCTTGTCTTGTATGTCTTGGCACAGTGACCACACTGCATCTGATGGTAAGCGTAGTGCCATCCAATTAGAGTATCGAGTAGCGAGAGACAATCTATCCCCCGCTAATCGACATAATCATGCCGGCCTGCTTCTTCACACTACGCCATGGGCAAGAAAGTGAAGAAGCGGTCGATGGTCTAGTTTCAGAGTCGTCAGAAGGCCGTGAAACGGCCAAACATCGTACTCCACCTCTAGACCCCCGACAAAAACCGGATGTATACTGGCTGATCCCGGAACGTTACACACTGTGCCACTATGGCGGGTCTTACATCCTGTGTACGGCGGTCGCTATCCGGCTATAAATATCCTACCACCAGCATTTCGTATAATTTCTTTTCCAGTACGTCAATGTATGTTTTTCAGTTACAATAAGGTGACCCGCTTGTTCGCTTAACAGTCTTTGGTATAATATAATACTAGCCCTGTATTAAACATTGTCCCACTGCTGGGCACGGGCCTCCTCTACTAATGAGAGGGGTTAGGCCTTAGTCCACCACGCTGGCCTAATGCGAGTTGGCAGACTTCTCATACCTTCGAAAAACTCTCAGATATGCAGGTTTCCTCACGATTTTTTCCTTCACCGTTAAAGCAAGCGATAATTAACATTTTAATACACACATAACTTTAGAAAATTCAGAGGTGTATGCCACTTGGGTTTCGAACCTACGACTTTCGTCTTGACAGTCCGTACCGCAACCAACTAGGCTATCGCTGCTATCTGTCTTTGGTATAAAAAGATATAATTAGGTCATAGTTCGTATGTTGAGTATTACAAGGTTCTATTATAAACTGGGTCACGATGACAAGGTTCTATGTTGGACTATGAATGTTATTATTTGCATCCATACAATATAGAACTTTGTCATTGTGTAAGTCTGCTTATGCTATAGAACCTTGTCAGAATTAATCAATGAGTACCACTATAGCTAGTTTTATGTACTGCATAATATTGCTTGACAGACGAAAAACAAATATAATACAAAACCAGGAAAACTGCTTTTCCTTTGTTTCAATTTATACAGTTAGCGAAATTGCTGGTTATAAGAGGGATCATCAAATTGAACCGTTTTTCATTCGCAATATATACAAATGGTATCAAAAGAACTAGATTGTTTTATTATCATGTCACGGCAATGTGACTACTAGCCGACTACTTCAGGCCGGCATGATTGTGTTGAGTAGCGGGGGATAGACTGTCTCTCGCTACTTGATACTCTATCTGGACGGCACTGCGCTTACCATCAGGTGCAGTGTGGTCGCTTTGCCGCGCCAGAATAAAAAAAAAAGGAAGCGGAGTGCCGTCCAGATAGACAGATAGATAGAAAGTCAACCATCCCTTGCTACTCACAATCATGCCGGACTACTTAGTAGCTATCACAATACGCCTAAAGGAACCAGGATTATAGGAAGGATGGAACACGTGGGCCGGCAAACTGTTCTATACCTTGATGATGCGGCAAAGATACGAATCTGTTAACACTTATTTTAAATTACCCTCCTTTTGCGGCAGTCTGGTAAATACACGAAGATATACGACGTTATAGGTACATACATACATACATATACACTCACGCCCGTATCCCATGGGGGTAGACAGAGACTATTGAGTGCCACAATCTACGATCCTGACACACTTCTTTCGCCTCTTCCACATTCATACATCTTCTCATACATTTACGACGGTTGGAGGTACTTCTGATTTGCCCTTTTAGGAGAAGATCGTTTATCTGATTCGTAAACGTTCTCCTTGGGCGCCCTCTAGCCACTCTTCCATTCACATTTGCACGATAAATAGCTTTCGTAAATCGCCTTTCATCCATCCTCTCCATGTGGCCAAACCATCTCAGCAAACCTCTTTCTATCTTAGTCACCACATCATTCTTCAACTCACAACGATCTCTTATCACACTATTCCTCATGCGATCAGCAAGGGTGACTTCACACATACTCCGTAAGGAACGCATCTCCACCGCATTAACTCCACTTTCATGCTTCTTCTGCCACACCCAACTTTCACTTCCATACATAAGTGTCGGTACCAGCACACCATTATGAACAGCCATTCGCGCCTTTTGTGACACCGCCTGGTTGCTCATTATCGCTCGTTATAGGTACGTAGGTTTAAAGCGCATGAAATTCTTTCCAGACAATTATCAATAATGAATCATGGCACACTGAATTTATATATGAAGAACTACTGTTTGGATTAATTAATTCCAGGACTCGGTGCTAATTACTGCTTGAAGGTTAATTCTGAGTTTTCCTCCTGTGATCTTCACTCAACATTCTCTCGGGATAAAATGACGTAACCGTCATTCTAAATTCAAACTAAAGTTTCTTGTGAATTATCAATTAAATATTCTAGTGAACATAAATATTTCAAGTTTTTAGTAATCTAATCTACTTAAACTATCAAGTAAAAATGTTTGCCACAAGGATCGTCTTTTATTAAAATCATCACAAGACTGGCGCTTTTTTAAAATCTGCTGAGGCTTCCAAAAAATCAACAAGTCTGAACTCTGAGCAGAAGCAATAACAAACGACATAGCTTATTTTTGTTCCTTTCTCTTTTTTATATAAAAAAGAAGGCAAAGCATCTCCAGCATACAGCCTTATAAAACGACATAGCTTAGGTCTTTATATTTTAATATTGATCTGCAGTCACAGATCATTTAATTTAATCCGTTTATAATTAAAATAGTAATGTAAGTTATACGATCGTAACGAAAAAATAAATTTAGCAATCTGAGTATATTATAGTACAATCAGTACTCGTTCACGAACAATGTACCTTCTAAACATTATATAGAAACGACTCGCATGTATATTTAAACAAGTTGCATCAGACATATCTTAGGCAGACTCCGTGGTGCAAATTACGAGTGATCGGCTCTGGAAGAAGGCCACAGGCACGACGATGCCAAGATAAATATGTTATCCACATTTGTTTCATCCAATATTTGTTTGGGGTCTGTGTTTTTTTTTTGACATGGTAAAGTGACCACACTGCACCTGATGGTAAGCGCAGTGCAATTAAAGTATCGAGAGACAATCTATATATCCCTCGCTACTCAATATAATCATGCCGGCCTACTTTGTAGCCTCTTCATACTACGCCTAAATGACCCAGGGTCATAGGAAGAAGTAAACACGGTAGCTGGCAAACTGGATGTTGTCAGACCAAAAGTATATCCTAGTTCCTGACACCCTCCATGTTCTGAACAAGTTTTTCTCTTTTGTGTAATCTTAGTTTTAAAATCTTAGTATCTCCTTGTAAATGGGAAAGAGGCGAATTACGTAATAAAAATATGAATCTAATTTCTGTGATATAAATCTTTCTAGAGAAGTCTGCACCCTTAGTGACAATTAAGAGTAGACCCTTCCGTCCTGAGCCTATAATTACGGTGTTGAGTGCCACGAGGATTTTACGCACTGGGGACTGCGTTACGTGCTCGGTCAAGTGCGAGAGTGAAAACTTAGGTTACTTCAACATAGTGTTTTTTTTATTGAAAAATATTAATACACCCAAAAGTCAAATATAGTTCTGAATCCACACTAGGTCAACCCTGTATCGTGGGTATCAAGAATTACGAGGGACTACGGTCCCAAAAAAACACCCAGAGCTGAAACAAATGTCACAAACATTTGTCTCGGTGCGAGAATCGAACCCACGGCATCACGTTTCACAGCCGGCTCACTCACCCGCAGTGCCACGAAAGCTGCCTGAATATGAGAGAAATAACGGAATCAAATATCCAGTTTGCAGTAGACTTTAACAACACCAAAATTTTTGGCCACATTTATATAATTATCAACACGATGTGTTAATATATTAAACTTTATTGATAATTAATATATATTGGATACTATGTGATTGGTCATCAGGGATACAATAATGTCGTTAAATGAGTATTAGTATCTACTGTTTTACGGTATTATATTCATTAAACTTGCTGGCTCGCTTTTGAATCTAAAAAAACTTTGGGTCTAAAAAAACTGCGTTCTCGTCTTAGTTTATAAGAAACTAGCTGTTGCTCGCGGCTCCGCCCGCGTGGATGCCATGTTTGAGACAAAAAATATACACTACAAAATACCAATTTTCATGCATTTAACTTCAAAAATGAGGATTTTCATACAAACTTTCTTACCCTATTTAACCCCCTTAGGGGTGGAATTTCCAAAAACCCTGTAATATATATATTTTTAAATTTTAATTAAAAGGCCAAATACCAATTTTCGTGCGTTTAACTTCAAAAATGACGGATTTTCATACAAACTTTCTACCCCTATTTTACCCCCTTAGGGGTGGAATTTTCAAAAATCCTTCCTTAGTGGATGCCTACGTGATAAAAGGTACCTACTGTCAAAATTTCAAGTCTCTAACCCCAGCCGTTTAGGCTGTGCGTTGATCGATCAGTCAGTCAGTCAGTCAGTTTCTTCTTTTATATATACAGACAGATATTCGGCTAAACATAACGTTATAAACAACATAATATAACCGGCAATCTTCATTACCTTATACATAAGCACGTACGCGAAAACGTTCCGTAAAACCGGGGCCGAAAGCAAACACGGCAAATTGCGAGCATCTCACAAAGGAAACATCTTTCTCTACGTAAGGCAGTAAAAATCTGTAGCCGAGCAAGTACCGGGAAGATGGAGAGACGGCTAACGAGCGAGCCCCGCGGCAACCGCTCTGATTTCCAATTCAAAGGAAAATTGCGATCCATAAAGTGGGATGGGTTGTGTGGGGGCCGGCGCGGGGCCGCGACCCCCCTACCGTTGCTACGCGACGCAGGGTGGAGCCGCTCCAATCACGGCCCAATGGCACGACGGATATAAATTGCTCTCGCGTCGCGACACTGGTGCGCGAGCGGGACAGACGGCGTGTCCCCCTCGCTCTAATGAAGTCGCCGGTCCGCGGCACAGACCCCCCAGTGGCACGGTGACGGACTCGGCGGCCCTTTTCCGAATACATCAAGTTAGGTATTGATGCTGTGTCGTGATTTGTTAGTAATTACAACAAGCGGCGCATTGGTCGTCGCTCGGCTACCATGCCTACTTAATGAATTTTACATGACTCATTCCATTTGTTGTGTAGTCACTACAATGTAGCAATGAAGGTTTAATATCTAGTAATTAGACTCTATAATAAATTGGTATTTAATTATACTGTTAACTCAGGTATTAATTTGTATGCATCACAAATTGATTAAAAACATATTAATATTATATAAACCCACTGCCTCGGTGGCGCAGTTGTAATTGCGCATGCGTTACGACTGCTTTTCTGAGGTCTCGGGTTCGAGCCCCGGGTCGGGTAAAGTGATATTGTTTTTTTTTCTATCGAGAAATTCTTAGTATTAGCCCGCAGTTTGGAATTTGTACCCGGTATGGCGATAGGCTCGCCCCCTATCACATATGGGACCGAAATTCGGCGAAAAGTGGGTCTATTTGTCACACCTCTGCCTACCCCTTCGGGGATTACAGGCGTGAGTGTATATGTATGTGTAATAAATCCATTCGCTTCATTTCGACAGCCTCCTTGGCTCCGCGCGTAACGCAATAAGTCGCGCGTTCGATCCCCGCACCAAGACACATATCTGTGATCCATAAATATTTGTTTTAGGTTTGAGTGTTGTGAGATCGTAGTTCCTTATACCCACGACACAAGACTCGTGCCTTAATATGGGGTCAGGTATATTATTATTGCCCTTTCGCGTATCAAACCTACACCCACCACCCACAAACCCCAAAGCCCCTAACTTTATTGAATATAAAAACCCGGTACTTACTGTCCATTAAAAGACTCACAATGAGGCTTCACAAAGCGTCTTATTAAATTCCTTTCTTCGAGGAATTACTTATTAAAACCTCAGTGTCTGTTATGAAATATGTGCCTTGTGGCAATTGAATTGTTTGCTAAAGTATTGTACATAAGCTCACGCTAGTATCTCCTAATGGGTAGGCGGATGTGGTATGTCTATCCCTATATAGAGCACAATTTCGAATTTTATTGATAGAAAATTTTCTACAAGAACTCGAATTGTGAAAAATATATTTTAATGAACAAATTTGTTATTGAAGAGAAATGTGTGATTTTCCCAAGATCCTTGGAAACATAAATAAAAAAAATGATTTTCAAAACCTACGATATAATATAATATAATATCAGAAGAAAGTTTTTTGTACTAAGTTGTCGTCACGTTTGTTGAAAGAAGAAAAAACGGAAATGTTTCCATAGATAAAATGCTAGAATGTTGCTTGGTTACTTTGTCATAACAATCAATTAAACGACCACTATTGTATGATTGTCATACCATTCGAAATTCAATTATCGAATAAAAACCCCTAGAATCGCCGTTCCAAATTTAAACTTAAATTCGAGTAAGTTCCAAACGGCCAGATATTAAGCGTAGGCTATAAAAGTTCGCATAGAATCAGCGCAAGGAATCCGGCTATAAATTGCGAGTCCAGCGTTCTAGTCCGCGAGTCGAATCCGTAATGCGCGCCGGACCGGGCACAGATTACGCGGACGTGTATTAATATGGGCGCGTGATGCACGTAGCTGGCCACTTTGGAAGTGTAGGGCTGGCATGAAGCAAAGGATAGGTAAGATTAATGTTTTGTGTTTTGAGAGCCATATGGGTGTTCCAATTTCAAATGCAATGTCATTTACATACATATACACTCACGCCTGTAATTCTCGAAGGGGTAAGCTGATGTGTAACCAGTACACCCATTTTTTGCCTAATTATTACGATCCCATAATGTGATAGGGGGCGTGCCTATCGCCATACCGGGCAGAATCAGAATCCAGGCTGATAGTGAGTAATTCTATATAGAAAAACCCAATATCACTTTACCCGACCCGGGGATCGAACCTGAGACCTCAGCACAGCAGTTGTAACGCATGCGCAATTACAACCGCGCCACCAAGGCAGTCATGATGGCGAGGCGATGACATTTCTGTTTTTGAATATGAATTGTAGATTCGTTAAACAGCGTTTTTGAATAATACATTTGCAAAGACATGATTTTTTGGTCTGCATGTCTCTTGTTTTCTTGATTCTACCTTTGAAGATTGTAGATTGATTGATTGTAGTTGTGGTGGAATTTTGGGCATCATTACTTTGCTTTATAAAAACGCCAATAATCGAATTACGAAGAAAACGTGTAACGTACAAAATAAACTGAGTGTACGAGCGACAGCCCTGTCGTCGACAGAAGGTCGTCCACACGTCGCGTTACACTGGATCAATAGCTGATGCTGCGAACTTTACTCCGGCACGTAATATAACCGCGAGTGTACATACAGCTTTACCTGGGTTTAAATTATTCTGTGATAGTATGATTAGAATTTTGTACAATTAAAGAAAATATGCACTCATAGCAGCGATAGCCTAGTTGGTTGCGGTACGGACTGTCAAGACGAAAGTCGTATGTTCGAAACCCAAGTGGCATACACCTCTGACTTTTCTAAAGTTATGTGTGTATTCTTTGTAATTATCGCTTGCTTTAACGGTGAAGGAAACATCGTGAGGAAACCTGCACACTTGAGAATTCTCAAAAAGAATTTCGAAGGTATGTGAAGTCTACCAACCCGCATTAGACCAGCGTGGTGGACTAAAGCCTAACCCCTCTCATTAGTAGAGAAGGCCCCGTGCCCAGCAGTGGGACAGTGTTTAATACAGGGCTAGTATTATTATTATTATGCACTCATGCCTGTAATTCCTGAAGGGGTAGACAGAGGTGTAACCAGTACGTGTACGTTTCAGACAGCCGCAGCACAGTGGCCGAGAAGGCGGCTGTGAAACTATGTGGTTTCGAATCTCGCACCGAGACGAATGTTTGTATGACAGATATTTGTTCCGGGTCTGGGTGTTGTGAGACTGTAGTCACACGTACTTCTTGATACTTGTGATACAGGTTTAACCTAGTGCGGGGTCAGAACTATGTGTGTGATTGTTTTGTGTATTTATTATTTATTTTGCCGAGATAATTGCTGTCCTAAGACGTGATAGGGAGGAACTGGTGGTTGGAATTCATATCCTCCCGGATAGCGACCACCGTACACAGGGTGTAAAACCCGCCATAGTGGCACACGCAAGTGTGTCGCGTTCCGGGATCAGCCAGTGTACATTCGGTTTTTGTCGGGGGTCTAGAATTGGGGTACGATGTTTGGCCGTTTTGCGACCTTCTGATTACTCTGACAATAGACCCTCGACCGCTTCTTCACCTTCTTGCCTATGGCGTAGTGTGAAGAAGCAGGCATGATTGTGTTGAGTCGCGGGGGATAGAATGTCTCTCGCTACTCGATACTCTGATTGGACCGCACTGCGCTTACCATCAGGTGCAGTGTGGTCACTTTGCCGTGCCAGTATAAAAAAAACTTATCGCAATACCGGTCGGACAATTAGAGAGGTCTTGACATAAAACTTCATTTCTCTATTGGATTCCGGATTCTCTAGATGTAAGGAAGACTACGTTTAACAGTAATAGTCTAGTGGTACGGACTGTAGGGGAGTGTCAGGTTCGAAGACAGATAAAATTGCATAAAACTTTGACTTTTGGAAGCTACGTGTATATTCATTGTTAATTCAACTCATTGACAGGGAAAATTGCATTACTAGTACACGATTTTATTTTCTTCAAGAAGGAAGTAAATACGCGCATGTGATGCTCCTGGTGTTGCAAGCGGCAATAGGCTATATTAACCGCTTACCATCAGACGGGCCGTAAGCTTGTTTGCCACCACCGTGGTATAAAAAATTTATCAAAGAACTAAGCTATTTCGAATATTTTAATTACAATTTCTTACTCTAATTACACACTCGTGTAATTAGTTGAACCAAGTAATAGTAAACCAAGTAATGTTTGTGTGACAGACAGATATTTGTTTCGGGTCTGGGTGTTGTATGACCGTATTCTCTCGTCATTTTTGATACCCACGACACAAGACTCGTATCTTAGTGTAGGGTCAGTGTGTGACTGTTGGGTGTTATTATTTATATTTGGACACCATTTTTGAGTCGTAGTATAATTATGTGGAGTGACATTGCGGTTTTTCTAACATTTATTTGTAGAAACTTGACTGGTCAATGTATTAGTTTTACTATATTAATGTTATATGTATAATTGTACTGTTTATTTCCTAATAAAATAAAATAAATAAACAAAAATAAGTAATAAAAAAACATTGTCAACAGGCGAGAAACCCCACAAATGCCAAGTATGCGGCAAAGCTTTCAGCCAAAGCTCGAACCTGATCACCCACTCGCGGAAGCACACAGGCTTTAAGCCCTTCGCTTGCGAGCTATGCGGACGCGCGTTCCAGAGGAAAGTGGACTTGCGCCGGCACAAAGAGACTCAGCATGCGGATCTGAGGACGCCACAGCATATGCCGCCCCCGCATACCGATGTCCATGCTATGCATGATATGCACGTTGCGGATCATCGGATAGGTAACCAGAAATTCCACTAGTATTTTTTTACCTGGCACGGCAAAGTACTGCGCTGCATCTGATGGTAAGCGCAGTGCCGCCCAATTAGAGTATCAAGCATTGAATGACAACTTATCCCCCGCTACTCAGCACAATCATGCCGATATAAATAATAGCTTCGATATAATTATGTTCTCTATGCTGATCTCTTTAGATAAATCTAGACAAATACGGGGAAAGAGATAGTATATAATCAAAAAGAGTCTTGAATACAGTATACAACATGTAACATGATTAACGCACACTCTGAAAGTAGTTTGTTCAGAATAAGCGACTGAATCGACATAACAATTTTTTAATAGACGATTTTTTTCCAATAATAATTAACACTCAGGTAAATAATAGTCACCCTTTAATTTAACGTTCAAGACAAACGAAACTGAAACATAACTCGATGCGATAAAGTCTTTTCTAAATGCAATAATAAACGAACACTTTAAAAAATCTAATAATTAAAATAACTAAGTTGATGTCGAAAATTAGTACAACTAATTTCATAAAAAACAATACATATTTATATTCATCGCAGTCTAATTTCAATACATGAATTATGATTGTAATAATATTTTTAAATTGGGGTGTCTGAGGATGTGCGTATTACCGTTACACATAGTATAGTTCAATATATAGGTATAATATGGACATCAACTGAATAAACATATTATGATAATTCCACCATAGGGTTCGTATCTAAATTTGAGGATAGAGTCTATCTATTAACATTGCGATAATCTCAATGCTAATCCAGCTCTACCTACTTAAAATATACTAAACACTTACAACTGGAAACCGTTATTTTTTAGTATGGAAGATAATTCCTTCCAGAAGTAATTCACGAAAATATCATACCAAAAGTTATTGGTCAAAATATTGCTCTATTTTTGAATACAATATGTAGGTTCGCTTCTAACTTATCATTATTTAGGACAAGATTATTTAGTTAAATTTCTTGTCACCTTTATTATAAATACTCGGCTACTTCACTTCTTCACCAATCCTAAACTGAAATCTCTCCACAGATCTGCGCCCACCACACCCTGACCTGAGACCTCAGGAGTTCAGACCCCACATGAGCACTGGTGTTCCATCGCTGCAGCCACTGCCTTCCTGAACGACGAGCGCCTTCGCGCCATCCGTCTGGCGCTAAGGCTTTACCAAAGATGAAGACCTGGGTGCTGGCCTGGTCAAGTGGTGGTGTAGGGTAGTTGACAAGTTTTTTTTTAATCAACTAGTTACATTACCTAAAACCTATTTTCGAAAGAATTTTATGAATCCGAACAAAAAAAAGTAATTATCAGATGACAGTAAAAGGATGCAAGGTATGAGCCGTGACGTCACGGTTCTCAGAATGGCCATTACAGTTCAGTTGTGCGAGAGAGATAGTGAGATGTTCCCACCACGCACCTATTTCTGCTCATATAAATATTTAAAATTAATATTGTGATTTTTTCAAGCAATTTTGATTCTGTTTTCACAAAAGGTTTTGCGTATTATATTCTGTTGCATATAGAATAATTTACAAAATGTTTTTTTTTGAATATTGACTCACCCTGACTAAAACAGCACTATACAGGTGGTTCTAAATAAACATAAAAATTCGTTACCACCACTTAGATTATTAAAATAAAAAAAAGTGTAAAGCTTTGTAATCGTGAGTTTTTGATCTCAATGTAAGGTACGGCATCCCATCATGTGTAAGTACATAATTGTAAAGTATAATGGACTGATGGAATCATTCCAAACGTGTTTTTATTTTATATCCAAAAATATGTTTTTTAGATTACTTTAGATACTATGAATTTAGATTATGTTTAACCATTTACATACTCCGGATGTATGACTGACAGTAAAACTAAAAGACAATGACTTATACCTTATGTTCTTGGACCAGTTTTATTACAAAATGTTTTTTTGTAAAGTATAACCATTACCATTCAATTAAAAAATAGCTAAGACCTCACTCACTACAATTTTTTTGTACTTTGCTTATCTTGCAATAAGTTTTGGAAACTATGAGTTAAATGAGATTTCGGCAGGTAAGATTTTTCCCCAAAGGAGCTTCTTAAGATTAAGACAACTCTACAAATTATCCAGCTGTAGAATGTTGCGTCTTATAAGTCTGCTGACATAATCTGGTATTGTGAGTTGAGACATTTTATTTGTTAAGTAATGATACATATTCCAAATAAAAATCATTCCTCAAATACATAAAATAATGTCATATATAAAATACAATTTTATTACCTCTAGTTTCAAATATTTTTCAATTTTATAGTCATAATATCGTGTTTTAATAGCGTGTACATAAGACATACATATCAGTTTTATGGGGCTAATTTTAAAAACAATTTAGATAAAAATATAACATTTATTGAGATTGTAAATAACACAAATTTCTCAATATCTTCCCTAAGCAACTAACTATTCCACAAATACGTAGCTAAGGTAGTTAAGTTTCATGTAAAAATTGTTGTCTGTTTTATTATTAGATAATATTTTCCTTTTTGATATTATATAGCGGAATAGATAATATCAAAAAGTAGAATATTTACTCATTTAATACTCTGATATATTATGTATCCTGTAATATACTTCATACAGGTGTAGATTTCTTTATTGATATATAGAAAAAATACATATAGAATGGACTGAGCCATATCCTCACGAAATTGACCACGTTGTAGAAAGAGACAAAGCGATTGTGCGGCCAATACGTATTTCTTTTCGCTCCTACAAGTCTGTGTAGACCAATCAAAATTCTAGAAAAAGACAACTGCTGGGCGTTTGCTTTACATCACATTTTTCAGTATTCACGTAATAGCTGGATCTAGACTCTTTTCCATGCTCGGTCCATTTTCCATGTCTATGAAAGCAAATTTCAATTTATAATATTGATAATTCTGACAAATTATGTAAATGTCAAAATGAGAGTCGTATTTTATATCACTCTATATAATATTATTTGTTATTAAACTATATTGTGTGAATAGTTTTTAATGAAATTTGATTATGTGAAATCCATAATGCCAAAGACACGTAGCTAAAAATGTAAATAATCTGTTTTAAAAACATTCCAACCAAATATTAATCTTTTCAAAAAAATTAAATACCAAATATTTTAAATACCATACATTTCATTCCAACGACTTAATCTAGTTAAAACTGTACAATCATTGTTGTTAATGTAAAATAAATATGAATGTTTTGATTCTTTGTTTTTTAAGTGTATATAAATGTATTTAACCAGTTCTCGAAAATTTAATGTAATTTTTAATGTTATACAACATCCTGTATATAATGTATAGATAATGTAATCGAATCCAAAGACAAACGTGCAATCCTTGTGTAGTAATTACGAATTATTATTAATTGTAAGAATATGTCACTTCAATAAAACATTATGATGTACCTACGACTGATTTTTATTTGACACTGGCTTTTGCCCTATAGTTATTTATGCTATTACATGATTCTATATTTTGCGAACTTTCAAACGACTGACAGTTATGTCAAACGCGCAGAAAAATATTTTTTATCCTGGCACCACTGGTGACCACACTACACCTGATGGTAAGCGCAGTGCCGTCTAATTAGACTATCGAGTAGCAAAAGACAATCTATCTCCCACTACTCAACACAATCATGCCGGCCTGCTTCTTCACACTACGCCATGGACAAGAAAGTGAAGAAGTGGTCGAGGGTCTAGTATCAGAGTACTCAGAAGGCCGCAAAACGGCCAAATATCGTACCCCAACTCTAGACCCCCGACAAAAACCGGATATACACTGGCTGATCCCGGAACGCGACACACTTGCGTGTGCCACTATGGCAGGTTTTACACCCTGTGTACGGTGGTCGCTATCCGGGTGGATATGAATATCCTACCACCAGCAAAGATTACATTACATACATTACATTTACGTTACAGTAGAAAAATTTACATAGTCCTTAAGTTTTCTTAAATTTTCTAATATTCTGCGCAATTGTCTAATTTTTTTCATAAGAACATTGTCCTGACAGTAACAATTGACTTTATCCTTATCTCTTTATTTTAAAAAAGCTCGATAGCCTACGAACGAACTGTCAAGATGAAAGTCGCAGGTTTTCATAAGAATTTCATAGGAATGCGAAGTCTAACAAGTCGCATTAGGGATGGTAGACTATGGCCGAACTCCTCTCAATAATAGAGGAGGCTGGTGCCCAGCAGTGGGACATTAATACAGGGCTGTTATTATGTTTGTTATTTTCAATTTTGTTATAAAAGTTGAGAATGTAGCCAGACGCGTTTTTTTAGAATGTTGTTTTGTTATAGTAAAATGTAAAAGAATTAATGTTAAGCGAAATGTAAAGAAGATAGTCAGAAAGTCGGCATGTTGTTGTCTTGCCGTGATACTTGTACTTGATAATCTACCTGTAGGGCACTCCACTTTCCTTATTGAAACATTATTCCGAAGTCATCATGCTAAATATGTGTATGCTGGCTTAACGGATAAGCGTAGAGATCTTGATAATGTTTTGATTCATAGGACCAGTGTACCTGTGCATACAAATAGACGATTTGATTTTATCCATGAAAAATATTCTGAAAACATAAATAAATTTGAAAACGGAATTTTACCAGAATTTGTCAGAACCCACGAAGTTTATTAATAAAACAATAAAGGTCAGTCAATAAAAAGCATTTTTAAATTGCTACTTATTGAGTTTCTTTATATTTGCCCCATGCCTAAGCAAATTGTATGCCCATGGCCGATGTAGTGGCAAAAACCCAGCAGTAGCGTCTTTCTCAAGTGAGATAGTTCTGGAGGATCCATAATAATAAAATAAATTATTTATTGACAAAAAAGGAAATATACAGAGGCCATTCAAATCTACTGGAAGGGGTAATTGTCAAATGACAGTAAAAGGATGCATGAGATGTCCCGTGATGTCACGGTTCTCAGAATGGCCATTACTGTTCCGTTGTGCGAGGGAGATAGTGATATATTCCCAATACGCAACCAATTTTACTCATAACAATATTTAAAATAAATATTGTGACCTCAATTTTCAAGCAATATTGATTCTGTTTTCACAAAAGGGTTTCTTTTGGGTACTATATTCGGTTGCATATCGAGTAATGTACAAAATTAAACACAGGAAACTTCCATATTGTATGCCCATGATCGATATACTGGCAATAACCCAGCAGTGGCCGTCTTTCTTAAGAGACAATTCTAGAGGATTCATATCTGGATTTCTCCTGATATTGCACCTGCAATTGCTTTGACCTGTCTCTTTTGAGACCTAGAAGTATTTCACAATAAGGATGGCCTCGACGTCTATAGATGGTTATGTGCTGCGGTCCATATCGAGGTATAGACATTTACATATACCAAACCTAAGCCTCCCTTCTCAAAAGACGCGCCACGTTTCATTTTAATATGAATTATGTAAATAAACGCAGAAATGTAACGTTGATCTTAATTTCATCCCGCCATTATCTCTAAGGAGGCTGGGTGGATAGGATTTAATATGCCTGCTCACTTCTCTGGTTACATTGGGGTGAGCACGGATGTATTAGACATGGAAATGACAGTAAAATTACAGAAAAATAACATAGATATTAACGAATATATATAAACCAAAACACCCACTTTTAGTCGAATTTATTACGGTCCCGTAATGTGATAGCGGGCGAGCCTATCACCATACTGGGCTCAATTCCAGACCTCGCACTGATACTGAGTATTTCTAAATAGAAAAACCTAATATCACACCACCCGATCCGGGGATCGAACCTGAAACCTCAGCACAGCAGTCGTAACGCATGCGCAAATACAACTGCGCCACCGAGGCAGTTAGGTAGAATATTAATAAAACAATAACAGCCTAAGTAGCAGGCGAGCAGCCGCATGTGATACCAGGCCACGGGTTCAAGACAAATATCCATGTGATCTACGAATATTTATTTCAGATCTGGGTGTTCTTGACAAAATAAGTTTGACCAATTATAGAATCAAAACTATGTAAGATGTATTTTCTAATGTAATTTAACTAGTGGCAATATCCATTGTAATATCTAATTTACAAATGAGTAATCACATTCACCTCTCATGTATCACAAGGACACCGGTGTTCCGAAAATATAATAAATATTGAGTAAAAATACAATCCAAAATCAACTTTATTTCCATAACATTAATGTTACAAATACGCTTAATATGCACGTCAATAAGGGCGAGTATTGACAGTTTATGTTACCGGTGTCCGAATGTTCCGTGACTTTAACCGTGACGTGGTTAAACGTCTCTATCGACGAATTTCAATAAATAATCTAAATCTGAAACTGCAGATCGTTCCGAGAAATTAACCAGTAAGAATTCAGTTTTAATGCCGCGCCTACAAATGACATAGTTTGATTGGTTTATTTTCTGGTTCGATCGGAAAATGCAGATTAAGATTGGCCATAAGACAGTATTATTTAAAGTTCTCAAAATATGTGCCACATCTAGCAAGCCTCAGCAACACGAAGTAACATAATGAGGGCGTAATATTGTGTTCCTTGAAATAAAGTAAACACTCCACAGTGTCTCTTCTAATCGTGTTCTGAGAAAACGAACTTGATAGCAAGACGCCTTTAATGTAGAGTCTATTCGTATGTTTCTGGGAAAATCTCTTTAAAGTAGATATTGTAAGAGTAGCTATTGCTCGCGGCTCCGCCCGCGTGGAGGTTATATTTGGGAGAAAAAGTATACAATACGATACCAATTTTCATGCGTTTAACTTCAACTTTTCATATTTTCATACAAACATTTATCCCCTATTTTACCTCTTTAAGGATAGGGTTTCCAAAAACCCTTCCTTAGTGGATGCCTACGTCATAAAAGGTACCTACTGTCAAAATTTCAAGTCTCTAACCCCAGCCGTTTTGGCTGTGCGTTGATCGATCAGTCAGTCAGTTTCTTCTTTTATATATACAGATGATTGCTTTTGAGAATGTCTACCTTAGATAGATAGTTAAATAGATGGCTTAACATTTGTCCAGCTACCGTGTTCCCTCCATCCTATGATCCTGGGTTCTAAACCGTAGTGTGAAGTAACTACTAAGCAGGCCGGCATGATTGTGTCAAGTAGCAAGAGATAGTTGTGTCTCGCTACTCGATACTCTAACTGGACGACACCGCGCTTCCCATCAGGTGCAGTGTAGCCATTTCGCCGTTCTAGGATAAATAGACAACTCTTTATTACCACCCACTTATAGAAATTAACAAAAAAGAAACAACGAAACATAACGTGTGGAATAAAGGCGGTCTTATCGTTGATAGTGATCTCTTCCGGACAACTTTTGGATGAAATATAAAGAAAAGTGAAATCTTGGGGTACACAATAAAATACATAATATATTTAATATATATACATATATATACATATATATATATATATACTACATATACAAAAATGTAGCTGAGGGTTTTGTGAGATCAATGTAGTGCCTAATGTAGACCTGTTGTACACTTTTCACTTCTACTTTTCAAGTCCACGTTGAATTTATGTTTTATCAAAAATCTTACAGACTGCAGATCAGTCTTACAGAGATATTTCTTGGATCAGAAAGTGAAAAGTGGAAACTTATTATCAATGAAACATTTGGGCTGCACTTTGCCGCCCGCTCCGGAGGGAAGCGGATTAAGAATAAAACGGGTATGCTGGACTGGCCGGTCTTACGACCCAGCATCCCCCTCGCACGGATGATGGCTATCCGTGCTGCCGCTGAGCTGAGTCCCTAACCCCTATGTACATCCCACCCGTCACTACCAGCTAAAACCCTGCGGTGGCCTTCTTCGGCGCTTGCGGAGCGATTCCGGGGTATCCTAAGGAGTGCTAGAATTGCAGCCGGAATCGCCCCTGCGCGGTGCTGGGGCGATTCCGGCTAAGGAGCCCCCGCGCACCGAACAACGACAGCGAACGAGGCCTTAACACCCGCGCTGCCGTCCATCTCAGGGTCGCACGATGCCCCGAATTTGGGATGTTGGAAGAAGTCTGCAGTTGCTGAACATTCAGAGGAAGGCTCCAAGTATTATCTTCGATTTGACAAGCCACAAATCCTTGCCAAAGAACACCGATTCCTGCCTAGGATGATCCGCGAGGCTATTGAAATTAAAAAACATCCAAATTTCAATAGAGAAGATGGTTGGAAGTTAGCACCAGCCTGGGATCCAATTATACATTTAATTAAATCGGAACCCAAAAGACCAACTGCCAGACCTCAAGACATTGTGAGCTCCTTCTGCGTAGATCGGACTACAACAAATAAAAATTAAATATCAACTATATGGAGGGTAGAAACATTGCACTATACTTTCGTGACGACATACAACTTAGTCTGCCCCATGACCACGAAGACTGTAAAGCCTTCGAAACGTCGGGTTAAAAAAGTAAAATAAACCGCGATATAATCCGTAAAATTCGTTTTATTTCAATGTATAATATTCGCGTAAATATAAGAAACCATTATGAATTTATTATTATTATTTATTTTTTATTTCTATCTACGTATCTCTCTATTACTAAATACAAAATTAAACCTAAGTTCCAATTGACCTTTCCCTTATAATATAACAAGACCTTGTAATAATGGGGAAGTAATAGATTGTGTCAACAAAATCCATATTAATCTACTAAAACGTGATTCGGTTACATTACAATGTTTGCGATATTATGATCGATTGGCAATCATTAACCTAATGGTCCATTTCATTATATAAATTGATGTTATATTCAATTAAAAAGTTAAGATTTTCATACAAAGACTTAATTTAAAGATTTGTAATAGCAGAAGTGATTCCAATTTAATAATTTTAAATGCTTTTGCTGAAATTTTATTTTAATTATTGCTTTAATGGAATTCTCTGACTTAGTAATATGTATTTCTTAATTCGTGTGGGCATTTAGGTATTCAAACTTTCTTGTTATGTTTTACGATTTCACGATGACTGCATAAGTAACATCGGAAAATCAAACATCTACCGAAGTAGATCATCAATCATCTATTGGTTTGGATACTTCGGTAGATTTTTGATTCTTTACTACTTACTACTTTCTTTACTTCGCGACCGTCTTGACAGTCCTTCTCAACTAGTACTATGTTGACAATCTCTACTAAGCTAAGCATACGCTGATCAAATATTTTACACTAGCTGTTGACTGCGGCTCCGCCCGCGTTGAAGTTATCTTATACTATTTATAAAATCATTTCATCTCTCTCAACTAGTCTTTGCATAATACAGATATTCGGTCAAACAGGTATAACTTTTGATTCAATGCACCGATTTAAATGAAATATAAACTACATGTTACCTCGAGATACAATCTATGAATTTACTGTCGATTCATTTGTCGTGATACAGTACTTTCGACGTGATGCCTAGACAGTCAGACAATAATTCCAAAAAAAAAATATTTTGGGTTCTATATCAATATAACACGTTACAATCAAAATTTTGCAAAAATCTCTCTCTCACAAATTCTTCAGCTTTATTATCTTTATATAGATAATTATTCTACTGTACGTGTGTATGTCACTGAACTCCTCCTAAACATCTGGACCGATTTGAATGATTTTTTTATATGCGTTTGGGTAGCGCCCTGGATGGTTTAGATTCACAAATCAGCCCGGCAGATGGCGCTGCAGTCGGTGTGGCGCTGCTTTTACGGGCAAGACGACGACTGCACGGTCCGGTAGTATATGTAGATACAGATATAGATGTCTGCAAATAAACAACCTTCTTTTCGTGTCATTTCCACATTCAAAAATGTTTTCATACAAAGGGACGGACGTAAGGGATATATTTCCACAGTACCGGGGGTCTATTTGATTACGGGCCGGGCACAAAACATCTAGATTTGGAAGTAAGCGGGCGCGTCTCGTGGGGCCCACGGACGCTAAACGCCTGTTAGCACGCACTGCAGAGACGTACTGGGGATTGCCTATTGTTGTTTCACAGGGGCCGGGTTCTGATTGGTGTTTCATTTTTTATAAAATAAATATATTATTGAATGGAATAAATATTAGTATAGTGGTTTGAGTTATACAGTGAAAAGTACTTAATTATGATATAAAATTATGTCTCTCATAGTGTGGGTAAGAGAGAAAGATATTATCTCTGTAGTTAATTTTTAATCAATAATTTATATTTATGGACATAATTATATTTCAAAAGTAGGATAATGTGTATCACAATTACTACCATAATTTACTTTGATCTCATAAAACTTCAACAAAAAATAAATAAGATATGTACATGCTTTATTCTGTGCGGGTGGAATCGAACCCGCTACCTCTGGTTCGTTTTACTATTTAAGGACTATGAAGTGAAGATGGTCATAATAAAATATTACATAAATCGGCGATAAAATTATAATAATATCCATTAATCATAATTATTGTTATTTAATGACCAAATTATGGTTATTCAAACATACAGCATACATATTTATGAATTTAATCAATACAAGGTTCGCAATTTCGACAACTCACACAACGGTTCCATGGTGTAATGGTTAGCACTCTGGACTTTGAATCCAGCGATCCGAGTTCAAATCTCGGTGGAACCTGTACTTTTATACATTTAATTTATATTATTCTACCATACAATAATACTGTTAACGTAATTTTAGCTGGAATGAAAGTATCGATAGGCCTTCGTCAATACACAGAAATAAAGGCTTCACAATTTGGCCCTGTTAAGCAGAAGAGATCCAACCAACATTTTTTATGAAATCGAGTTCAATATATAGCCATAATCTCCTCTAGTTTCATATGTGCACAAAAGATCCAGGCAGTTTGATGACATTAAACTAAAGAAACTTGTCATGTTTTATTGCCCAACTAATTTTCAATAAGTTACTGCATAGTACTATTTTTAAATTCGCTGTCAAACTTTAAACTGCATTTACTCAAAAGTATGAAAACGTCAGTAGGATCTTTTCTGCTTCAACTTTTCTACTCCCACAAACAAAACATGTACTTAATACTACCGTACTTACTTTAATACTACCGTACCTATATTACTTGTTACCAAACCAATTTGTATGTGGGAGCAAATGAAACATTTTTATTATTATTCTGCTTCAATTAAAACTTAAAACGCATTTCGGTCATCGTCGTAGGTTTTTGGTTTCCTGAACGATCAGGCAACTCACAGGATAATTAATGTCACGCCTGTCATTTCTAAGTTCGAATTTAGAAATTATAAAATTCTGCATGGCATGACTCTATGCTCATCACCTTTACGCGTAAGATGTTAAGGCTCATAATGGACACAACAGTGTTGATATGCTGCTAATTGGTGAATACCTTTCCAGATACTTATACATATAGACTTACATCCTTATGGTTAGAGTTTATCCTGATATTTAGAGGTAGTTCTCTGGTACCTACACCTAAGTAAGTCATGTCATTACTCAAGCATCGGACATCACTGCTAATGCTTTGCCAAGCAAACTTACGTCCAACGATTCTCACTTGGTTAAGAATTCTTAACTATAAAATATAATCACTACTTAAGTAATTACTCTTACTCAAGTAAAATGTTTTCCTCGATTATAAATACGAGTGATAGTGCCACGTGCAGTACTTTGCTATTTATTACGAAAGAAAACAATCTGCACACCTCGCTTGGAAAATAACAATATTAAAAACATGTTCCCAAGTCCGTCCCCAGCCCAGTCAGAATCGCCAATCATATATAATTCAAGAACATCCACGTGTGTTTCGGACGCAATCAGTATTGTGAATAATTGATGCCGCGCGGACCTCGATGATTGTACGGCCCCGCGAGATTGCAACAAGATTTCACCCCCGCCCTTGATCCGACCCTGGTGGATTTATATTGTCATTTTCGTTATTGACAAATAGTGTAAATGTGTTAGACTAAGCATAAATTATATTTTTTACTTAAAATAAAATCGATAACAATATATAAAAACATTAAAGTTTGAAATAACACATTAAAATATAAAATGACTTAATAGGGTAGTTGACAATAAGAGAAACATGATAGAATTTTGTGTTTATAATAGATTTTAGTCTAGAAATATCGAAAATTAAACCAGTTTGTTGATTTGTATGTGATTATTTAATATTTCCAGAAATAAATATGTAAAAATAAAGCATTTTGTCACGTGACATGAAACAGCCATCAGTCATGCATAACGTCACCGTTTGAAACAAAACGCTGAGCCAAACGTCTATTAGTTTCGGTAGCGTTTTGGTGGGAAAAATAAAATTGGTTTATACAAATGCAAATTAAATCTTGAAAACTTATGTTTCATGTTTATTAATGATAATATTTCAATAATATAGACCGTGAATAATAAAATAAAACGGTTAACACGGTTTTTGGTAAACAGTCAACTAACCTATTGCTACTAATACTAAACACACACACTCTCCCAGTGCGCCACGGAGGCTGTCAACGATATTTTTTACATGTCTGCAAGAAGAAGAAGAAAAAAAAATATAAAGTAAAAAGTAAGTAGTAAGACTTTAAAGGATCATACATACATATATATACACTCACGCTAGAAATCCGAAGGCGTAGGCAGAGGTGCAGCCAGTACACAGTTTCGCCATATATTACGGTCCCATAATGTGATAGGGGGCGAGCCTATCACCAAACCGCACAATTCCAGACTTCCGGCTGATACTAAATAGAAACCCCAATATCACTTTACCCAACCCGGGGATCAAACCCGAGACCTCGGCATAGCAGTCGAAACGCATGCGCAATTAGAACTACGCCACCGAGGCAATTTAAAGGAGCCTCTTATATTTTTCGAAATACAAATAAAATTACACTCTTTGGCCATCACCAGCAGCGTTAGCAGCTGAGAGAGTAATATACGAGTAGACTGCCGAGACAAAAGTTCAAAACCAGCCCAAATAGCGTACAGCTCTTACTTTTCTAAGTTACGTGTGTATTATTGTTGACTGCCTTGGTGGCGCAGTTGTAATTGCGCATGCGTTACGATTGCTGTGCTGAGGTCTTGGGTTCGATCCCCGGGTCAGGTAAAGTAATATTGGGTTTTTCTATCTAGAAATTCTCAGTATTAGCCCGGAGTGTGGAATTTGTGCCCAGTATGGCGATAGGCTCGTCCCCTACCACATTATGGGACCGTAATAAATTCGGCGAAAAGTGGGTGTACTTGTTACACCATTGCCTACTCCTTTAGGGCTTACAGGCGTGAGTGTATATGTATAATAATTGTTATTCATCGCTTGTTTTACCGGCGAAGGAAAATATCGTGAGAGAACCTGAGAATTCAATTTAGCACAATCGAACTAATAATATTTAACCAAAGTCGGCAGAAAACTATTTACATGAAAAGAAATACGCGCCAAGTGAGAACCTCCTCTTTATTGAAGTTGTTTACAATTACTCGAAAACTTCAAATAATAACTCTACATTAGTGACGTTGCAACTTTCACTACGGAGTACGGACCCCTGCTATACCAACGAACTTGTAATTTCGACATTTGAAACAGCCGGTTCCATGGTGTAATGGTTAGCACTCTGGACTTTGAATCCAGCGATCCGAGTTCAAATCTCGGTGGAACCTGAACTTTTGTAATAATATATTTTGTTATCAATACAAAATAAAACTGTATTATAAATATTTTGATAAATACCTCAACATTTTGAATAAAAACATACTAATGTTATAATTTTATAACACATTAATAAAGTAAAATAACGAATTTATTGTATGTTTAGTTTATTATAGTCATGTTAAATCACAGATAATAATGATAATATTGTATTAGCTATGCAAAAAAAAAAAAATCTCATATTTATAGTTCTAATAACAGCGCCATCTAGTGCCGATATTAAAACAGGTTTTACATAACTAGACTCCGATGAGAAGTGGGACTCGTAAAGTTAAATAAAAAAAATATCAAGTTAATTTGACAGCCTCCGTGGTGCAGTAGGCGAGTAGCCGGCTGTGAAACGAAAGGCCGTGGGTTCGATTCCCACACCAGGACAAATGTTTGTGTGACAGACAGACATTTGTGTCCGGGGTCTGAGTGTTGTGAGACCGAAAGTCTCTCGTAGTCCCTGATACCCATAACACTAGACTCGTATTTTAGTGTGGGATTGGGGCTATGTGTGTGCCAGTTGGGTTGGTGTTATTAAAAAAAAACACAATGTATTACGAGAATCACTTCTTTTTCTAGAATTACTACTTTTTTTAAAGGACTTATGCTGTAAGTCTATAATTTCCAGCTTCACATAACAATGTGGCAGGAGCTGATGGATCTCTAGTCAGAAACATTTATTTTAGAAATATCAAAAGAACATACACAAGAGTAAAACAAAAACAAAGATCAGTGTTCCCCCGTGAACAGGCAACAACTACCGACAATAAGTAGCTTATACCATATGCACTTACAAGTTTAAATTAAAATAATTTATAATAACAACAATAAGACATAACTATGGCATGGTATTAAAAAGTTAGATAGTAAGATGGTGGTCTATATTCTAGTTAGTAGAGAATGCACCCAGCAGTGACAATATAGATAGTGCTGATATTATAATGTTTCTTTGCCCCGCATCTTTCTATCAAATGCATTTTGTCACGACAAACAGTGTCATTTAAACCTTCCCAGCCTATCAACCTCACGCAGAGCCTTGATAATCCGAAGTCGTGGCCAATATTCGCAGATATCATTTTCCGATACTCCCTTCCACTGAGAGATGCGATCAAATTTATTCAAATTGTGCTATGTCACCACCGTACTCTTACCTGCTTTACGCAAAAATTGTAGAATAATCTAATTTAAATATAGGATGGTAAGGTACAAATTCAAACAACGGCTCTATCTTCAATTCCAGCACAATATGAGTATGGATAGAAATTCTTATTCCATTCAAAATAACATCCGTTTCTTCTTAGCAGAGGTTCACTATATTTTCTGTGTGTCATGGCATCTTGTGCTTTATTCGTAAACTGTGTTGGTTTAAAATGGGATGCAGTAGTTATATAAAGGAAAGCGAATGGAAATATGGCCTGTGCAAGCCTTTTGTGCGGCGTTGAAAGCCAACGGATGGTGTCTTTGTTGAGACTTTTGTGGTGCAGAATTGGGGGAGAAAAAGTAAATAAACTATTTGGTGAATTTACTTTGCAGTAGTTTCAAATGTTTTAAGTTATTCATATTGTTTTGAAAGCTAGATACATTCAACGTAATTTCTACTGGTTGATTCCATATTGTTTAAGGGTTGATTAAAAATAAAAATAAACATTTTATTTGCTATATTTTTATTAAATGTCTTTGTTATATACTTTGTTATGATGATATCCTTCGATGACTGAATTAACAAAAAAAATAGTTCACTGTTCGAAGCACTAAAAACTTTATTACTATTACTACTTAATATCGCTAAGTTTAGTATTCAAGAAAATGATAAAATAGAAACATTCCTCAAGTGTAATGAAATTCACCATCCCAAGAAAACATTTTCAAATCCGTGTAAAAATACGCTGTCTTATATAAACAAAGATGATCTCAAAAACTGCTTAAAGTTATTCGTTCAAGAACATGATCCGAACAATATCTTCACACACACTTCCTTAACAACGCTTTAACAAATCAACTTACATGTGGATCTCCGGCATTCAAAAACTCGTCACGGCACCAATGAGATGAGTCGCCTGGGGAGCGGTTTACAAAGTTATGTTTACCATCGAAGGTGGCGCCACTAGACTTAAAAAATAAAAAAAACTTTTAAAGCTTCTAAGTGTTTGTCAATAGTTATATGTTGTTACTCATCAAACATATTGTAGGCTTTTGAATTTGAAAAATACCTGACAGTATATAATAGTAATGAAAATGAATTCAAGTGGATTTTGCTTGCTTAAATAACATGCTGGTTACATTAGAAACAGTATAGTATTTTGATTTCCTTCACATTAAGTGTTTAGTTAGTGGCTAACACATGACGACCATCGTTGGGCGAGTTCATTGGGTTATAATCTTTAGCAGCTACAAAATATGAAATGCCTAGTTCCAAATTTCGCCACCCGTAAATATAACATTGTCCTTGAATTTACATAAAGATAGCTCTACCGGTGAAGTTTGAGAAGTGCGGAATCGAGTTAGGAAGGCGAGGGCACTTTAAAACTGTCGCTTAGTTGAGACGTCGAATCCGTTTAGAAATTACGACAGTTTACAGAAGGGATGGGGAAAATCGATTTTGTATCGGAATCAAAAAACGTCCGTCGAGGTAAATTTAATTTAGTGCTGGAAATAAAATCGTTATAGATTTGGAGCCATGGTTGACTAATGGAATTATTGATATAGTTTGCCGCTTTTGTGGAATATTTTTTGGAATTGACTTTACGTGATACGATAAATGGCCTTTGACTCAATCGAGCCATAAAATGTGTTGCTAAGCAAATTTTAAAGGTTAATATCTACGGCATTGAGTAGAGAATTACCTATCTAGCCTACCTATCTAATTGTCAAATGCTTTTAGAAGATGATTATCGGCTACTAAGCATTTAGCGAACATTTTACACTAGCACTAGGTTCTCGGGACCAAGTTTAGCAATTTTGACTTGACTTAGCAAGTACTGCCTCTGAAATTTCTTATATAGTTTTCCTGTCATATGTAAGCAACAGATTTTACTGTTGTTTATCTCATGATATCGAACCCAGCTTGTTTTGGCGTGTAAGGTCCCAGGATCTGCCGCTCAACCTGCACTATCCCCCATCGGTGAATGTCTCGTAAAGGACATAATGGAGTCTCATTACATATTTTAAAACTATGTAAAACTAGTGTACGCGCAGGCGGCTGACGGCAAACAGGGAGGAGCGATCCGAAGAGACGCTCTTTCAATGAATGATTTGTGTGTGAATTGCAGAATGGCGAATGTGAGTGAAGTTATGATTGAAACGAGGCAGCGCAACATGGCTTGCAGGCTGGAGTAGGCGCTTGGGCCGAAACATCTTCCCCCTCGTTGAAAGGCATTCTTTCAACACTGAAGCTTTTCAATACTTTAACTACACTAGATTTGAATGAATTTTGATAAAAATGAACTCATCTATTATCAAACTGTGGCACATCTCTATGTCGTAAGGGACGTCCAACTTGCGTATTGAGTTACGCGTCTCTCACAGGTCCGATGGCATCAGATGCCATTATAATATCCATTGCCATCAGACAAGATCCAACTATATTTGCATAACAATGTTATTTGTTGTAAGAAACAGCAGAAGGTTAAATATTTGTTGTGACATTGCTTTAATTGTGTATTGCAGCGAGAATTACAGAAGTTTTAAGAACTGTAATTGGAATGACTGAGGTCTGTTCTGAAGTGAATTTATATTAATCTCAGATCATTGTTGTCAAGAAACTTTAAATCAGATACACAATTTCTTCTTTATGCTAATTTGGGTTAATATTAGCGCGATTTCCGAGCTTAGATTGAATAACATATACAGATGCGGCAGGCAACGATTTTTTGACGGTAGGCATCGGCTTTGCTGTGCTGGCATTGCAGAAGTCTATGGGTGGCGGTGTCTACTTACCATCAGGTGGCCCGTCTACTCGTCTGTTAATCCAGGCTGTAAAAAAAGATGCGAGATCATTCAAATGAGCTCAAAAACGTATCAAGTTAAGTAAATTTGCCTTCTTGTTCTTTAATATGTTCATGTACATTCTTCCAAACTCCTTCCCGATACTTGATTCAGATAGTCACGTCGCACCTCCGCGACTCAGTTATATCAATTTAAACGTGCCAATTGAAATTCAAACGGCACCACGGCAGCGACGAATCAATTACAGCCGAGTTGAGCATTCAAATAACACCCCCTAAGGGGCCCTTGATAGAATTGTTCTGTAAGAATGCGTGTGATAGAATGTGAACCAATATTCATGTACGTGTTTTACGATACGTCTCCGTGTGGTGCTTTATATGGGCGTGGTTAGGAGCTGGAGTAGAGGGGATAGACTTAGCAGGGGAATAGACTAAGCTTGAATAGGAGACACAACGACTGCAACAGATCTTTTTTTATCCTGACACGGTAAAGTAACGACACTGCATCTGATGGTAGGCGCAGTGTCGTCCAGATAGACCATGTATCGAGAGACACCTATCCCTCACTACTCGAATCAATCATTCCGGCCTGCTGAGTAGCTTCTTCACACTACGCCTAAAAGACCCAGATATGCTATGCAATGCACGGAGGCTGTCGTCTAATGATCCTGTATGCATTTATTACAAAAGAGCTCCGCATTGTTCCATGCATATTTTCTTTTAAAATTCTAATAAGAACTTTATTAGCTATTGTTTCAAAAATTGTGCAGCTTAATATAATAATAACTGATGGAATATAGTCATAAATAAAGAAATGACTTTCAAACATAGCCGTGTTGGAATGGAAAGATAAACGTATGCACAATGATTTTACTCGGTAGCAATGTCGTAAACTCAATATATCAACTGGATATTATCGTAATATGAATGAAATGTGATTACTGCCATAAAATGTATCATCTTTTCGGCTTTTATTATGTACACAAAGAAATAAATTGTGGAGGTATGTTTGTACGTGTGGTAAATTAATCAAACATATTTGCAATACACTAATAAGAAACGTCCCTTCGACACCATTCTGCTTGACGATAATCTCGTTAAAGCTGTCCAAAAATTTAGATCTGGCTCACGAAGTTGTTGACATGTGGAATGTTGATATGGCTTTCGTTGTCCAGATAGTCGTTACTGCAGATACCAAAGAGTCTCGACCAACATCATCAGAGGTTCCTCGCTCTGGGGTTCTAACCCCAGAATTGGCTTGGGTCACACAAAGATCTGACCCCACAATAGGTCAAATCTGTATCGTACGTATCAAGAACTACGAGGGACTATGATCCCACAACCCCCAGACCTACAGGTCTTGGTTACAACCAATCTGTCTCTCACACAAACACTTGTATCGGTGCAGGAATTGAATCCACGGTCTCTCGTTTCACAGTCGGCTACTCGCCCACTGTGCCACGGATACCTACTGTGTTTTTTTTAAGTCCTAAACGTTGCCTTTCGTCAGTTTTAAAAGTATACTCCCCCAATACTTTAATAATTAAACTCAGTAAAGTTTTGGGAAAGTCTGAAACCATGATCCCAGCCAATACAGTCCAATGAGACGCTCATCCTTTCTGCATACATATTAATAATGTAACCAAACGAAGTTGCGTGTAAAAGTATGTAAAGTCATATACGACAAAGTAAACCTTGGCTATATTTATGACATTCAATATGCGCAGTAAGTGATAGAGTCGTTAAATTTATTTCATCTTTCTTGCGTCAAATTATATCTACGCTAGCCTAATGTGGGTAGGTAGACGTCACTTGCCTTCGAAATGCTTATGAGAATTCTCATGTGTGCAGGTTTCCTCAAGATGTTTTTCTTCACCGTTAAAGCTCGCGATAATTAACAATGCATATACACGTAACTTTAGAAAATTCAGAGGTGTATGCCATTTTCGACCATACGTCTTTGGTCTTGACAGTCCGTGTGTGCCTAAAAATGTTTAAAGTTAATAGCTGTATCTTTAAATTGCATGATAGCGTGCAGCATCTGGAATAGGCTAGTTGACTGTTTGGGAAACGTTTTATTTTATTCTTCCTTTTAATAATATAGACCATATTATTAAAATATCATTAATAAACATAAAACATAAGTTTTCAAGATTTAATTAGTATTTTTATATTAAACATTATTTTTTCCACCAAATCGCTGCCAACTGTCATGGCCTCCCGTGTGAAGTGACCAGTTTCGAACGGTGACGTCAGGCATGACTGATTTGGGTTTCATGTCACGTGACAAAATGATTTATTTTTACATATTTGTTTCTTGAAAATATTAAATAATCACATATAAATTTAAAAAATTGTTAAATTTTCGATAATTTTAGACTCAATTCTATTATAAACCCGAAAAAATAAAAAACAAAACTCTATTAGGTTTTCAGTTACTGTCACCTACCCCATTATTCAAGTGTGGTGGATTGTGACTATATTCAAGGTATTTGACAACAATCAGTTAAACACTGTCAGGTTGTCGTAAATGAAAAACGTGCACTCTGAAACTAATTTATTTACTACCTATCGCATAATAATAACACAAAAGTACAATATAGGTCGCTGAAGATTATTAAATAAAGGATTTACGCAAAAGAAACTATGTTACATTTTGAAATATGGAGTTACTGGTAAGGATGAAGTAAGACACGGGCCATTATGTAAAACAATTCCACATAAAACTACCGAGAAGAACTAGCGTTCCGTATGGGAAGTGAGTTTTTTTATCCTGGCACGGCAAAGTGACCACACTGCACCTGATGGTAAATGCAGTGCAGTCCAGTTAAAGTATCAAGTAGCGAGAGACAATCTATCCCTCGCTACTCAACACAATTATGCCGGCCTGTTGTGTAGCTTCTTTACACTACGCCTAAAGGACCCAGGATCTTTCCGGCTTGCGCCGCAACCATGTTTTTTTTTGTATTGTAGTTATTATTGGATGGTCGAAATAACTTACCATCAGGTAACCCACTTACCGGTGCGCCAACCTTTGCTATAAAAATGGTTATGGTTATTTGATTATATACTTGTTCTTATTCACGGTTCTGTCCATGTGAAATCCTTTTTTCAGGATAAAAAAATACCTATAGATATTCTATTTGACAGCCTCCGTGGCGTAGGGGGCGAAAGACGGCTGTGAAACGAGAGACCGTGGATTCGTTTCCCATACACAAATAGTTGTGTGACAAACAGATATTTGTTTCGGGTCTGGATGTTGTGGGACCGTGGTCCCTCGTAGTTCTTGATACCCACGATACAGGCTTTGCCTAGAGTGGGGTCGGAACTATGTCTGTGACTGTTGGGTGTATTTATTTACAATTTGCATGAAAGAATTGCTTTCACATTCGTTATATTAAGTAGTGATCAACTCTAATCAAATTGGTCATCTTTTGAATCTCTTCTAAAATGTTCTAAATTTAAAGGAATGTTTCAAAAAGAAAACTAAAACTGTTCTGAAACATCCCGAAGACCCAATAGCAATGAATTTTAAAACGTGTCGCGTAAAAAACATATTTACGATTGGAAACCATCAAAAACCAATAACACAGCACTCCGCGGAATCAAGATGCGATCCAATGGAAAATTATGCAAAAAGCTACATTGGTCACCGAAGGGTTTTTTTATGACGGAAGCGTCAATATTTTATGTGACACGATCGTTCGGAATCAATCATTCAAGTTACGTATTTCATATTCAGAGTACGGTTTTTTATCGTGCTCATGCAAAGGACGATTTTGTGGGGACGGCGAAGGTACTTCATTTCTAAAGAAATAATTTTGGTCCACTTAAATATCACTCCGAGTTTCGATATTCGAATTTTGTGGAGTATTTGGTAAAAAATATTTTATGCAGCCAGTAATATTTTTAGCGGCGATAGTTCAGACAACTTAGCTTAACCCCTCCAGTCAGGAAGGATATTAAAAAAAAAAGTCGGGAGTAAAGCAACAAGCTTTTATTTCCATAGCATTAAAGTTAAAAATTGCATGCAAGAACGGCGAGTGTTGCTAGTGTTACGCGCCGCCGGCGTGTCTATCCGTCATGACAGTTTAAGGGTGTTTTTTTGTAACACACGTTACATTTGACCTTATTTAGTACTAGATGTTGCCAGCGGCTCCGCCCACGCGGAGGTAATTTTTGGAAGAATAGGTATACAATCCATGGAGGCTAAGATGCCTAGCTATTACACCTTTCTATGTTTTGCTATCCCATAGGAAGCGTGCCTATGTCAGTTCTGATTCCTAAACTGCCACACTGCAAAAAATCATGTCGATTCCTTTGTCTGTGAAACACTAAAAAAGTGGTAGAGCCACGCTGTAGACATATTTGTCTACAGCATGAATGGTCCGGCTCGACCGGGGTAGAACCACTGTCTCACAGACAAACCAACGTAAAGTGACAGTTCACTGTCGCGTTTCGTATGGTAAGTGAGATATCCGGAGGCCCAGATTCCCCCTTCCCTTCCCTAATCCCTATTCCTGTCCTTTAAGGCTGACAGCGCATACGTGATACTTTCGGTATTGTGGATGTTCATGGGCGGTGGAGATCACTTAACATCAGGTGACCCAATGGCTCGTTTGTCGGATTATGATATAAAAAATATATATAAAAAAAACTAAACTATCACACGGAAATTGTACATTTTTCTCGGATAAAAAGTATATAGCCTATGTCCTATTCCAGACTATAATCTATCGTTGTGCCAAATTTCAACCAGATCCGTCCAGCCGTTGTAGCGTGATTGAGTAACAAACATCCATCCGTCCAAACATTCGCATTTATAATATTAGTATCTAGGATTAAACAAACTTTATTGGCCATTATTGCAGCATATGCTTCTAGATATTATGAGCTTTATATACTGACAATGCTGGCCAGCATTAGATGTATTTACGGACATCGTGTATTCAGAAATAATTAAAAAATATACCTACTTAAATACAAAACAGAGCGTTCCATAAAATGTATTATTTAAAAACAAACTAAATAAGCATAGACATTCCACATTTAAAATTTAATGTTATTGGCCATTATTGGGTGCAAATTAAAAATTATGTGCACACATGAACACATCCTGAGCTAGGTAGTTAACGGGAATAATTGAGCAAGATAAGCTCCCAAGGGATAACAACGCATTGCTCGTTGGCATGCAATGATTTTTGAGAAGAATTGGATTAAAGATTATAGGTATAATAATCTACTTTGCCCAAATTGTCTGGGGTTACTATCTAAATTTGTGTACGTATCTTAAAAAGCTAAAATGGCGCAAACGACTCTAATTAAAACATAATTTATTAAAAAAATACGAATTAACTTAATGTATAATTTATTTTAATAAGTTCATATAAAGATACAACTGAATCTACTTAGCTGCATCACTTTAACAGACTTATGTATTACAATTCGCAATTAATAAGGAACAGTTTATAATCTTTTTTATAAAAAAACGTAGAGTTTGTACAATATTATGAGCCATGGGCATTGTGGACGAGTTACCAATAAAAAAAACCCGCTGAATTGCTAATATATTATGTGTAGGGTTAGAAATCGATTAAAGATATACTATGGTAACCTATCTATATTTAAAAATCGATGTGCATATGTATGTTCTCTATGGCGGCTGGAGCGATTTGAAAATATTTTCAGACAATCTTCAGATTAGCCCAGCGTGGCGGGTTGATCCTGTGAAATTTTGGTAGCGAAGAATTTTCTTTTAGCTTTTATGTAATTTTGTGTCATATTTTTCATAAAAGATGATTTCATAGATAAAAGCAGCATTATTATATTTTCGTTTGATATAGGGTTTATTGCCTAATACCTAATTTATATTTAATAATTATAGACCAATAGAAACTAAATACAGATTATATGTTTCAATAAATACCAAAGACTCAATAAATCTTAACGTAAACGGGCTGATTAAAGTTTTAAAACCTAACAAACAGAATGGCGGTTTTGCGTGTCGACCGCCATCTTGCGGGATCTAACGAAGATTTAATGCTTAAGTTACAGCACCTTACAATGTTTTAACATTGATTTGTTACTTGCTCGTTTATTTATTGCAAATAAATTATTAGATAATATATGTATTTACAAGAATATTGTAGCCACGATGGCATTAAGATACTGTAGCGACAGCATGCCACTAAATAATTGCACCTACTTAGTTAAAATCACGTTTAAAGGAAGTAAATAAAACAATTATATGTACTTACCACATTCGTATGTCGGCGGCAGGTGAAAGGGCTTACACGTCCCTCTCCGATTTCCAGATACAGTCAGGATGCACATTGTATGATAGTTCGGTAGAAAAACACGAGATAACCACTTCAGACTTTAATAAACTACAGCCAGTTCGGAATTCAGTTATCAATGGGAAAGAATCTGGCAAGAAACCCCATAGTTGCGCTTTTAAACACAGCACAATCTAAATTACTATAACTGATAGATACTAATAACAGTTTCACATCACGTTAACTTATTACTTTAATCAGTATGTCGGCATCACAACCTCTAACTAGCTATTTAAGATTGAATGTGGAATTCTTCACAAACGACAAAGTGGAATTCTTCACAAACGACAAAGTGGAATTCTTCACAAACGACAAAGTGCAACATTTTTATTGTGATATTTTCTATTGCGCCCCACTCTATGCGCGAGATCACTCAATAAACTACTCAAACCCACCCTCAAAATAGCAAAACAAGTGATGGTACAGACATTTTACAATAAAACGAGATATTTAAAAGTTCAATTGAGTATCCGTTTTCATGTTGCTCCAACAAGTATATAACCTTTGTCTATAGCTACAGCATACAAATTATCATCTCGAGTCTCATTACACTCCTTACCAAACATTGGCAAATGATGTTAGCGTAATATGTTGGTTATGTGACAGTGAAAATATTTGATCATAGTCATTCGTAGTGTCTTTTCCACGCTAAGAATAAGACGATGAATCCATAGCCTTGGAAGTGGATTAGTGTTATTGAATGAATGAATGTTATTCAATTGAATGTTTTCATCTCAATATTAATTAGCATTTGCCCCGAATATAGGAAACATAAATTCGTCACCTGATTAACAAACATAAATTGTACACTATCCTTGACAAAGAATATGATACCCAGGTTTTTGTCGGGGGTCTAGAGTTGGGATATGATGTTTAGCCGTTTCGCGGCCTTCTGAGTACTCTGACACTAAACCCTCGACCGTTTCTTCACCTTCTTGCCCATGGCATAGTGTGAAGAAGCAGGCCGGCATTATTGTGTTGAGTAGCGGGGGATAGGTTGTCTCTCGCTACTAGGTACTTTAATTGGACGGCACTGCGCTTACCATGAGGTGCAGTGCACTTTGCCATGCCCGGATAAAAAAAAATATATAATTTTGTTTTTCGAATATGGTGTAAAATAGTTTTCGTAAGTATTCTTTGCAAAATGGAGCGAGCGGTAAAGCAATGGCGATCATGGTGTTGCGTTTAAAAAAGCCATAGCGGAGTTTTGATTCATATTTCGATTTAACTAATTGATTACATCTAGTTTTTCTACATGTTACAGGCAATCTTTCCAATTCTTCTTCCTTTAAACCATTTTGGGATAAGTAAGATTTTAAAAAATCGAAATCGGTCCAGTTACCAACGAACATCGTATATTTTTTATTCATACATATAGAATATCGGTAGAGGCTCTGCTCAGCGTGCAGTGGTCGTCCAAATTTTTCCATATTTCAAGGCAGCTTATCATAGAGTCATACTAAGAAAGAAATTACCTTTTCATTAGATAGTATATTAAAAAGCTCTTACCCGGGATTCAAACGGACAATACCAAGATACGCACACCTATCTAAGCCAAAAGCTATTACGAACTCTTTAATACGTTTAACTCGAAAGCAATTCACGTAATGGCCGAAGACATTTGGCACGTCGATACAAATAAAAGGGAATTTATCGTGGCGGTTAGTCTGCGTCGTGACGTGTGCGTCGTGTGACGGCGCCCGCGGGTGTCGTAACCGCGCATTCTATAGTAATTATTGAACTATCTCGCTTCAGTTTTAACAGTCACGACACGGATCCGACACGATTTTTGATGTATAGACTGTTTAATCTTTTAATAAAACCTTTTTTATTAGTGCAGTGGCAACGGGACTGAAAAACCGATAAGGTCCTAGGTTCAAATCCCAGGTCGAATTTCAATTTATATATGATTTTTCGATTTAAAATTTCACACTTTATGTGCCTGGGATTACAAATTATATCAGATATTCGGTAGTCTTGCCACGTATCACATTATGGGACAAAACTTATATACAAGTTTGACCTAGTATCTAGGCTTAGTTCTAGAACTAAGAGGGACTACGGTCCTAGCAACCCTTGACCCAAAACTAATATTCATGGACCACACTGACATTTTGGTGCGGGAATCGAACTCGCCGTAATTCGTTTCACAGCTGGCTAGTTCCCGCTATACCAGGTCTAGCCATACATTGCCATGAGTAGCTGTAGAACTATCGTATCGAATGTGTTAAATAGCTTTAGCAAACATTTCCGTAAATGTTACAGCCTATACTGTTTACTGATCGTTTGGTTACTCGGTTAGTTGCAATTGCAATGCTATATTAACAGCAAAACTATGTTCCATTTTATGGACTATGTGACAAGCCTTTATATCCCATGTATATTAATATAATAATACTAGCACTGTATTAAACATTGTCCCACTGCTGGGCACGGGCCTCTTCTAATAATGAGAGGGGTTAGGCCTTAGTCCACCACGATGGCCTAATGCGGGTTGGCAGACTTCTCATACCTTCGAAAAATTATCAGGTATGCAGGTTTCCTCACCGTTTTCCTTCACCGTTAAAGCAAGCGATAATTAACATTTTACATTACATACACACATAACTTTAGAAAAGTCAGAGGTGTATGCCACTTGGGTTTCGAACATACGACTTTCGTCTTGGCAGTCCGTACCGCAACCAACTAGGCTATCGCTGCTATGTACAGAGGATCAATACAGTCGGACTTCTTCTTCTACTACTTCTGTATATACTACGCGTAACGTGTACTCAGACACCCCAATTTAAAAATATTATTACAATCATAATTCATGCATTAAAATTAGACTGCGATGAATATAAATATTGGTTTTTATGAAATTAGTTGTACTAATTTTCGACATAATTTAATTATTTCATTTCTTAAAGTGTTCGTTTATTATTGCATTTATAAATGATTTTATCGCATCGAGTTATGTTTCAGTTTCGTTTGTCTTGAACGTTAAATTAAAGGGTGACTATTATTTACCTGAGTGTTAATTATTTTTGAAAAAAAAAATCGTTTATTAAAAAATTGTTGATATCGATTCAGTCGCTTATTCTGAACAAATTACTTTCAAAGTGTGCGTTAATCATGTTACATGTTGTATATATAGCACATCCTCTAGACAATGTCATATCACATAAAAACTAGTATTGAGGAAAAGGCGTTTAAAATTATTTTTAGAACTCTCCTTAGAACTGTGACACTTGCGCCATCTAGTAAGTTTACTTGATAATACAGTTATGGCGTTCTTTTGTTGAACGAAAAATATATAGTTTTTTGTGTTAAGGTGGGTAATATGTCAAATAGAGTATCGAGCAGCTAGAGACAATCTATCCCCCGCTACTCAACACAATTATGTATGTATGTTCATAAATTCTAAGTAATATAATAATAATAAATAACACCCAACAGTCACACACATAGCCCCTTGTGTTATAGATATCAAGGACTACGAGAGACTTTCAATCTCACAACACCCAGACCCCAGACACAAATGTCTGTCGACTGTCTATCACACAAACATTTGTCCCGGTGTGGGACTCGAACCCACGGCCTCTCGTTTCACAGCCGGATACTCGCCAACTGTGCCACGGAGGCTGTCAAAGTAAAGTGTACGTATAAATGGTATAAAGACATTACAAAGTTACTGGCTTGAAAAAATATTGGCTTACTTTTATAAACAAACTCCAACCCCTTATTAACTGCGTTCGCCAATATTTGAACAAACTTCCCCAAATGTAACACAAATTAATAATCTCGTTATTAAGAGAACACATTGTGTGACATTGAATAAAAATTTACGCAAAAGAATCATAGACTGCATCATTAGCTAAAATATACTCATTTGAAATTGAATAGCAAAAATTCTTTATCGTCCATCAAGATGGATCCATAGAGTACAATTTCAAATGACAAATCGATTTCGAAAAAAGAACATTCTCTTAACACCCTAACATGGCACGCACAAATATTCTATATAACACATTAAAAAACAAACCTTCAAAATCTGAACGTAGAATACAAATTCGTACGCACTAAAATCCTCGGACGGCTACATAGGGGACGCGGAAAGCCGAAGGCCTATTTGTGTCGGTTTCACACTTACAACAATAGTGTCATGATTCGTGATCCCGGATTATCCCCGTACAAACCCGGGATTAGGTCGCGTTGCGGCAAACAAATGGAGTCGGACTAACGAGTGGTGAAACAAGTGCTCGCGGGTCTGCCGCGTCATTAATGGGGTGTTCGAATTTCAAATTCGGTTTTGTTTCGTTTCATTTGTGGCCAGTCTCTGTACGAAGGACAACAGAGTCTATACCATAAAGAAACAAAATAAATATCTACCCAAGGATATTTTGATTCCTAGATATTTTCTGCAAATCAAACGTCTTACGGGGGTTTAAGGGTTCTAATTCCAATACATTCTTAAAAAAATTGTAGATTAGACAGTGCAGAAAACATACATTTTTCTTGATAGCGTCATCCATGCAACAAACGGCGTTTACAACCAAACATCACTGTAAGACTTTAAGACAGTTAATCGCCTCCAATGTCTTCGGGTGTTCGTAGATTCATTAACAACCTTAATTGTCCCTTCTGTTACCCTTACGCAAATCTTGACCATTTTACGCAGACCTCTGGAAGTACACGTAGAGTTCTTAGTTTCATGGCCGCAAGAAGGTCTGGTTATAGCGGCAGTATACTGTTGTTCTGCGCTAATTAATCAGGCTAAATCGTTCGCGACAGTGAGATTACAGTACATTGTATCTGGTTCAACAGAATCCCTATGGAAGCTTGCTTATTTATACTGGTAATTCTGTTTTGTATACAAAGGATGTTTTTGACACAGCAAATAAAATGCACGAAAACGATTTAGAGAAAACCTTTTCAACCTATGGAATGTTCTTAGCTCTTACTTTTAGTCAAGAAGTAGATAAAGGAATTAGGACGAATGATGCTGTTTTCTTTTCTATCATCTTCTTAGTCCGCTTTATTAAAAATATATATATACATAATGCACTCCTGTAATCCCCAAAGGAGTCGGCAGCGGTACACCGCTACAGGCTACAGCCCGTACACACATATTTCGCCAAGCTTCCGCTGGGCCGAGTCCCTACCCTCCCATGTACAATCCAGCCGACACTACCTGTTTAAACCCCGTGGTGGCCTTCTATAGTAAATCGACCTAACATTGGTCTTACGATTTGTACGATAAGTGAGATTTCCTTTTTTTTATATAGCATAGTCCGACAAACGAGCCAGTGGGTCACCTGATGTTAAGTGATCTCCACCGCCCATGAACATCCACAATACCGAAAGTATCATGTATGCGCTGTCGGCCTTAAAGGACAGGAATAGGGATTAGGGAAGGGAAGGGGGAGTCTGGGCCTCCGGATATCTCACTTACCATACGAAACACGACAGTAAACTGTCACTTTACGTTGGTTTTCTGTGAAACAGTGGTACTACCCCGGTCGAGCCGGCCCATTCATGCTGAAGACAAATATGTCTACAGCGTGGCTCTACCACTTATTGTCCTGTCCTTGCTAATCTCCATTCCTTTCCTTTATGAGCGGCATTGCACCCATGATCTCATGCCGGTACCTCTTATGGTTGTTCTTGGATGATAAGGATCAGATGACACACAATGCACCTGGTAGTAAGCGCAGTGTCATCCAGTTAGTGTATCAAGTAACAAGAGACTATACCTCGCCACTCGAGACAATCATGCCGGCATGCTGAGTAGCTTCTTTATGCCTAAAGGATCCAGGATCATAGGAAGGAGGGCATGCTAGCTAGCAAGCTGTTCCACAGCTAGATGGTGCGGCAAAGATACGAATTTGCGAACCTCTTAGTTTAGGGTTGTAAACACCACAAAGCTGTAGTTCTGCAAGTCAGTACACGTACGTGGTTCTGGTGTGGAAGGGAGAGGATAGGATAAGATTAAACATCTCTACAGAGTATTCGCCTTGATTTGATTTAAAAGCATCATTTCTTTCGAGGGTTTTTTATTCCAACGAGGAATATATACAGAGGCATAAAGTGCAGTCGGGTAAATTTCCTTCTGCAAGAAGACACTTGAATATAACATATAGATACAAAGAATACAAAGTTTTTAGAACTTTGCACCAATAAGCGAATCCTTGGTCTCTAAACAACAAAACAAATCTCATTTTATTTACTCAACACAAAAGAACCCAAAGAATAAATTCACATCCGATTTTCCATTAGGGCCCGTCTGCTGAAACCGCTAACGATTTCAACAACCCATTATTTGCACTCTTCTAACACAAGTTGTGACATATAAATTCATCTCTCTCTAGTGGTAGTGTGAAATCAGTCCGACAAATTAAATCCCGCCTCAGATTATTACATAGCTCAGTGACTGTTCATAAATAACCCGTAGGGAGAAACGCGCGGGAAATGTACCGAACATATATGTTCCAAAATGGCAGTTTAAAATTGAAAATTAATGTTTTTAAAAATATTAGGTAGCCAGTAATAATAACAGATTTTTAATAATCATTTATTGTAAATTTTTACTATCGTTTTTAAATCTTTATGAATAGTAATATAATTTATTCGAAATATCATTGAATTTATAGGTTAAAGAGAATGATGCCTTCAATAGAGATGTCATTTCCGAATTGCATCATAGATACTGGCGACATCGAACGTCACCATATTCAAATTTGGACTGTACATTCGAAATTCAAATTGGGAAGGCCGCCCATACCGACCCCAATGGATTTGGGGCGTGCATTCCTGAACGACGCGACGACTGCCTCTCGCAGTTATATTATGTCCGTGATTTATGGCATTGAATTCTCTTCGGTAATTAGTGCGTGCTCTCAACGCGCAACCCGCCGTAACACGGCATGGTTGTACAATGTGACATGTTTTTAATCAAATGGCGAACTGTAGATTAATTTATTTCGACTGTTTAATGGTATAAGCAGCGCCATACTATTGTACAAAACTAATACTATGTAGTTTTAGGGAGAAATATTGAAATATCTAAGACTTAGTTCTGCTTGTATTGAAAATTACAACTAACTAGAGCAATACATCTGTGTTGGCTTTTGCTGTAAAGATTTCTGTAGGAGTTTTAATGGAGGTTACTTTATTATATGTAATTGGTTATTAAATACTTATTATTTTAAATACGACGTACTAAGTATGAATTATATGAAACATTAATAATGAAACAAAAAACGTGTGCGTCTCGGGATGTTCGACAGAAGTGACAACATAAACTAATCTAAGTTGAACTATTTAATATTGAAATTGTTTAACTTGAGAAAAGCTTAGGTTATTACTTAAACATTATGTATATTAATATGTTAGGAAAGGTTATTTATTAATAAAATCATTTATTAATTTAAAATATATTTTACCCACTCGATCCCACTCAAATCAAATCACAACGATTCTAAAGAAGTTTCACTTCAAAAAAATATAGCACAGAGATTATGGAACGACAGAAATAGAAATTAATAAAGAAGCCAGACAGAGTGGCCCGTAACGCGTTACGTTACAAAGCGGTTTACCCTCCCATAAGAAGCTATCACTTCAAAAAGTCAGGCCAATCCTAACCAAATTTCAAAAAAACTTTGGATGAAATCACTCTTATTTTCTTTAGGTACATTAGTCATAATGTGACAAATCGTAACAATTAATAAACAGTTGAAATTTAACTAGATCTGACGAGCCGGGCCCCGCGTCGCGGATTACCGGAGATTGAGTTTAATCGGACGCCGGGGAACGTCCCATTAATAACGCCACTCCGTTAATTGAACTCCCAGTTTGCCGCCGGTCATATTTCAAATATAGAACGCACTGTTAAATATCGACCAACTATTGTCTATGGATTCAATTCGGAATAATGTCGGGTGACCCGTTGAATGTAAATTGAAAATCAATGTCTTTGGTAAATACGTTAAACATTCTTTAACCTTTTAATACGGCTTTACCTACGGCCTTTATGTTTATAAATTGGAGTTCGGATTTGAAAAACCCTTTTTTAAGTATTAGTAATAATAAAAAAATTACTTCTCTATCGATCAGTTTGCGTCAAATTTTATTTCTTTATTATCTAAAACCCGCTCACGGATAACTACATACTTTTCTAGGGACATCACTCCCACATTTTTAACAATATCTCAAAAAAAAAATTCTTCGGTGACTGCCTCGGTGGCGCAGTTGTAATTGCGCAGGCGTTACGACTTACGACTGCTGTGCTGAGATCTCCGGTTCGATCCCCGGGTCGGGTAAAGTGATATTTGGTTTTTATCTTTCTATTTAGAAATACTCGCGTACTGGATTGCGAAGCCACAGCTTCGTGATATCTACTACCCCGGCTCGAACCAAGAGGTTCGCAAACTCGTACTTTTGCCGCACCATCAAGCTGTGGAACAGTTTGCCAGCTACCGTGTTCCCTCCTTCCTATGATCCTGGGTCCTTTAGGCGTAACGTGAAGAAGCTAAACAGCAGGCCGGCATGATTGTGTTGAGTAGCGGGGGATAGACTGTCTCTCGACTCTCGCTACTTGATACTCTATCTGGACGGCACTGCGCTTACCATAAGGCGCAGTGTGGTCACTTTGCCGCGCCAGAATAAAAAAAAAAATACTCAGTATCAGCCCGGAGTCTGGAATTGTGCCCGGTATGGCGATAGGCTCGCCCCCTATCACAGTGTGGGGCCGAAATAAATTCGGCGAAAAGTGGGTGTACCGGTTGCACCTCTGCCTACCCCTTCAGGGATTACAGGCGTGAGTGTATATGTATGATGTAATTTTCTTCACCCAACGGTCTTTTACGGACAGCAATTTGGGTAAATACAGCGCTTACCATAAAGTCAGTGACCTGCGTCATTCGATTTAGGATACTAAAAAGGCAAATATCCAAAACAACTCCAACACTATCAGATAATCACTTTAAAATCGATGAAAGAGTGATGTGGGAGCAAAAAATCCTGTCGTCGCAACATCGGGATAATGTGATTGCGCTCAGGTGTATCCGCGCTGAGTGTATTGCAGAGATGGGCCGCTAAAACTACGCTTGCTGACGAATTCTCTCTTACATGATACTCTAACTGGATGGCACAGTGCTTACCATCAGGTGTAATGGACCTTTGCCGTGCTAGGACAAAATTGGTGGAATTTGTGACTATCTCAAAACCTTCAGCATTTTTTTTACAACTGAATAACGAGATTAGTCTATCATTAATAATTATAATACTAGCAACAATAATAGCAACAGTAGGTGAAGCTATATCAAAACTCCGAGAGATTACGGTCCCAAAATTGATATTTGACGAGAGAGTGACGAATTTATTACTATATCGTTTACAAAATGCAATTACGAGCATATAATGTATGATTTTTTGAATTTTTAAATGCAAATGTTGTGGCCCTGCCCGGGAATTGGGATAGAAACTTATTAATTACACAGGGACGCTGTTACTAGACCCATGAGGTGATCTGGAATAAAACGACTATTATTGTGAAACAGGACACCAAATGCTTGTCTCTTGGGTAGACTTTATTGATGATTACAAAGTCTTGAACCCTGATAATGTTGGATCTGTCGATACAACTGTGACGACGTTCATAAAAAGAGTGTCAATAACTGTAACCAATTGACTAATATCTAATATAATATTATGATCATGATCAGAAAATAATCAGTTTTTTATCAGATGTTATAGAAACATTCAGTATCTAACATCTATTGAAAGTTACCCGGGACTTTCCAGATTCCAGACAATGCGATAAATGAATGATGGAACCAATGCTTGATAAGATTATCAAATTAAAGTAATGGTACATTTCAAATACTAATTAGATGATAATAGAGAAGTAATAACAGACCCAAAAGTAACTGAACTAAACGACGCCGAATAGTCATCAAAATATTAATAACTACTACTACGCATGACTTTATTTAAGTGAGTTTTTCACAAACAGCAGATACTTTTCAAAGAAATAAAATATCTAAGAACTCTTACTGATTTATAAAACAACAACGAGAAGATTTTGACGACTATTTAGAGATAATAGGAACTTTAAACGTAAATGTGATAATTTGTCTATAATCCCTAGCGTAACGATGTAACTTAATCGAATATTTACTCTTTCATTACCCGACTACGGCAATGTAAAAGGAGGGTTAAGTTTTCTGAGATATTTTTGTTGCGACAGAACTCATGGTGAGCATGTAGTATGCTCTGGTGTGAAATGCAACTAATATCTGACAGCTCATATGACTTAAACTTTTTTTTTTCTTCTATACAAGAATTTAATATTCTTCTACTACACCAGGTCTTCATATCATCCGTAATGAGACCATTGACGAATGTCTTCCAATAAATACGTCTAAAAATATATTTAAGAAATCAAAATATAATAAATTCAACAGAAATAAAAGCGACAGCCTGGTTTGTAGTGGTACGAACTGTAGAGACGAAAGTCGTATGTTCCAAACCAGCAAAAATGGCATTCAACTCTGACTTTTCTAATTATATTAATTATCGCGTGCTCTAACGAGGAAGGAAAACATCGTGAGGAAACCTGAGATTTCTTATACGAAATTCAAAGGTATGTAAAGTGTACCAACACTCATTGGGCCAGCGTGGTGGAACCTAACCTTACCCATCTCATGAGTAGAGGAGGTCCGTGCTTAGCAGTGGGACAATGTTAGTTTAGAATTAAACATAATAAACAGGGCTAGGATCCCTGTATTAATAAGTTAAATATTTAAAACTTCCACAAACACATTCTTAAGCACCCTGATCAACCGATCGGCGTATATAAATCATGTAACTGTCGCTCCGAATTGGATTAAGATTTCGTACGGCGGATGTATTGGATGGGAAGGCCTCATCTTGCCGAGTGACAGGAAGGAAATGTGCCCATATTGATATGAGAATTTCCCCTGGGATAGATTGGTTATATGCGAATGAGCAACGCGAGTACGTATTGGCTTTTTAAATTTCTACTTCACCCTTTGGTTCGACCTACGATTGGTGGATATGTTGTAGAGTATTTTGATATTGAATATTGATATAATATAGTAGGGCCACTTGTACCTATTTTTGTCTATAGAAAGTGCCAACTGAACCGGGTACACTACCTAAAAACAACGTAAAGCCCTTTTTACATGCTTTATATTAACTTCACCTTTATCTATGTATGTAACAGAATCTTACAACGTAATTTTCACAACTTCCGATTTAGGTACTTGAAATTTTGTACACATGTCAAGAAGCGATGACAATACTTTCATAACTTTAGCCTTATATCCTAACCAGGAGCACCAGGATAACAAAAAATATGAAAATTTTAGATATTTTTTTTATCATGTGGTCTTGATTTGAAATCGAATCTTTTATTCTTTCTTCTTTTCTTGCTGTTTTAAGACTAAAAAAAAGAAAATAAATCATAGCTTTTAAAAATATTATTTTAATAAAATTATGGTGTTGCAACTACACCTCACTATGCGGCCAGTATCATAGACGCCTTCTAAAAGGTTCTCATTTAAAGGCCCTCATTTGAACAGTCCCTTGGAATAGTAGAGAGACCGGGTCGACACATCACAATACCGAGTTTTGGTGTGTACTTCGGACATGGCGAAGAGTCTTATGTCAAATAGGTCTGTTCGCTCATTACTGTTGAGGTTTGGTACCTAAGTGCTGTTTAGAAAGCGAACGTTATAGGATCGTATAAATATAATATTGCAATTAAAAGGCACATAAATGATGATTACCACTATATACCCACAGGTATTTATGGAATACCCTCGATATGTTTAATAAATGGGACTTATCTATCCTAACAATATGATGAGTTATTCGAATGGCTAGGGAGATTGCGAGAGAAAAAAGTCAGTATACTTTTATTTTCTCTAAAAGACAGTATGAATAAAGCATTGAAATTGTCTCTTTAATTTTGGGTGTTTAAGGTTGGCGTCCATTTACCATTAGGTGATGCAAATGCGCGTTTCCTATCCCGTAAAATCTGATAATTACTTTCTATTCTAATAGTCACAACCAGCGTCCCAAACAACGGACCCCACTAACATATCCATGCATACACCGCATACACATTGCATCACAAAACTTAAAAAGCGCCACAATCCGTCGGCTTGTGAATATTTTATTAAAAGGGCGGTGGTGCGAGCTGCGACCATCACTCTCGTGTCGCAATATAGCGCCTCCGCGACAACTGAACAAATCGTTTTGTTGTACATGTCTTACGGGAAACCACTTGTATTCGATGTAAGGTTCGAAAATTGAATTCGGATATCTTGCTTGCCAGTCTGGCTTGGGCACAGGTGGACGAAAAAAAGATTAAAACGAATCAACAATGGCTGGAATGAATGTGTGCTAAGTAAAAGGAATAAATTAATGATAACCGTACCGTAACCGTCGTACTCTCCATAGAGACCGATCACCTAGTCAATACTCCTTGTGTTGTTGAATTAATTGAATGACTGGCCAGTAACTGTAGCTGGCCTGGCTGTGCCATAGACATAAAATGATTGCGGTATTAATCAGCAACCACTATAGCGCTTCTCAATAACAGAACACTAAATATAATTTACAAGTTACCTATATTTCTTCGTTTTTAAAGCCAGTCCTTTATAAGGTAATACGAGTAAAATGCCACAAAATAATTTTAAAAAGTTATTATATTTTAATTTTAATATTAAAACCTAACAATTATTACCGTATTTTAACCACTCTCGAATCACAAGTTCACCACAGTTCGAAAAGGTAATAAGTAGAGTCTGTCCAAAATCAATATTATTTCTATAATATTAAAGTTAAAAATAGCATGTAAGAACGGTGAGTGCTGCCAGTATTTTGTGCATGCCGGCATACAATTGATACGTCACTGGTTAAAACGTGTTAAAAAAGATACTAAAGAACCCAATATTAATAGTTTGCAATGTAATCTTCATGACATCACGGAATATCGTGACAGTGGTTTAAAGTTTTAAAATAAAAACAATATTATTGCAAACAATATTAAAGACTGCCTCGGTGGCGCAATTGGAATTGCGCTAGCGTTACGGCTGCTGTGCTGAGGTCTCGGGTTCGATCCCCGGGTCGGATGAAGTGATATTGTGTTTTTCTATTTAAAAATACTCAATATCAGCCTGGAGTCTGGAAAACTGTCCGATATGGCGATAGGCTCGCTCCCTATCACATTGTGGGACGACAATAAATTCGGCGAAAAGTGGGTGTACTGGTGTGGTGTACAGGCCGGCATGATAAGTAGAGAGGAATAGATTGTTTCTCGCTACTTGATACTCTAACTAGACGGCACTGCGCTTAAAATGAGGTGCAGTGTGGTCACTTTGCCGCGCCAGGATAAAAAAACAGTACCAAAACCTATGATTATTTCTGTATTAGGTTTAATCAGGTATTAAATGTCGACTCCGTCTGTGTTAAATAAATGATAGAAAGTTATATTTATTGATCAATTTGTAGAATAAGTGATATTATTGAAATTCCTAGCCACCTAAACATATAAAAGCAAATAAAAAAACAATAAACCTTCGAGAAAAGTTATGGATGTAACAACATGACGCGGTCAGGTCCGAAACTCATTTGTCGTCCCGTAGATTGCGTTAAATGAAAAGTGGGTAGTTGCGAAACTTTTTTCATCCCGCACTTGAGCGTCCCCTGTATTTGTCATTGTGACTGGCGGTACGCGTGACAACCCTTGACTGATTTTTTTCTCTAAAGAAAATAATGTTTCTCAGTGTTGCAAAAGAGATTTGTCAACCGTTAAGTTGGAGTTGTTTTGGCATTTGTTTTTAATGAAATGTTAAGGTTGTGTAGGGTTGACAGTATTTAATTATATTAACTATGTATATAAATAAATATATTATAAATCTAAGAAAAAACATACTATAATGAACTAAGAAATAAAAATTATAATCATTCGCTGACTGACAAAGCAGACTTATACTTAGCTGTCTCTTTAATAGATTTTAAATATAATATGATATGATTTGATTTAAGCATTTAAGTTATTACAAGTAATACTAGATTGTACTGAATGTACAAGATCTATTATCGTCCCATAAAAGAAGAAATTCTAAGAATTAGGCCCTCACAAGCCTATAAAACTTTCACAAACATTTTACTTTACTAAAACTTTTTGAATTGGAAAAAAACTTACACATTTTGTCAAATATATCGTTTTGTTACACCAATCTTCAATACGTCCATACGAACCGAAACGTTTACAAAAGAGTTAGCGTTAAATATTGAGTGGATCAGTCAATGTGACGGAGGGAAGTACGCTTACATATTTCATATTCCCACCTTGACTCTATTTGATGTGGTTTAGGAGACAGGAGTTTTACTACTAGCATGATGTAAATTTCTCACTATAGGATGTTTGTGTAGGCAACTTACTAACTGGACCGTATTTTCGGCCGCATGGCTATTCTACGCGTATCTATAACAACCGAAATGTAACACGTTAGCTGATGCCCATTGCATGCACGCCGTTTTACCAACGACCATTATTATATACGAGCATACTTTAATACCCAACAGGCACAGACATAGTTCTGACCCCACATAAAAAACATAGGTAAAATCTGTATCGTGGGTATCAACGACTACGAGAGATTACGGTCTCACGACACTCAGACTAAAAACTGAAAATATCACGGACAGTGCGCCATGGAGGCTGTCGTGTCGCAGCGGGGTCCGCCACTTGGGCCTACATTCCTTACTCCGTACCTATTATAATAATAATAAAATCCATGTATTAAACACTGTCCCACTGCTGGGCACGAGCCTCCTCTACTAATGAGAGGGGTTAGGCATTAGTCCACCACGCTAGCCTAATGCGGGTTGGTAGCCTTCACATACCTTCGAAATTCTTATTAGAATTCTCAGGTATGCAGGTTTCCTCACGATTTTAGCTTTCAAGGCGGTTAGTTGTGTTAATATGTCCTGGTTAATTTACTTAAGTACTAAAGACTAGTTAGTACTGTTAGTTTAACAGTCATAGAAACAGAACTGATGACTAAAATGATCTTTTCTCTCTTTATTATATTGATATATATTGGTTCCACAAATTTGATGAATGTCAGACATGTATCTTGAAATATCGTCCGTATATTCAGTACCCTCTATCGAAAACTAGAATTATGAATTGAATATGAATCCTAAATTATGCCAGCTTGAGTAGTTGCTGTCTTTTGTTTCAGAGGAATGAGGAAAAGGTTGGGCCACTAAGTGTATAGCTTATTTGTGTATTTTATTTAGCAACTAACATTGTAACTGGTGTGTATTGAGAACCTTATGTTTAGGGCCCCGGTAACTGCAACCATGAAGTTTGCTCTCTCAAGCCCTCAAACGTGTTGGTCTTGGTAACCCTAAACTGTAATAATGTTTCCAGTGTAATGAAAATCAAAGCATCAAAAGGATAAACCGGGATATCCTAGCTCCCGGACTACGCAGGTTGTTGCTGGATTCCCGGTTCGGATATTGGCAAAAACAATATTTTATATCGGTCGCTAAGCACCCGCTCGCAAATGTATGCTTGTGGACTTTAAGACCAAATTCCATACGATGTACGCTTTCGGAGACGATTCTTAAGATATATTTGACCTATCATCATTGTTGTTATTCTTAGTACGTTATGTAAAGACGATTTGACTATTTACTTTTGAGAGACAAATGTTTTATAATTTAAGTATGTTGCTGGGCCATTTAGAACCCTTTCTTGGTTAAAGAACAGTTCACTTTGCTTTATGTATAAATGTGTTTGAAGACACTTTGCCGCAGATGTTATATCAATGGTAGTCGCCTATCCACATCATCATCCTAACCTAATAGTAAGAACCAGGAACATGAATAGGGTATTTGCCTCTGCTTAAAATTTGTATATTCTATACGTGTCCCCTAGCGTGTCCCAAAATACTACAAAAAGACAACATTGTAGTTTTATTGTGAAAATAGATTTGACATTGGTTAAAAAATGAGGTTATAATGCATATTTTAAAACTCTATCTCTGTCGCACACCTGCACCCACCTGCACCTCACATCGCGAGCCATGACGTCACTTATTGTGTCGTGCATTCTTATTTGTCAATTACCCTTGCCATTACATGAATGATTTCTAACCTATACTTATGTTATTAGGCGTACTATCTTGATCATAGTTTAAAAAGTTATGCAACGTATTGATTATAATAATAAAATTCAATGTTCTCTATTAAAACTTTTAACTTTGTTTTTTTATACTGCAACCTCACTCACAGCTCACTTGCGATTTTGACATAGTGTCAGCCATTCTCGTGGGTTGTAACACGATGTTAAATAGTCCTAACCTTCTCCAATAAACAGGCTCGCAAAGAGATCTTATCAGACCAAACTGGCAGTTAAATTAGCTCTATCAAACAAACTCTGCAGCCTTTTAATATTAACATAGATAAAATTATAAAAAAAATATGAGGGCTGGACATCCGATAACTTATACAAACCTAAATATTCTAATCCATATCCCCTGTAACACGTTTAGCATAACATGTTTGCGGGCATCGCATTAAATATTGACAATATAAAAATGTAGAATGGACGTGAGCATTACGGCCATCTCGACTAACCGCCACGCCGCGTCCTATTTCCGAACGTTTCGATAAATATCTTATGGCCGGTATGACCACACGTTCATGCGGGATATATCATCCTAGTGTGTAAAATAACAGTTATGTTAGTTACTTCAACGATAGGCAGCAGCTTTACTGTGCCCTGGCATTGCAGAAGTCTATGGGCGGCGGTGACTACTTACCTTAAAGTGGTAGAGCCACGCTGTAGACATATTTGTCTATAGCATGAATGCGCCGGCTCGACCAGGGTAGTACCACTGTCTCACAGAAAACCAACGTAAAGTGACAGTTTACTGTCGCGTTTCGTATGGTAAGTGAGATATCCGGAGCCCCAGATTCCCCCTTCCCTTATCCCTATTCCTGTCCTATAAGGCTGACAGCGCATACATGATGCTTTCGGTATTATGGATGTTCATGGGCGGTGGAGATAACTTAACATCAGGTGACCCACAGGCTCGTTTGTCGGACTATACTATAAAAAAAACCACCAGGTGGCTCGTCTGCTCGTCTGCCTATCGAGGCACTAAAAAAAAAGTTGGATAAACTAACGATATAGCAAAATCACATTTTCATGAAACAAAAAGTAATAATAAAAATAGGTTTGATGGTTATTTAAAAGTTAAAATATTTACCTAACTATGATAATATAATAATTAACTTGAATTTATTTTTATTAAAATAAAAAATATTTTATTACACTTCAAGTCACCAGTGCTACCAAATTGATGACCGGTCAATAAACATATTTATGAAAAAGTTGATAAAAGTAATAAATATGATAAAGTAATAAATTATCACCATAAAATAACCCGACAATTTCTTTAACAATATTATTATTATTACCATATTAATATAAACATTGGACAAAATATTCAAAATTCTGTTTTAGAATTTACATTGTTTTGTGAATGACCACAGTTTTGAAGATGATAAATTAAAGAACTCGTTTTGGTGTCAGAAAAAATAGAAGCCTTTACTTTTTTTCGGAAAACCACTTTATAAACAAATGTCGATTAAAAAGTTGTTAAAGTAGCCCGAAATTTATTCACTCTAACAAAATTTATGGACATACTATTTGTATAGTAAACGGATATCGTCACGGGACCGCTCTCCGTTTTCCAAAACTTATGATCCATTTGTCGTATCTGTGACTGGATATTCTCAATTTAAATAATTTAAAACACAGCGATGGTAACCATAGAGTTTCGTGATTATTTTTCTTCGAATATTGCGAATGAATGTTCTTAATTTAAAAATTAAGAATCTGGGAAACAAAAGTTGGATTCATGCCAAAGAACATTTTTACAGAAATCTTTAAAATACGGTTTGTATATATTATTAAGAAATAACTTATAAAATAAAATAAAAATAGTTTTTAGGGGTTTTACTTCTTTCTTCTACAGCCCACTAAAAAGTATTAAATGCTCACTGCTCAATTTTTACTAAAAAAAATATTTACCTCCCTAAATATGTTTGAAGGTACATAATTGTCTATTCTGATATATTGTCAACCGGTTCCATGGTGTAATGGTTAGCACTCTGGACTCTGAATCCAGCGATCCGAGTTCAAATCTCGGTGGAACCTGATATTTTGCTACATGAAGAATGCAACACTTTCCAGTATCTTCCAATTTTTTTTTAGATTTTTAACAAAACAATAATTAAGTGCACATTGTTATAATAAATGTGTATTTATGTAAATATGAACATTAACTTTGTCTGGAGGTCGGTGTAAAATATTCTTTGCTAGAACAATTAATTGTAATCCTAATACCACAATTAGAAATAAAACGGCGTTAATGATATTTTTTTAAGATGCGAAAAGTGCCTGCAATTTAAAATTCGTCCTTTAAATAAAACTTTGATAAGGTCTAGATAATTGCGGTGTTACATCTTTAGGTAACTTATTATTTTAGGGCATAGCGGTTGTAGTATCACTTTTAAGGCCAAGTTGAAAACCAAGAACTAGCCCAAATAGCATACATCTCTGACTTTCGAAGTTATGTATGTATTAAACCTTTAAGTCTAAATAAGAATATAGGAGGTGTGTGAAGTCTACCAATCAACATTAAGGCAACGTGGTGGACTAACCCCAATCCTCCAACCCCCATTACTGGTGAGAGAGACCCATACCTAGCAGACTGTGATAATATATTAACTTAGCTAAACTTTAAGTTTTCAACAGCTTGGATCTAACCTCAGCATATAAGATATATAGCACAGAAAAAAATATGAAATGTATTTTACGTTATAAACAAGGTCAGTTAGCACATGGATAACTGAGCTATAGTCATATTTTGAGGAAATCTGAGAAATTGATTGTGGATTACATGTAAGTGTCAGATTGTACCAGGTCTGCAGACGGCCAAAAAACTAGTACCTCTTAGGGTTCTAGGAAGATATGAGACCCAATGGTCTCATTACAGGCGATGCTTAAGGCTTGTTGAAGTAAAAACTTTAAGTAAGAAGTCAGAGTTTGCCACTACGTGGAGATAAGGATCGTTCTTCTTTATTTGGACCTCAAATATCCCGGCTTAGTGCCAAGGTTTCCTTTCTTTTCAGATGCACCCACTTAGTTCAATTTTGAGGATCCACCATAGTGAGACCATTGGTTCTCATTTCTTCCTCTAGTTCTCTCCTTCCTATGATCCTTTAAGCGAAGTGTGAAGAAGTTACTCAGCAGAACGGCATGTTTGTTTTAAGTAGCGAGGCATAGCTGTGTCTCGCTATTTGATACTCTAACTGGACGGCACTACGCTGACCATCAGGTGCAGTGTACTCTGCCGTACCAGGATAAATAACAAGTCTTAAATGTTTCTAAGTAGTCCACGGTATTTTTTGGGTTCAAAATTTTGTACCTCAACAGATATATCTGCCATTTTGTCTAATGTTTTTTTTATACTGGCCCGGCAAAGTGACCACACCGCACCTGATGGTAATCACAGTGCCGTCCAATTAAAGTATCGAGTAGCGAGAGACAATCTATTCCCCGCTACTCAACACAATCATGACAGCCTACTTCTTCACATTACGCCATGAGCAAGAAGGTGAAGAAGCGGTCGAGGTTCTAGTGTCATAGTACTCAGAAGGCCGCAAAACGGCCAAACATCGTACCGCAACTCTAGACCCTCGACAAAAACTGGATATATGTACACCGTCTCATCCCTGAACGCGACACACTTGCGTGTGGTAATATGGCAGGTTTTACACCCTGTGTACGATGGTCGCTATCCGGGCGGATATAATTATCCTACCACCAAATTGGTGTGCTATGAGCAGTTCCAAGATCTCTATATGAATTTATAGATCGATCCAACTACGAAGCTATTAAGTTTAGTAGTTTGTTGTACATGTGTTATACCTACAACTATTTTATTGGCCATTAACGGAATCGGAGGTACATGCGGATTGACGTTTGCTGCAACTTCTATAACATGAAATTATATGGATATTAAAATAGTTTACTTTATCATCGGTTCCATGGTGTAATGGTTAGCACTCTGGACTTTGAATCCAGCGATCCGAGTTCAAATCTCGGTGGAACCTGTCATTTTTTTAGGTACTTGGTAACATTTAAACCCTGAGGCATTGTTAGAGGGATCTTAAATTTTGTAACCATTGCCCGACTGAGAATAATCGACTTTTATAATTTTATCAGTCCTACCAATATAGAGGATATTGGTCCTTTGATTGTATTCTTTTGAAGATCGCACCACGCTGACTTGATTACACATTTACCAGCTTCTAATTATTCTAATATAAAAATGACGTAAAGATTTCGTATGTTTACACGAATCCGTAAAATTAATTTTATTTCAATAAAAATTATGATTGTTTGTCAGTAATTATAGAACTTCCTAGGCGTGATTATGTAAAAAAAAAAGAACAAAATATTTTAAGCGTTATGTTTACGCATGTTCAGTGCTTTTTCCCATCCCAAAAAGCTTTATATATAGCTTTTTAACTGTATGTATGTATCGGAGCGTGAGCGAGTATTCACTTCAAAAATAATTATATTTTTATCAGTAGTACCATACTGGTTGTACCATAGACGAATACATCAGTAAAATTCGAGCATGAGAATTGGACTTTGTCAACCATCGAAAATTCCGTTGGCTAGTCCACTATACGTAGTCAACTAAAAAGTTAAAGGTAAGGTAATAAGGTAAGTTATATTAGATATGTTTTGGCTATGGAGAGGGTGTGGATACCTATCGGCTGTAAAATGAAGTATTTGGGATTGATTTTGAACAGCCGATGGAATTTCCGTGCTCATTTCGAGGAGTTGTCGCCGAAATTGCTGCTCTCGGATGCCTGCTGAACGTCGGAAGCGGTTGCGGAAGCCTGAACCTAATAGCCCTTGCCGAAATTTATGCGCCGGAGTCGTGCGGTCAATGGCCCTATACGGATGTCCCGTATGGGCGAAGTCCTTAAACGTCCGCTGCGTCTTCCTGCTGCGCAAACCGCAGCGTTTGGTGGCGCAGCGAATAGTAATATTCTAGCACTCCTTAGAATAACCCGGGATCTCTCCGTAAGCGCCGAAGAAAGCCACCGCGGAGTTCTAGCTGGTAGTGTCGGGTGGGGTGTACATAGGAGGTAGGGACTCGGCCCAGCGGCTGCCCGGGTAGCCATCATCCGGCCGAGGGGGATGCTGGGTCGTAAGACCGGCTAGTCCAGCATAACCTTTTTATTCTCATTCCGGAGCCCCCGGAGCGGGCGGCAGTAATAAAATGCTTACAAAAAAAAGTTATACGTGTGGCCCTGACGCCTGTATATAAAAAGAATCTATGAAAAATCTAACAATATGGAACGCTTAATGTGAAAATAATAGCAGCGATAGCCTAGTTGGTTGCGGTACGAACTGCCAAGACGAAAGTCGTATGTTCGAAACCCAAGTGGTATACACCTCTGACTTTTCTAAAGTTATGTGTGTATTAAATGTTAATTATCGCTTGCTTTAACGGTGAAGGAAAACATCGTGAGGAAACCTGCATACCTGAGAATTCTTATAAGAATTTCTAAGGTATGTGAAGTCTACCAATCCGCATTAGGCCAGCGTGGTGGAATAAGGCCTAACCCCTCTCATTAGTAGAGGATGCCCGTGCCCAGCAGTATTGTTAATGTTTAATACAGGGCTAGTATTAGTAATGTGAAAAAAGTCTCTGCAATAGCATTCCCATTATTTCCGCCTTGAAAAAAACTGACCATCTTCAGGAAAGCGGCTTGTTGGAAGTGATACGGATTGCTGAGACAAAAGTCGCTGGTTCGAAACCAACACTTCTGACTTTTTGTACGTGTGTATCATTGATAATTCAGGTTCCACCGAGATTTGAACTCGGATCGCTGGATTCAGAGTCCAGAGTGCTAACCATTACACCATGGAACCGGATGATAAGAAAGTCTATTTACTATGTGTGATGCTACAAGTATATTAAATGTAGCAAATGCAGTCCAATATAATGTGTTTGACTAATTTTGACAGCGGTGCGGAGAGCGTGCTTCACATTATGAAGCTAGATAACTAAATAATATGTACTAGATATTATGTAATGATACATTGCATAGATGCAAAAACTAATATCTAAAATGTTTTATGCTCTACCATAAAGTATTAATTAGTGTCGTTGCTATAACAAGCATTAACGTTTTAGTTATCTTTTAAATCACCAGATTGTAAACCGCACCAAATTACTGAATAAAATAAGGCTCTACCGAGATTTGAACTTGGAACACTGTATTCAGAGTCTAGAGTGCTAATCACTATGTAATGTGTATGTATGGTAAGATTGTCTGTTCACTATCTATAATGCTGCGACTAGTTTATGGTAATGTGGCAATGTGTTTGACGGATTTTCACATTAACCTGAATTCCTTATAGTTCCGAAGTTAGCAACATCATCAAAACTATGCAATATGGATATTTAAAAAGACACAATTACAATGATTATTAATTTTTAATTGATTTAATTATCACTGTTACACATTTCAGTGCTTAATATTAACACAACCGCATGTCAGGATGGACTAAAGGCCTCTCTTTATACTTAATCTCTAAGCGTACGGACAGCATTACCTTCTAAGCTGAACTACGCGCCCAATTGAACTGATTACACTTACTGCACTGCGAACGAACCTGTCCAAAAGCGGCCTGCAGCCAGCGAGTCCCTGCGACCTTTTCTGTCCACCCTCTAGTGGTGCATATATTAAAGTCTGTCTATATTTTAAATTTAACGATCGCGTGATACGAATTATCTATAGTTCATCGAACATTCCAGATTAACATCACGTGTACCTATCATAAAAGATTATACGTCGTACTGATCCGCGTGCATGTTTTGTCAGTCCAAATGTCAATACAACGATATTCTATAATTTATAGCAACGATAATGATTATCTTAATGACCGTGCATTTTGATGTGACCGTCACGGTAGCTGGTCACCGCTCTTATTTTAAACCATTAAGGTCACAGCTCATTAGAGCCACCCGGCACCCGACCCGCGCCGCCTCGCCTCGATCGGCTAGTATTCTTTATATTATGGATCTTTATGGATATGCGCTCACTTCATCAACTCCATAGCGTGACCGAAACGCCTCAGTCGTAAGCCGTCCAAGCGACGGCGAGTTGACCACTCGGTGACAACTCGCTGCTCGCATGCTTGCCTTGCCTTGCTGCGCATTGCCATCGCACAAGCCCCATGAATTGCGACGCGACGTTTACTAATGACAACACGGCGTCCATCCATGGACCACCTGCCAACAACGAGTGGACGCCGAGCGACGAGGCGTTACGATTCGGATGCCGGGTAGCTCTAATGAGCTGTATGAGCTTGTGTGTGTGTGTGAGCTTATATTTTTGTTTACCTTCTTCCTCTATATCTTCTCGGCAGATGGCGCTGCTGTCGGTGTGGCGCTGGTTTTCCGTACAGCACGACGTCTGCCGGGCCCACTAGTGTATTATAAAATTTAAACCACTTATTATGGTGAACGGTCATCCTAAAGCCAGGATCTGGTCGCCATTGTTTTGGCTATTTGACAACATTGAAAATACACTGCAAATTGTGGTCATCCTGTTAGACAATAGCTTAAAAAAACATATTTCACTTCATTTTAAACAAAATAATGTATATTTTTTGCAAATTAAACGAAATAAAATACAACATTTATTTAAAATTGTATCTGTGATGTGAACGCTCTATGATTGGTTGCAACTCTGGTGACGTCACACGCAAGTCAACATAGTAGGGATGTGACATTGAGTGAAAAAAAAATCGATTTTTCTCACTTGAATAATAATCGATTTTAGAAAAATCGATTTTTTATAAGAAAAATAATCGTTTTTTTTTTTTAAGTTTGCGTAATATGTTTTTCTCTGTAGTAAGAAATTAATATTAACAATTTATTAGGAGTCTTCAGTTTGGCATTGAAGTCACCCATTTCACCGCTGTAGGAATACTTGGTACGAGACATAGCTTTCCCTATGTCTTCGTACGTTGGGGTGTACACTTGTATAACCTTCAGAGTATATTTTTAAGTTATGGTACGCCACTCGAGCTGATACGCTGCCAACTTCCACAGCGTTGCTTTTTAGTGACTTGTGGATAATAACTCCGACGCCACCTTGGGATGGTTGGTGTCCTTCTCGGAAGTAGGGTAAGTGACCAGAATCTAGGGCCATCTTCTCCTCCCCCTGTCTTCGGATATCGGATAACCCTACGATATGCCAGTTAATGCGACTTAGCTCTTCTTCAACTCAGCGATGTGCTCGTCCAACCGCAGAGAGCGTCCGTTGTACGTCACCAAAAATTGTTTTTTGTGGTACCCTACCGTAGCCCGGGGATTGTAATGGGTGCCTTCAATGCCAATGTACAATAGTACAAGGACACGGCGAATCGAGGGTAGGATCATTCGGCTATGGGTGCAGGAATCACAGGGGGCAAATGCTAGTCAACTTTTTCGAGACCCGGGGCCTCTTTTTGATGAATTAATTTTCCAGAGGAAGTGGACTTGGCAAAGCCCCAATAATGACACCAGGAATGAGAGCGACTTCATTATGACTAATAAGCGCCAAATATTCAGAGATTTGTCTGTGATCAGTAGGTTTAACACCGGTAGTGATCACCGACTGGTAAGAGGTACTCTGAATATAAAAGTAATTTTTTTTAATTGTTAAATTATTTTGTAGCTCATTACGATTACGATTGTCTTTACACGCTTTATACTAGCTACAATTGTATCCAAGTAGACTAAGTATATATGTAACGGAATCCTTCAACGTAATGTTCACCACCTTCAAGACATCAGATTAACTTGAATATTTACACACGTATCAAGGACCTATGATCACCAGGTTCACCAAGATATTAAAAAATATTAGGTATCATTTTAGATTATATTTTTTATGTGGTCTTAATTTGTAATCGAATATTTTATTATACATACGTTTGATGCTGTTTCGAGACTAAAAGCATAAAATAAATTATATTTAAAAATAACACGCTTAATTAGCTAGCCGAACTAAACAGTTGAAAATAATATTAATTTCATTGCGAAAAATTATAACTTAAAAAAACTAAAAAATATCACGTTTTAAGGTTAAGGTTTTCGAATATGATTCCAAGATCTTTAAATCTAATAAGTTCATTGGCACACTGTTTAACGAAGAAAGGATGTATGCCAGACCCTTAGAAGAGTCAAGATTTTTAATAAAAAATATCGAAATATCGATATTTTGTTTCGATATATCAAACTCCGATATTGATATATTTAAAAATATCGATATATCGAAAATCCGATATTTTAAAAAATATCAACATCCCTAGTTATTAGCTTGTTTACTTGCATGTGACGTCACACCAGCGCCATTACAGAAATAGCGTTTTTGCCGCGGTTTTGGAGATTTAAACTTTAACATTGATTTTTATAAAAAATACTGTATATTTTCCTGAAATATCAATGTAGTGTGCATATTATGTAATAAAGAATAGTTTTAAATCATTATCGAAAATGAGTCAAATAGCCAATTGCTATCTTTTTGTCCAATAATTTGTCGGGTTCTAGAGTTGGGGTACGATGTTTGGCTGTTTTGAGGCGTTCTGAGTACTCTGACACTAGGCCCTCGATCGCTTCTTCACATTCTTGCCCATGGCGTAGTGTGAAGAAGCAGGCCGGCATCATTGTGTTGAGTAGCGGGGGATAGATTGTCTCTTGCTACTTGATACTCTAATTACGGCTCTGCGCTTACCATCAGGTGCAGTGTGGTCACTTTGCCGTGCCAGGATAAAAAAACTAAATAATATATTATTCTCGATCCTGTGACATTAAACTAAAATAATAACATCTTTACGAACTCTTGATGACTCCTGCAAAATTTAAATAGCAAATGCTACGTACTATGAAATACGGCTGCCTCGGTGGCGCAGTTGTAATTGCGCATGCGTTACGATTGCTGTGCTGAGGTCTCGGGTTCGATCCCCGGGTCGGGTAAAGTGATATTGGGTTTTTCTATCTAGAAATACTCAGTATTAACCCGGAGTCTGGAATGGTGCCCGGTGTGGCGATAGGCTCGCCCCCTATCACATTATGGGACCGAAATTCGGCGAAAAGTGGGTGTACTGGTTACACCTCTGCCTACCCCTTCGGGGATTACAGGCGTGAGTGTATATGTATGTATGTATGAAATACGAACATTTAAATTAGGCGCACATTTTATATTTTCAATTGACTGCAAAATTTACTTCGGTGAATTAATTTAGTTTGCTACGCAGAGTTTATAAAAAAAAATTACTAGATCTCAGCCTTAGACGGATATAATCTTGAGGTTCTGGGTTCAAATTCAAGATAGGCCTATCATAATTTTTTGTTTCAATAAAACTAGACATGAGATGCACTGAATTGGAATATATTCTCGATATGGAAATAAGACGAAATAAACGAGGAAAACTATAGCGTATAATCAATTCCACCTTACATACTCCTAAAGGTGTGAACTTATGTTTTTGTATCCGTAAACAGCTGATCCGCAATTGACACATTACACAATCAGCAACGGATTATAATATAAATAAAAGGAGCTGATAATATGCTTAACAGTCGCTAAAAGATAGGGATAATCAAACAAAACAAATGACTGCAATAAAATCGGCAAACCTCGCGTTACGTCGCATCGTGTGACAATCGCCTAAAGACCCATTACATATGCACACGACGAAGGCCGCGCCTCACTGAATTAACTGATTAGTTTAATTAAAAACGCTAACTCTTTCTACTACCTGCCGCCATGGGACCCATGGGTGTACGCGAGGATTAAAATAAAAATCTACGTCTGGCAGGGCCGGTGGTGTTAACTCTTAACCTTGGTTAGTTTAGCGTCTAATTCTATGAGTTGTATAACGCGATTGATAGTTGTTTCTAGAAAATCGATTTTAAGTTAATCATATCAAGGTATTATTCACACCTATACATGTATTATTTATTTCTCTACATAACTATTCGATAAATAAATAGCATCCAAAAGTCATAGAAGACACACGAAGACCCCGCACACAGTTACGAGTCATGTCTGGTAGGTATCAGAAACTATGAAAGACTTTCGTTCTCACCAGACCCAGACAAGAAAGAAGTATTCCTGATGTGAGTATCGAACCCGCAGCCTCTCGTTTCATAGCTTACTACTCTTCCACTGCACCACTTGTCAAATAGATAATCAATGGATAGTAAATAGTACCTAAATGTGTAGAATATAATGTATAGAAATTAACACCAAGCTGTAGCTAAATCATCATATTAGAATATATTGTTGTATTTTACCATCAATTCATAATGGATTACATTATCCAAAAGTTTACCATATAATTTCAATTTCCCATATTAGCATCATCAAGCAGCGATAGCCAATCGGTTACGATATGGACTGTCAAGACGAAACGCATATGTTCAAAATCAGCCCAAATGACATACACCTCTGACTTTTCTAAAGTAGTCTGTATATCAATGTCAAGCGATAAGGCTCCCTTTATTGGTAAAGAAAAACATCGTGAGTAAACCTGCATACATGAAAATTTCAAAGGTGTGTGAAGTCTACCAACCCGCATTAGGCCAGCGTGGTGGACTAAGGCCTGACCCCTCTCATTAGTAGAGGAGGCCCGTGCCAAGCAGTGGGACAATGTTTAATACAGGGCTTATTTATTTTAAATAATTATTTCTGTCATTCATCGACTAGGTTTGATAATTCCCCTTAGTCCTGTAATTTTTAGTACTTTTTAGGCGCGATGACAGTCCGCCCTCTGAATATGAAGGATATGAATATCGGAGCGTCATGTTAAAAAAATAATTTCAAAAACTAAAACCCGACTACTGAACTTATTTTTTATTTAAAGTATTTTGGGGTTTTTACAGAGCCATATCACATTTTTTTCTGTTTAGTTTTTTTGACAAATTATGATAAGTAGTTTAGAAGTTATGAGGAAACAAATGAACATAAATGGATATATACATACGTATTCGTACATACATATATACATACCCTTATTGAAGTCTACTGTTTAATTAGAAATGGCATATCACCACAATACAAAATCTTATCAATGAAAACAGTGAAGATACATTAATTGATATCAACAAAGTTATCACGAATGAACAATGGAAATATTGTGCAAAACTTTCCATGATTGCATCATCAATTTCTATCGTTAAACTTAATATTTTTAAAATAATATTAATATAATCGTCTGTAGCATATAAGAAATTAGTGATATTATTACAATGAAATCTATAAACAAATGTACCATTATAAAAGAACGGGCTACTCAAATCAGGAATCCATTTCAGTTATTTTTTTTTTATCCTAGCACGACAAAGTGACCACACTGCAACTGGTGGTAAGCGCAGTGCGGTCCAATTAGAGTAACGAGTAGCGAGAGACAATCGATCCCCCGCTAGTCAACACAATCATGCCGACCTGCTTGTTCACACTACGCCATGGGCGAGAAGTTGAATAAGAGGTCGAAGGTCTATTGTCAGTGTACTCAGAAGACCGCAAAACGGCCAAACATCGTACCCCAACTCTAGACCCCCGACAAAAACCGGATGTACACTGGCTGATCCCGGAACGCGACACGCTTGCGTGTGCCACTATGGCGGGTTTTACACCCTGTGTTCGGTGGTCGCTATCCGGCGGATATGAATATCCTACCACCAGCAAATTTCTATTAAAACATTGGAATGAGCGTTATCTGTTACGCTTTCGCTTACGTTATTTGTTAGACATTTTCAGACACCCTAATTTAAAACTAAATTAAGTTTTATTTACTTATTTGAAACTTTTATTTCCCTCAACATAAAATTAATTCTATTTTGATAACGGTTTTTGTTTAGTATTTCATTTCTAAGAGGCCTTATACCTCGGATTTATGCTTTAATTTCTTTTGTGTTGACTGTTTTACGGACCCGGTTTTGAAGGCGAATGTTTTTTTATTTAATTTTTCTTATTAATAGAATTCTCTAATTCCACATTAAGATTGTGTTTTGTGCCAGATATAAAAGTTAACCAGCAAGCGCTGAAAGCGAAATCTGTAATAATTTTGTTTAGAAGCGTACACATTTAAATTTGATGTTCTATTTTTAAAAACACAACAATAATTGTTTTATCGACACAACTTCTTTCCGATAGTATCCGATAGTAGTATTCTAACCATTGTTTAAACTTCAACTAACGATCATTAGTACACTCGCACTCAACCCTTCCGAAGCTAGCGATGTTTATCGGCTCACGCGTCAGACACATTACCTGTGAATTATTATTTCTGATTAATAAATTGTACGGCCCGCGGGACCGGCGCACTGAACGCTGTCACGCTTCTATCAATTATGAAATTTGATGCTTTTTCATTAGAGCCAACGGTTCCCGTGTGGCGTGGGCGGGTTAGTTGGGCGTATCGGCTGTGTTAAATATTTGATATTTTATTTAGGTCGCCTTCGACAATCACGCTAATGACGTAATAAGGACGGCTGATCGATGTTACGTCATGTGTTTTGTTCCATGCAGTTACGGGTTAACCAATTGCCCAGGGTGTTAAACTTTTGGTCCAATTTCTTTGTCTTATATTTGATCAAATATGTTTGATAGCTGCTTATTTTATCAAAACGTTTGGCCAAATATAATAAAGTTTTAATGAAACGTGGATTGGTCAAAGACCATTGACGAGTAGCGTACTTCTTTATTTCTCAGAGGTAGGTTAAAGAAATTAAGACCATAGACTCTTTAATGTAACTAGCTAAGGTTTGTACATTAAAAAATCTTCTAAACAATTATTTTGGCCAATGTGACTTTGTAAATACAATATACCGTCAATTGTACTTTTAATTTTATTTTTGTGTGTTTAATATCATGTATTCCAGTGTAATATAAATAAATAAAGAGTAATAATATAGTAGTAATAATACAATAAAGAGTATAAATGAATATTACATTTCAGATTGCAATGACAATTCGGCACAACATTTTACGATATTGTTTTTATTTTCATTGTATTATATATTCAGACGTAACAAATAATCTATTTTATAGGTTTATTAAAAAGTCAGGTTCCACCGAGATTTGAACTCGGATCGCTGGATTCAAAGTCCAGAGTGCTAACCATTACACCATGGAACCGGTTGACATGATTTCCAAACTTTACGATAAACAGAAGCAGGCCGGCATGAGTGTGTTGAGTAGCGGGGATAGATCGTCTCTCGCTACTCAGTACTCTATTTGGACCGCACTGCGCTTACCATCAGGTACAGTGCGGTCACTTTGCCGTGCCAGGATAAAAAAAAACCTAAGGAAACTTGTGAAACACTGTCCAACTACAAACACTGAACCATAAGCGTCTAACACTCGAATTTATAAACAAGAGATTGCTTTGTCTCAAGTAATTACTTAAGTAAGTCATTTCGTTACTCTAGCATCGGACATCGGCTGCTAATCCTTTGCCTAGAAATCTTACGTCAACGATTGTCACTTGGTTAAGAATTCTTAACTATAAAATAGAATCATTGCTCAAGTAATTACTTTTACTCAAGTAAAATGTTTTTCTCGATTATAAATACGAGTGTAAGTATGTAAGTGTTTGTACACTGCTACGTTTTATACATTAAGTAGAGGCTGATGTAAAGGCAGTGTTCATCTCTATAATAGAAATTAGATCATTTGTCGATCATGTAGGCAATTAAATATCTCTAATGACTAGCCAGTACAAGAAAGAAGTATCGCTAAAATGTATTTGTGAGGAAAATTTAAATAATAAATACTTTATGAACACACATTTAATTCCCTCACATCACGAAGAATACCAAACATACATACACATACATACACTCAGGCCTGTAATCCCCGAAGGGGTAGGCAGAGGTGTAACCAGTACACCCACTTCTCGCCGAATTTCGGTCCCATAATGTGATAGGGGGCGAGCCTATCGCCATACCGGGCACAGATTCCAGACTCCGGGCTAATACTGAGGAATTTCTAGATAGAAAAACTCAATATCACTTTACCCGACCCGGGGATCGAACCCGAGACCTCAGCACAGCAGTCGTAACGCATGCGCAATTACAACTGCGCCACCGAGGCAGTCAATACCAAACAGAAAATTCAAATAAAATATTTTACACCATGTCAACTGAAAAATATAAGAAATCATTATGCCAGTTATAAAAAACGTATTCATGGGATTTGCTCCCACAAATTCAACTTCTAAGTTTAAGATGAAGACCCTTTCTCTAATGGCCAATTTCGATACGCAATCTCTGTTTTCTGAACCAGAAAATTATCCAATCAAACTGTGTCATTTGTAGGCGTATTCAAACTTAATTCTTACTGGTTCATTTTCGAAACGATCGGTAGTTTCGGATTAAGATCGTTTATTGAAATTGGTTGTAATTGAATAGATTTGTTGAATCAGCCACTTGACAGCCTCCGTGGCGCAGTTGGCGAGTCGCCGGCTGTGAAGCGAAAGGCCGTGGGTTCGATTACCACACCGGAACTAATGTTTGTCAGACTGACAGATATTTGTGTCCGGGGTCTGGGTGTTGTGAGACCGAAAGTCTCTCGTAGTCCCTGATACCCACAACACAAGACTCGTATCTTAGTGTGGGGTCGGAGCTATGTGGGTGTTATTAATTTATTTACTATATCTTCCTCAATAGCAGCTAGTCTGATACGTAGTCCAGTATAATGAGACCCTTGTTCATGACGTCAACACACATGTGCTAATATTTAGCATTACGTGTTAAACAGAAGACAAACAGCTCGTGGCACACCGTATGTGTAAACAAACGTATATATGTAATGAAAATAAAATTGTTGAAATAATATCTCTTAATGGTTTCTTATGTTTTCGAATATTATACATTGAAATGAAACTAATTTTACGGATTCTATTGCGGTTTATTAAACTTTTTTCAGTTACAAATTAATTCTAAGTAATGATTGTTACGAGAGAGCGGGACCTCTTATCATCCATCCATCAGCCTGTAGCCGTCCACTGCTGGACATAGGCCTTTCCCAGATTGTGCTACCCTTGTTCCTCCGCTTTTCTCATCCAGCCGCCTTCCGCAACATCTCTTAGGTCCTGCCACAGGTATATTACATGCCTAATAGGAGATCTCAACCTTCATTCACAATTTAAGACGTTTTCGTAACGAAACAAATTTATTTCATTTTCATTTCATACACCTTCGAAATTCTTATGAAGAATTCTCAATTTCCTCCACCGTTTGACCAAGTAATAGTTAACATTGAATATATATGAAACTTCTAAAATTCAGAGATGTATAGCAGTGTTTTTTATCCTGCCACAGCAAAGTGACCACTATACCTTATGGTAAGCGCAGTGCCGTCCAGATAGAGTATCAAGTAGCGAGAGACAACCATCCCTCGGTACCAACACAATCATGCCTTCTGAGTAGCTGATTCTGATGTTCCTGATTGTAAAAACACATTAAAATATTGCCGCTAATATGTCAAAAATATACGTTACAGTGAAACACAAAAGTGATTAATTTCATACAAGTATTGTAGATTCCTCTGGTGGTGGGTTTCTCTGGTGGATAGAGTTCGAAATGAAGTCATCCGCCAGAGAACCAAAGTCATAGATATTGCTCGCAAAATTAGCACGCTAAAGTGGAAATGGGCTGGTCACGTCTGCAGACGGACAGATGACCGATGGAGCAGACATGTGTTGGAGTAATGTGGGACGCCCTGCTGCACGATGGACCGACGACTTGAAGAAGGTGGCGGGTAGCGGGTGGATGCGGGCTACCCAAGACCGGGATGGTTGGCGTTCACTTGGGGAGGCCTACGTCCAACAGTGGACGGCAACAGGCTGAGTATATATTGTAGATTCCGTGGAAATCATGATTAAAGTAATTATAATATTGTTATTAGAACAGTATCTAATGGACGGGCAGGCGACTGTGAAGCGAGAGTACGCGGTTTCAATTCCCATACTGAAGTATTTGTGGTATCTACAAAAATATATCGTCGGTGATACTGCAAAACGAGCTATGTCACCAAGAATTGATTTTACAGCAGAGACAAAAAACGACTTTTTTTGTTGTTAAATAATTCGCTAAGTGTATGACATGCTTATAATGATATAACGCTATTAAGACCTATATAATAACAGGCAAATAATCCCGGAAAAAGATGCGTTCGAATACAGGATCCCGATCATTTTAACAAAAAAAAATGACATGGAACGTATTGCAGTATCACCGACGATATTTCAGATCTGAGCGATCTGAGCGATAAAAAATATTATTATCTTATTGTTGTATGACGTGATATTTATTTAATAATCCCAAAGTTCTCCAATCATGTTTTGTATTGGAAACTGAATTATAATGTATATTGTAAAATTGTAATCTGATATTTATTTATTACACTCGCACACTCGATAATTGTGATAAAATGTATTACCATGATTAAGGTTAAAACTAAACTTAGAATAAGTGAAGTGTTCTATTTTACATTATAATACATATTATTATACACTTACGCCTGTAATCCCCGAAGGGGTACGCAGAGGTGTAACAGTACACCCACTTTTGGCCGAATTTACTATGGTCCCATAATGTGATAGGGGGCGAGCCTATAGCCATACCGAGCACAATAGGGTATTTGACAATTTTTGAAGATTGATGGACATCGATAGAGGACTCTTCACTTATAGCCCCCGTAATATTTTTATTATTGAAATATACTCAATTTATATAAAATCCGTGATTTAATTTTTTCATATATAATTTCGCGCTAAAACGCGTTATCACGTGACATTATCTATATGTGACGTCATCGCACATCTACAAACATTCGTGACACCTAACAACATAACAAATTATTTGCATTTATCTCTAGTTTTTCCACAAAAATGAATGAGCTAGCATATAAATATTGTTCAATGCCTTTGTGTAAAAACTCGACACTAAATCACGATAAATTGTTCATCCATGTGCCAAAATCCAAAGTTTTAAGAAAGAAGTGGCAGATTTCGACTATCAGCCCTTGTAATGCCTTCTTCCATTCTTATAGAAGACTTGAAGACGAAATTAACACGTTTCCACACGTTTACACATCGAAAAATATGTTCTTCCTTACAATTTTATTTGTCGTAGGATGCAATGTTTATGTGCGATGTCGTCACGAGTAATGGCGGCCGGTATTGCTACGTTTTTGGCACCGAGTGATACAGATTAAAAATTCTAAATTTTAATGACGAAAATAAAATGTTTATAAAACATTTAAAATAAAAAAATGTATTTAATAAATATGTTTGCCCACTATCCTTTCTCCTAGTGCAGTTTTATATTTTTTGGTTACACCAGTCAAACACCCTATTCCAGACTCCGGGCTGATACTGAGTATTTCTAAAGAGAAAAACCCAATATTACTTTACAATTTACATTAAAAGTATTTTCATATAACCTCAACACGTAAGCTGAATATTTCAAATGGGTATCGCCTGAACAAAGTTAACTCTCTAAGGGCCATATTATAGAACATTACTAATTGACAATACATAGTACAAGCAATTTAAAATAGTCTACATTTATACTAACACCGTTAGAGATTTAATAGTAGAGTCCAAAACTGAACCGTGAAGATATTTCTTAGCCTCTCATACTAATTTAGAATTGTTATCATATACAATTCAACCATGTATAACGTTCTAGCCATTTAGTGTGTCTAGACTTTCTAGTTATTAATAGTGGTAGAGCCACGCTGTAGACATATTAGTCTACAGCATGAATGAGCCGGCCGGCTCGACCACTGTCTCACAGAAAACCAACGTAAAGTGGCAGTTTACTGTCACGTTTCGTATGGTAAGTGAGATAACCGGAAGCCCAGATTCCCCCTTCCCTTCCCTAATCCCTATTCCTGTCTTTTAAGGCCGACAACGCATACATGATACTTTCGGTATTGTGGATGTTCATGGGCGGTGGAGATCACTTAACATCAGATGACCCACAGGCTCGTTTGTCGGACTATGCTATGAAAAAAAATAGTATTTATATATTTATACTAAACTACACTATAGCCATTATATGTGGATATGAAAGTAGCCAACCTAGACATCTGGTTCCATGGTGTAATGGTTAGCACTCTGGACTCTGAATCCAGCGATCCGAGTTCAAATCTCGGTGGAACCTGTACTTTTGTAATTTGAAAAAAATATATATTTTAAAACAGCATCATCGAGTATGGCATTCTAATATAATTATCAGATCAAACTCTGAAACGTACGTGATTTATTTATAACTACTTGGAAACTGTTTTTTTTAGCATACACTATACTTATATTTAGCAGCGATAGCCTAGTTGGTTGCGGTACGGACTGTCAAGACGAAAGTCGTATGTTCGAAACCAGCACAAATGGCATACAACTCATTTTTTTCTAAAAACTTACGTGTATATTCGCTTGCATTAACGATGAAGGAAGACATCATGAGGAAACATGCATACCCGAGAATTCTCATTAGAATTTCGAAGGTATGTGAAGTCTGCCAACCCGCATTAGGCCAGCGTGGTGGACTAAGGCCTAACCCCTCTCATTAATAGAGGAGGCCCGTGCCCAGCAGTGGGACAATGTTTAATACAGGTCTAGTATTATTATATTATTCTTATACTTAGAAAAACAAAAGCAATTCGGTTTTATCCGTATATTCATTGTATAAAATTCACTCTGCAGACAGTTTTGTCTAGAAGATGATCATTTAGCGCGACCGGGTAAGTATATTGCCTCCGTGGCGCAGCCGCGAGTAGTGGGCTGTGAAACGAGAGGCAGTGGGTTCGATTCCTGCACCGAAACAAATGTTTGTGTGACAGACAGATTTGTTTCGGGTCTGGTTTTGGGACCGTAGTCCCTCGTAGTTCTTGGTCCCCAAGATACAGGTTTTACCTAGTGTGGCAGGACTATGTGTGTAACTGTTAGGTGTAATTGTCTTACAGAAAACTGTTCAGAAGGAGCTTGCTGTGATTCCTAGAGACCTAAATTTCTTTCTTTACAATTTCTTCGTTTTACCGCCCTGGTAAGGTACCCATGATTATTCTTAGGGTGTCTATGTACTGTTAGATTACTTGCCACCATCATCATCATCATCTCGATCGGGCGATCCAGTTCTTGTTTGTGAACCGGTACCATAAAAAAATCATCTGAGCTTATTTTTTACATCTAGGTAGAGCATGGACAATATGTATAAATACAATCCTTTAAAAAATGCATTGAATATATTCTGTAAGATTTCAGCTCTAATCTTTAGTTCCTTGATTGTATACTTATCAGTCATTACTCATTCCTTTTAAAAGCAAATATCTAATTAATATTAAAATGCGAATGTTTGAATGGATGGATGTATGCTTGTTACTCACTCACGCAAGAACGGCTAAACGAATCTGATTGAAATTTGGCACAGAGATAGATAATAAAAAACGGTTCCTATGAGATAGCCAAATATTTTTTGATGTGATAGCTTAGATGACTGCGTGGATTTATACCTTTTATTCAAAATAACTACAATGCGGGCGGAGCCGCGAGCAAAAGCTAGTAGTTTATAAATAGTACGTTTTTATCGTTTGTGTATTGTAGATATAGCTACTGTTGTTCTATTTTTAAAAATATCTCACGGGTTGTACTCGTTATTTTGATGACAGATAATAAGTGGCCGTCAATAAATTACAATTTGCGTCATTTTCAACCGATATCTACGTGGCGCCTGCATGTGGTAACAGTTTTATAATCAAACAACGACTCCCGGATTCAAAGTTTATTACTTTGACGTCAAACATCTAATCAATGTGTAAAATAGAAACACATGAAGTCTAATAACTGAATGATGGTGCAAAAAATGTAAATATAAACAATTTTGGTAAGATCTGGTCACATTTATGCAAAGAAGATACAAGAATAAATAGTCAATGTTACAAACATATAATTTATTTTATTTCTAAAACTATGTAGAACCGAGTTTGGCTCTACGTGAGATTTATTTAAAAAGTTTATATATTTTAGGTTATTATATGTTTTAGCTATCCCACGTTCAAATATAAACGAAGAGATAACTGTTGATAAATGTATTACAATTATGGTATATATACATTTTTCATAAAACAAACGGTATTTAAGTTATACCTACAAAACCTCTAAGAAGCAATCAAAATTAAACTCAGCGCCATCTCGTGATAAGATATTGAACTTTTTGATTCTAAATGATGCTTGATCAAACAGGGTTCTTATAATAGTTCGCAGTAAAGTTGTATTGTTGGAACCCATAATTATAAGATTATCATTCTAGTATTAAACACAAACCAAACCGTCCTGCACCAAAGGGCATAAACCTCATTCACCACCGTAGGTAAAGCTGCCTATCCCTAGCTAAGAAACTTGAACAAAATATAAAGGACTTCAGACACCCATCCAACTGATGTAATACCAGTCATGTACATTGTCCAACTCCACGGCACGGGCCTCCTCTGCCAATCTGAGAGCTTTAGTCCACCACGCTGGCGTAATGCGGGTTAGAAGATTTTACACATTTTCTGAGATCCCATCATCGGATCCTGACTTAGTGCCAAAGAATTTTGAACAAAAAACTATTTTTTCGAATCGGTTTAGGCGTCTCCTAATCTCCTCCTTTTTTGAAGTCGGTTAATGAATACAAAGGTAACCAACCATTTGGGGGGATTTCGATCCCGCTATTTGCATATCGGTAGTTAGATTATTGTGACATAACGCCATCCAATCATGTACAAATAGTTACGAAGAACTATAAGTACGCAATTACTTTTTAGTATATTCATGTGGTATTCATTAAACTGAACCAACACGTGTTTGAAGGCGGATGTATTGCCAACATTGACATATATCCTACCTATAGATCGCTGATTGCCAATTAAAAAGTAACTGAGATTATTTTTGATTGGATGGCACATTTTTTAATTCTTAAAAGTGTAGTGGCGTCTCCTGTATTAAGTATAATATTCAAAATCAAATATTTTTGGAGGAAATCGACTACAAATGTGTCTGGATGTTTATTAGCCATTTTAAACCAGCTTTTTTTAGGTTATTTAGCTGTATTTTAAATTCCTACATTATCTTCATCACTATAAAAAAACAACTTATTATAATTGCTCATTTCTACGCATCTCATTCTGATTCCCTTAGTTCATATTTCAATATACCAATACCCAGGTATTTATAATATTTAAGAGGTAAAAGACACAAATATAGACTTTCCATGGTGTTGTTTTTAGCAATGATAATTTTTTTTCGGACCGCTTCTTCACCTTCTTGCCCATTGCGTAATGTGAAGGAGCAGGCCGGCATGATTGTGTTGAGTAGGGGGGATAGATCATCTCTCGCTACTCGATACTCTAATTGGACCGGATCACTTTGCCGTGCTAAGATAAAAAAAATATATTAAAGTTTATCATATCGACCTACTTTAGCTAATGCGAATGTAAAAGGCAAACTAATGTGCGACCACCTTTACTAGATTGTCATAAAACGCGACCCTACCATAACGTACAATATTTCGTAATTTACAGTAATTTAACAGTAGTATACATATCACTACCACTTATCAGTTGTTAAAATAATTAAGCAATTGTGTCATTTCGTCAGTCGCTATCAGATAGCGCTTCATATACAAATGGCTTGCGTATCAAGATCAAGGCTTGTTCCAGCCGACATTATTTAATTACATAACTAAAACACGAACATTCGAGCGTTATGACAAACCCTTTTAAACAACCCAATTTGAGGAAGATGCCTACGGTCACTTCATAGTCGTTTTTTGTCGCGGGAAAAGCGTTTTATTACTGCCGCACGCCCTGGGGGGGACCGGAATAAGAATTAAACGGTGATGCTGGACTAGCCGGTCTTATAGGCCAGCGTACCCCCTATGTACACCCCACTCGGCACTACGAGCTAAAACCCAACCTTTTTTTTTATCCTGGCACAGCAAAGTGACCGCACTGCACCGGATGGAAAGCGCAGTGCCGCGGTCGCCCAATTAGAGTATCGAGTAGCGAGAGACAATCTATCCCCCGCTACACAACACAATCATGCCGGCCTGCATCTTCACACTACGCCATGGGCAAGAAGGTGAAGAAGCTGTCGAGGGTCTAGTGTCAGAGTACTTAGCAGGCAGCAAAACGTCCAAACATCGTACCGCAACTCTAGACCCCCGACAAAAACCGGATGTACACTGGCTGATCCCGGAACGCGACTGATTTGCATGTCCCGCTATGGCGGGTTTTACACCCTGTGTACGGTGAGCGCTATCCGGGCGGACAGGAATATCCTAACACCAGCACCTTTTAGGCAGGCGTATAAAATGTTTGAGATGAATAAGGTATGAGCACGCATTCGATTCTGACTCATGAAGATTGGTGTAACATAACCCAACTTTTCTGTCCACGCCTGTACTAAAAAACGACGTCATTAAACATAATTCACGGCTTCAAACAGTGTGGAGCGCGTCCGAGTGGATGACCATTTACCTAATAACCGGTGTAACAAATATCAGTGTAGGGTGACCACAGATATTGTTTTAACGGACCTCGGCTCTATGCTCTTTTGTGTATATCCTAAGGAAATGTAATTTAATTTTAATTTTAGTTGTAAATAATGTAATGAATTAATTTGTAAAAATGTAATGCAATTTATAATAATAAGTTTAAATAATTGATAATTAATAGGTAATAAATTTAATTAAGTACAAAAATAGCACCTGCGCAGCTTACCTTTGACAAGGGCAAAGGTAGGCCAGTGCAGAAAAGCATTAGAATTATGTACCAATTCACAATATATATAACTTTATGGAAGATATATATGTGCGGACAAGGACTCCTGACAATTCAGGAGGATGAAAAGAAAACTGACCCCGGCATCAAGCGAACTGATGATAAGCGACTATCGTGGACACTCAAAACACCAGACGAATCATTTGCCAGTCTTAAAAAGACGCAGATCGGGAAGACTTGCTTCACTCATTTCACATTGCTTTCTGCAGCGGCGGACCTTGCCTTAGACGGACCCTGTATCAAAATTTGTTGGGCAAATGAAGGGTAAAGAGTTTAAGTGATGTGAATAATATTTTATGTATTTTTGCTTCCACTCGTTCGAGCCTCGGGGCCCCTGTAGCCTGGGTGGTTATATACACTGATATAGCGGTAACTACGCCCCTGGTTTTCTGTAACCGTAATATTATTTCGACCGAGCAGGGCCCATTCATGCTGTAGAGTGTAGATAAGCCATGTGAAACTTAGTTACTAGTGAGCCAAAAGCATGAAGACAGAAGACTATGTGGGCCGCAAAACCTAATCTTAAAGAAGACAAACTATTGTAAATCTTAACGAAATAAGTACTATTATAGGACAAGTATAAACTTAATTTCTAATAGAAAGGACATTATAAAAAAGTACGTCGCAGTGCGCGCGTTTTCAAAAACGGTTTTTATTACACTCGCGGGCCGCCTTTTCTGGCTGTTTTTAAAAATTGATTCGTGTCGCAGTAAATCGCTCAGTAGGCCACATGTTTGACATGGCTGGTAGAGAAAACTAACTACAGCGTTTCTCTAACATTTCCAAAACGTTTATCATCCAAACTAATAGAACTATAAACGCAGTCTTTATTCAAATGTTCATTAAAATTTATGTCTAAAATGATTTTGAAAATAACACTTTTGTTTTACCATTTAAACTATTAATTTTTCAACACACACAATACAGAAACAAAAAAATATATATCCGATTTACATCATTTTAAGATTTGCTGCAACATGTGCGGTGGAAGGGGCACCAATAAATTTAAATGTTTTTCTTAAATGTTAATATTAATTTTACGGCTAGCTTAGTCTAATATTATTCCTGTGGGTTATTTTATTGGGATATACCTAATGTCTGTATTAACTATCATATTTTGTTTAATTTTCCACGTGGTAAAAGACATTACAATTACAATGTACATGTTCGAAATGTTTACTTTGAACTGGAAATTTTTACCAATACATCCAAAAACACTTGATATATTTATAAAATTAACAATAAGGCATTTCGCTTTAAGTTCAAACAAATGACGTTAAGACGTTGTATCTTATCACATGTTTATATGAGTCACAGAGCAAACGCGTGAGGAATTTCGAACCGTTTCGATGGTGTTTTAACGGCAAGTCGTTCTCTGTAGATTACGAAAATGTTACAATAGTCAAAAACATATTGCTTGTCTATTCACACAAAACACAAACATAACAATTACTTTGTACTATTCAAAAACAACAAAAGATACCAAATTTGAATTTATAGTTTTAGTAATCATCCGTTGATTATGGTTCTTTATGTATTTTTAAGTCAAAGAAATGTGTTTTATGCCCTAAAATTTATAAGTTAAAATGTAATATTTAAACCAAAGTTAAGTTTATATTTCTAAATACACATTCGTTTAAAATAGATTAATAACTGTTAACTGGGCACAAATGAAGACATAAATATGAATAGTGATAGCAAACTAGTCTGAGATGTACTTTGATGATTAATCAATGAATACTATGTTCTGCATAAAGATATTTATTGGTAAAGAATCACAAAGACAAAATGCCCGCGTCGCCCGCTTTCTTCCTTTTAACGCGCTCCTTATCGGTTAGGAAGCTTCATATGTCGACTAGGGTGTCCAATCTTGCCATGTTGCCAACAATAGATACACGATCGATGCGATCTATATGTACTACGTACTAGATGCGGCGACCAGAACAAACATTATGTTCCACCGAGTTGCAGTAGAACCACCGCACCGACGTTAGTATGCTTCATGCCACCTAAGTATGCATACCACATTGCATCTTTCAGTGTCGAGTTAATTTTAGTTATTTGTAGCGACATTCCCGAACAAATCTGCCTTAAATTGATTTACAGTGAAACTGTTAATAGTATATAAGGTAACATAATTTCATAACGTTTAGAACGTAATATCAATAAATATTAATTAATTTCAATTCTGAATACGGGAAGTCTATATTTCACAACAAAATTTATTATAAAGTTTGTCCCGTTTTGGCGCGTGGAAAGTCCCATTCGAGAAAAGTGACGGAGTTATCACGCTTCTACCAAATAGTTTTTAGTAAAATGAATAGATGGCATTAGTGGGCGGACAAGGTTTTTGGAACATATTGTTTCCTCGACAGTTCGTGTCTATAGAATATAAGTCAATGCTTACAACTGATATAAATGTAGTGGTGTAACCACTGAGTGATAGAGACCGCCTGATGTTAGTGGTGATTTGTAGTCAGGTGTTACCAACAGGCGGTCTCTATCACAGTGGCGAAGGCTCCATAGCACATGCAACACGAGTCCTCCCGGCTTACCTTTATATCTTATGTACTATAACGTATGTAAACAATGATAATTTTGGCAAGCTATAACCTATGGTTGCAACTTTAAGTGTTACTTTATAGCTAATACTTACGCTTATAGCTCACTAAATAAGTTTTAAGCATTGTGATATTTAAGAGATAAATAATTACCTACATTTTTTTATATCATAGTCCGACAAACGAGCCAGTGGGTCACCTGATGTTAAGTGATCTCCACCGCCCATGAACATCCACATAACCGAAAGTGTGATGTATGCGCTGTCGGCCTTAAAGGACAGGAATAGGGATTAGGGAAGGGAATGGGGAATCTGGGCCTCCGGATATCTCACATACCATACGAAACGCGACAGTAAACTGTCACTTTACGTTGGTTTTCTGTGAGACAGTGGTACTTCCCCGGTCAAGCCGGCCCATTCATGCTGTAGACAAATATGTCTACAGCTTGGCTCTACCACTTCTAAATACTGAATAATTGATAATACTGATTTCAATCGTAACAAAAATTGATCTTAGTTATTATTAAGACACATAATATGCAAGAAGATGATGCTATTCCATCCGTGTTTTTTACCGAGTGAACAGTAATTTTACAATAACAGAGGAAAATACCTATTATTTCAGTTTTCTCCTAATTTCAACAGTTTTTTTTTGCTTAGCAAGCAAATATACTTCTAAGGTAATATGAATCCTAAATTATTATCTGAAAAATCCTAAGAAAATACGTACGACATTGGTTTAGCCGTATATTTATCATATTGGCCCGGAAAAACAGAAAGACAGACAAATAATTGTAAAATTTAGGTGTACAAGCAAATACGCTTGAGAACATTTATTAAAACATTTTTGTCGTAGTCATAATTTCAAGTGTAGTAAACCATATCGCGATGCAGTTTTGAAACAGCGCCATCTTTTGACAACAAGCGAAAACAATTATGACAAATCTTTATACAAATTGAACATACCGCCCGCCAAGGACTAGTAGTCCTTCTAATACACTTAAATTATAATTTAACCATAAATCAATATACTATATAGTTGATCGAATACAAATTAATGCAACAAAGTAAGCTTGAATCGTGGACTGTAATCTGACAATTATAGCTTCGATAACAATTTATAGTGAACTTCTTACAACATAGCGTTCCTCAAACACAAATAAGTTTATGAAATACAATATGCTAAAGCTTATCATATCAAACAACAGATGAAACAACTGTTACACAGAAAATAACAAATATAAGAAATAAACAAATGTATACACAAACAATTCGAGAATACATTTTAACATTTTTGTCGTAGTCATAATTTCAAGTGTAGTAAACCATATCGCGATGCAGTTTTGAAACAGCGCCATCTTTTGACAACAAGCGAAAACAATTATGACAAATCTTTATACAAATTGAACATACCGCCCGCCAAGGACTAGTAGTCCTTCTAATACACTTAAATTATAATTTAACCATAAATCAATATACTATATAGTTGATCGAATACAAATTAATGCAACAAAGTAAGCTTGAATCGTGGACTGTAATCTGACAATTATAGCTTCGATAACAATTTATAGTGAACTTCTTACAACATAGCGTTCCTCAAACACAAATAAGTTTATGAAATACAATATGCTAAAGCTTATCATATCAAACAACAGATGAAACAACTGTTACACAGAAAATAACAAATATAAGAAATAAACAAATGTATACACAAACAATTCGAGAATACATTTTAACATTGAAACAATAAACTTTACTTATCAGTAACCGGCAAAGAACATAGTTTAGATGTGGGTCGTTTTATGAAAGAGTTTTTACAGCGTAACGTGACGACCCGCGCAATATTGTCTTTCCCAGGATGAATTTTTACTACCCTACCATAAAGCCATCTGGCTGGAGGTAAGTTGTCCTCACGCACCAAAACGATATCCCCGATTTTCGGCTGTGATGTTTCAATGTTCCATTTGTACCTTTGAAAAAACGCTGTTAGATATTCTTGGGACCAACGTCGCCAAAAATGTTGCAGCATGCGTTGGGTAAGTTGCCAACGACGCAAATTACTAATTTGAGAAATTTCGTAAGCATGATCAGGCGCCAAGAGCAAAGGCTCTCCTACTAAAAAGTGACCTGGGGTCAATGGCGCCAAATCATTGGGGTCAGAACTCATCTGAGATAACGGCCTGGAGTTCAGGCACGCTTCTACTTGTGAGAGCAGTGTCGACATCTCTTCATAAGTAAGAGTAGAATCCCCTATAACGCGTCGAAGGTGATGTTTCGTGCTTTTTATACCGGCCTCCCAAAGGCCTCCGAAATGTGGAGCATGAGCAGGAATAAAATGCCATTCAGTTCCATTATTAGATAAAAAGGAAGCGACTTCATTGTGGAAAGTAGAGCGTTCGCTAGAGAACAAGCTCTTAAGTTCTCTCGCAGCTCCAACGAAATTCGTACCATTGTCACTCCACAGATGATTGCAGCGACCTCGTCGAGCTACAAACCGTCTAAACGCAGCTAAAAAGCCTTGTGACGTGAGATCAGACACGGCTTCTAGATGCACCGCTCGTGTGCTCATACAGACAAAAAGACATATATAGCCTTTGTAAGACCTTTGGCCTCGGCCCTTGGCCACTCTCATATTGATGGGTCCGGCATAATCCACACCTGAATTAAGGAATGGTTTATTAGGTGTCACTCTACATGACGGTAACTGACCCATTAATTGAGTTTTCATAGTCCTAGCGTACCGAATACATGGTACACAACTGCGTATGTGGCTACGAACTAAGGTCTTCAGCTTAGTGAGCCAATACTTGTTACGTATATAATTACACGTTAGTTGGGAACCACCGTGCAATGTTTTTTGATGTGCGTCGTCTATTATAAGTTTCGCTAAATACGAATGCCCAGAGACTATGATTGGATGTTTGCTGTAATCGGGTAAATCAGAATTAGTAATTCGACCTCCCACTCTAAGTATACCGTTATCGTCCAGAAACGGATTGAGCATAACCAATTTGCTTTTCTTATCAAGTCGTTGATGTTTCATAAGGCTCGCGATGTCGTTGCCAAATACCTGAGCTTGATGCTGTTGAATACATGTGGAAAGAGATTTCTGAATTTCAACGGCAGTGAGATACAACAAGGGTGCTGAATTTGGAGATGTTTTACGTGAAAACCGTTTGCAATATGCGATCACTCGAATAAGCTTTCGAAGAGTAGAAAATTGTGAACAAATATTTGTATCGAACTGTGAATCTGCCACTGCGTTGTGGGTTTTTATCGTTCTCCTTTCTAAGTCCATCTTAGTACATATGGATATAGGTTTGCTATATTCGATATTAGGGTTACTAAGCCAACTTGGCCCGTACTTCCACAGATTGTTGTTGACCAACTCGGTTGGAGTAATCCCTCGAGATGCACAATCTGCAGGGTTATCTTGGGACTGGACATATGACCATTGCGTGGACTCTAGAACACTTAAGATTTTGGACGTACGGTTGGCGACAAAAGTCTTCCACCGACTGGGATGGTCGCTCAACCACGCTAGCACAATCGTCGAATCGGTCCATGCATGTATGTGCGACTTATTAACATTTAATGTTTCCGCTACTTCACGAAGCAACTTTGCTACCAAACTCGCTCCACACAACTCTAGTCGTGGAATCGACACTTGATTGATCGGCGCGACTTTGGTTTTAGCTGTAACTAAATGAGTTTCTATTTTTCCTTGAGCGGAAACGACTCTTACGTATATGACTGCAGCGTAAGCTAGATTAGATGCATCACTGAACCCGTGGAGTTCAATTCTCGTATCCGTATCTGTACTGTGAACCCAACGCGGGATATGAAATTTCGTCAACACGTTCAACTCTTTTCTATACATCTCCCATTCGACTAATAGATTTTCTGGAACTCTATCATCCCAACCAATTCCTGAAATCCACAGTTTTTGAATGAAGATCTTCGCCGTAATGACACATGGAGCTATCCATCCTAATGGATCATACAAACGACAAATGTCTGAGATGATTTGTCGTTTTGTATCTCGTACTAAAGAATCTTGTAATAAATTGACTGAATAATCAAACTCATCCGTCCGCCGATTCCAAGCAAGGCCTAGAATTTTCGTAACGTCATCTACTCGAATCTCCTTATCGTTTCCTGTATTCGCATGTAAAGCTTCTAACATTTCTATCTTGTTACTGGCCCATTTCTGTAGCGCAAATCCTCCTTTGCCTAACAACGCGTTGATTTCTTTATACAAGTTTGCGGCCTCTTGCTCATTCTGACATCCGGTAATTAAATCGTCCACATAAAAATCTGTCTTTATTCTAGAACGAGCTAATGGAAAATTTTGGCCTTCGTCTTCTCCAACTTGCTGCAGCGTCTTGATGGCTAAATATGGTGCGCAGGATGTCCCGAAAGTCACCGTTAATAGTCGATAGTCTTGAATGTCTGATCTAACATCTGCTCTCCAGAGTATTCTTTGATAATCGACATGTTTTTGAGACACTTTGACTTGTCTGTACATTTTAACGATATCGGCTGTCAAACATATTGGGTGCAGGCGCCAACGCATAATAATATGACGTAGCTCTGGTTGTATAGTTGGCCCTACCATTAAAGTGTCATTCAGAGATACTCCGTTGGCTGTTCTATCCGACGCGTTAAACACGACCCTGGTTTTCGTGGTTGTTTTGTCCAATCGAATTACGGCGTGATGCGGCAACCACACCTTTCCATTTGTCTTCTGAGTATCGGGTACCTGCTCCATATGTCCTAAACTGAGATATTCTTCCAAGACTTGCGTGTAATTCTGTTTGGCCTCTTGGTCTTTAGCTAATCTTTTCTCTAAGCTAGAAAGTCTCTTTATTGCTATAGTTCTAGTATCTCCGTACTTCTCTATTTCTCTCGGTTCCGTTCGGAACGGCAATTCTACGACATATCTTCCCGAATCATCTCGACAAGTAGTTTCCATGTAATGTTCTTCACAAGCTTGCTCTTCGGGCGTTAAGATTTTTTCGAGTGATTCAGGTTCGCCTTCTAGTTCCCAAAAACTTTTTAATACTTGATTATAATCGCTCTGAATATGCATATTTATAATTACGTTGTGACACGTTTGCTCTTTCTCATCACAATCTTCAACTTGACCCGACAATATCCATCCGAGACGAGTATCCTGCGCAATAGTCGTACCAGTGGGACTTCTAAGTAGTCCCTTTTTCAGAATACAGCAATATACCTCGGCCCCCAATAATATGTCAATCTTATTGGGTGAATTATATTGTGGATCAGCGAGAGTGAGGTGCTTTAACTCTGTCCAATTACGATGGACAAATTTCCTTTCTGGAAGAATGGAAGTGACTGTATTTAAAACATGAGCTTGTATTTGCAATTGAAAGGATGGGTCATGTAGTGACTGAATATTAACCTTAACCACATACTTCGTGGTTAAGCCACTTTGACCTCCACCTAAACCTGAAATTGAACTTGTAGCGACAATCTTTTTCAATCTCAACAATTGTACTGCCGCCTCAGATATGAAGGATGCTTGGGACCCTTGGTCAAGCAAAGCTCTTAATATCTGGGGATGTCCATTTGTTGACTGAACTCTTACCAAGGCTGTAGCTAATAAAGTTTGTAAATTTCCAGTCACAAAATGGTTCTTAATTGGTGTGGTTTCATTCGTCAGTGAAGACGGTTCCGGTAGTTCCTCGTTATCCGTGGCGTCGGTTGACACAGCGGAAGTTAACGGGATGGCTGTATTGTGGAGAAGGGTGTGATGCTTGCGTTTACATATGCGGCATCTTGTGGTTACTCTGCAAGTACTATTAATATGATTATTGCCGAGACAATTGTAACAAAGCTTTAATGATTTGACAATATCCCTACGATTGGATACGTCTGCTTTAATGAATTTTTGACAAGAATATAATTTATGATTATCCGTGCAGTGAGGACAAATTACTTTTTGGTCTATGCTATGTAATACTTTCGGATCACTGGGCTGAGACTTTGGAAGATACAATTTACTTTTTGTGGGTTCAACGAATTCTAATGCGCGATATCGTGACTCTAAAAACTCTTTCAGTTGTTCAAACGATGGTAACTCCTCCACTAAGGTATTAATGTGGAGTTCCCATTGTTTACGTGTTTCAGGGTCTAACTTTAATCCTACTATGTAGACAATGATCAAATCGCCGTAATCGTGTATACCTAAATTTGATAAATCGTGTATACAGTCAGACGTTGTATCTAAGAGATCTTTTAGAGAATGAGAAGATTCACAATTCATAGAACGCTGACCGAATAAACGTTTAAGTGTACAATTTGACATGTATCTTTTGTTATCATATCGATTTTGTAACAAATCCCAACACTTTTTATAATTGTCCCTAATAATTGGTACACGTCGAATTAATTGCTCCGCTTCACCCTGCAATTGCGTCTTTAGGTAGTGCAGACGTTGAACATCATCCAACGACGGATTGGTGTGCACCAAGGATATAAATAAGTCCTTGAATGTCGCCCATTCTGCATATTTTCCAGTGAACACAGGAATAGATATTTTCGGTAATCGCACGAACGATTCTTTATTACCCGTTGCAGATGTATCAAATTTACTCGAGGACTTAGGTTTCAAGGAATCCAAAACAGCTTTTAATTCTCCTTTATAAATTATATATGTCTCATAACCATCGTTAAAGGTTTCTCGTTTTGTGTACTTATCTAATAGTTCAGTGTCGTATGTGCTAATTATGCTTTCGTGCCTTTGGGAAAATTTCGTAATTATTTCTTCTAAACCTTCTAATCTCGCTACAACATACGATTCCGTTAATCTGTCTTTTGGAGATTTTTTAAAATACGTCTTCCCCTTTCTATCTGCTCCTTTAAATCATCCATAATTCTTAAGTCAGCTTCCATGTTGACAATTCTAACTTGTGATCAATAAATACTACGTTATGAAAGTTGTTTAGGATTCCAATCTTGTTTATTGGTCGATATTTTTCTAAGTGTTTGAGCGCGAATACCGTTTGAAAATCGGGCATAGGTTCCCCGTCTCGTCGTTATTTCGCGAATTATTCTAAGTCCACTATACACTGAAATATTCTAAGTTCGAATGACGCACTATTACACAACACTGAACACTTTTAAAGTTAATGTTAAATGTACTCACAGTTTGTCCATATATTACCACTTTATTTCTTCTATTCTCCACCAGGGGGCGCTTCACTTTCCAAGACACTTTTCTTCCTTTATTCATCCGGCTCGAAGGACCATATGTTAGGGTGAAGGCAATGAAACAAGAACTCACAACTCCGGAACGCTTGAGAACATTTATTAAAACATTTTTGTCGTAGTCATAATTTCAAGTGTAGTAAACCATATCGCGATGCAGTTTTGAAACAGCGCCATCTTTTGACAACAAGCGAAAACAATTATGACAAATCTTTATACAAATTGAACACCACGTGTGTTTAAAAAACTTTATTTTCATAAATCATATACACTTTTATTTGTACCTATAATAATGTATATACATATTTTCTATGTACCAATTATAAATAACCCGTGACGATGAAATGAAATGAAATGAAATCGTTTATTGATCAAGTAGGCAATTACATAGCTCTTATGACAAGTCAGAACATTAAAAAAAGTAAAGAAATTTTAAGAAAAGCATATCAGCTTATGTATACATAACATACATAGCATCATCAATACACTAGCAATTAATTATTCATATGGTATTTAACATTATTATTATTTATTTATTATTAATTATTTTTTATTTTTATATTATGAATTAATATTATTCAAGGTAATACCGGTCAAATTCGATAACAATGTAATGCCGATTCCAATAATGCACAGATAATTAAGGTCAAAGTTCATTTTAAATACTTTTTCTCGGGAAAGTATGGAGTTAACATTATCACGCATCATGAGAAACTTGATGTCACAGAAAACTATAATCACAGAAATTAACTCGTAGAAAAAAACACAAAAAGAAAAAATATAAGTCCATATTTTTATGTAGTTCGAAATACATTAGTGGTGCATGTAGTTTGCTGAGTTCTTTAGTGTACTGTTTTTTAAGGTCCAAGGTTCGAATCTCAGTGGTATAGTATCTGATTAATCTTAGATCAGGGGTGTTCAAACGGTCGATCGCTCGGAGTCAAAAAATATTAAGGTAGATCGCCAGCAGTTCAAGTTTGAACGCCCCTATCTTAGATAGTCCTCTAAATGAGTACCTACGTTTTATTTTTGCTTGGTATTTGTTGTTTAAAACTAACAAGAGATAATTCTAATTCTTACAGATAGTATTATCATATTACTCCAATTAAAACGTATTAGATAAATGATGATAATATAAAAACAAATTCATTACGTATATTGTACCTATTACAAACAAGCGTCAACGAAATGTGATAACTGTATTCTGAAAATAATTTAAGTTTATAAAAAAATAGTTCAAGCGTTTACCACGAGATGTCACTATTCTAACAAGTGTATGATCGTGGTTTCACTTCTTTGAAGGTCTTTTTTTAGAATAAGAGGAGTTTTTAATATAGACTGTACCTTGTGGATATTGTTGTGTCAATTTAGTGAAAGAATTTTTAAAATCGGTTTAGTAGGCTTAGATATTGACAGCCTACGTAGGGCGGCGGGCGAATAGCCGGCTATGAAACGAGAGGCCGTGGGTTCAGTTCCCGCACCGAGAGAAATGTTTGTGTGACTGTTGGTGTATTTATATATTTATTCATATTCTGCCCTACAAACAAACAACGATAGGCAGCTGCTTTGCTTTGCCCTGGCATTGCAGAAGTCTATGGGCGGCGGTAACTACTTACCATCAGGTGGCCCGTCTGCTCGTCTTCCTATCGACGGACTAAAAAAAATTGAAATTGAAGTTTGAGTTGAAACCCTCCGTGGCTCCGTGGGTAACAAGATGTAAAACAATAGGCTGGGGGATCGAAGACACCGAGACAAATTTTTGTGTGATCAACAAACATTTATTTCGGGTTGGGGTATCGTGAGACTAAAAATCTCTCGTAGTCTCTCTCTGATGACACAAGACTCGTATCAGGATAGTGTGTGTGACTCTGTATGATGTTGCGCATATTCGATCAAATTACCAAATGCCTATAATTTACTCAATTTTGTATTTTCAAAATATTAATAAACAAAAAAAAATATTTCATGAAACGGCACAGAAACGAAAATCTTAGTATGATTAATGTATCGTAAACAGCTTACAAGTTGATGGATTAATTCAATAAAGTCACGTTTACTTCTATGAGTAATTTATTTATTAGTCACTATCGCTATAGCTCTTAGGTAAAGTCTAGTGAAACCGATTTTTGTCAAGTACGAAAATATATACAAATACACTCACGCCTGTAATCCCCGAAGGGTTAGGCAGAGGTGTAATCAGTACCCCTACTTTTCGCCGAATTTATTACGGTCCCATAATGTGATAGGGGGCGAGCCTATCGCCATATGCTCAATTCCAGACTCCGGGCTGATACTGAGTATTTCTAAATAGAAAAACCCAATATCACTTTACCCGACCCGGGGATCGAACCCGAGACCACAGCACAGCAGTCGTAACGCATGCGCAATTACAACTGCGCCACCGAGGCAGTCAAGAAAATACTTTCATTGATAAGGCTAGATTTTGTTTATGATTATTATTTTAATTAGTACTCTATGTATGTCACTACTTAATATCTATTATCGGATAAATTTCATAACTCCGCTCTAAAATAAGTGAATTACACGCCATTTAAATCTAATGGAAGTAGTAACTGTCAAATTACAGAATAATATCACACACATAAAACGGTAGGCAGCGGCTTTGCTGTGCCCTGGCATTGCAGAAGTCTATGGGCGGCGGTGACTACTTACCATCAGGTGGCCCGTCTGCTCGTCTGCCTATCGAGGCACTAAAAAAAACACATAGTCCTATACAGATTTGACCCAGTGTTGTAACACTGGGTCAAATCTGTATCGTGGGAAATAGAACTACGAGGGACTACGGTCAGACAACGCAGAACAACACCCAGACTCAAAACAAATATCTGTGAATCACACAACCATTTGTCTCGATCTCTATCGAAGTATGTCCTGTCCACTTTTTGGAATATAACGGTTTAGTTCCTATATCGATTGGAAGTTGGGGACCACCACATTGACGTCAAAATTATGTGATTTAAATACATAAAGACACGCATACATTAATGCATTGTTTAGTTTAAATAATTCAAGGTGCGTACTATTCCGAGTAAATCGTAATAAAAGAATGACTCAGTTGTTGTTATTGTTCCGAAGTAGATCTTCGATGGAGATATTTTAAAAGTGCTGTAGAATTTAGATATAATTTCGAAAATTACTCACAGTGTCTGAAGTTAATTCAGACACTGTGAGTAATTTTTTTATCCTGACACGGCAACGCATACTACACCTGCTGGTAAGCGCAATGCCGTCCAGTTAGAGTATCAAGTAGCGAGACTATCTATCCCTTGCTACTCAACACAACCATGCCGGCCTGCTGTGTAGCTTCTTTATACTACGCCATGAGGCAAGGAGGTGAAGAAGCGGCCGAGAGTCTAGTGTCAGAGTACTCAGAAGGCCGCAACACGGCCAAACATCGTAGCACAACTCTAGACCCCCGACAAAAACCGGATGTATAATAGCTGACCGGACTATGGTGGGTTTTACACCCTGTGTACGGTAGTCGCAATCCGGGTGGCTATGAATATCCTAGCACCAGGAATTTCTATGTATAAAGTGGTTAGTGCAATTTTTTAAATACTAGTTGATGGTCGCGACGCGCGTTGCTACTGTGATAAACATTTGCCCGCTCCCGAAAATCGTCATATCCTTAGAACCTTCCTCAATGATTAAGCTATAAAATACAAAAATAATATATCAAATGTAACTAGTTGTTCAAGAGATCAACGCGTTCAAACAAAAAATCTCTTCAGCTACAACGATTAGTATAGATTATTTTTCATTTAGCTATACTAACACGATGGAGCGTATAATGTTAAAAATTCAAAAAAGTTTTTTATTCATAAAAACTACACCGACTTCAATAAAAAACAAATCATGCGTCCCTTTAAAATTTGAGGGTTGCCCTCGATTTTTCTGAGAACCCATCATTAGATCCTGACTTGGTGCCAATGGGACCACCTGGGAAGTATACCCTTTTAAACAAAAAAAAAATTCTCGAATCGGTCCAGGCGTCTTCGAGTAATCGGGTAACATACATAAAAAAAATTCGACGAATTGTTAACCTTCTCCTTTTTTGGAGCCGGTTAAAAACGTTGTAAAAACATTTTTTTTCACCGACATCGATCTCTTTTCTGACCCATCATCAAAAGTATCATTAGTACCATCGTCTGCCTTTATTTCGGAAGCGTTTCTCAAACACCCGACATATAATTTTCCATTGCTGGGTTAGGTTATCCTCTACTGAAGAGTTACTGTGCGGGTTTGTCGACTGCACATACTCTTAAAATTGTTTTGAAAAAATTAGTAACTGCATTCTCTTAAGATATCAAAACCGAGACTTTCTTTTAGTCCCTTCAACTGTCCGCTAGGCTATCACTGCTTTTCATTTTTTAACCCACGAATTTTTGATTTGGTCTAACTAATGCATAACAAAATTAATACACTACCTAAGTGCCTAAACATGAAATACAGTTACGTCCAATTCAAAATTTTAATACAAATCAACTTCAATGACTAATACTACAGATTCAGCTTATTGGCAATACATACATTTATGTAGTAATTAATTAGAAAATTAGGCCAAGGTGTGACCGCAAAGTTACGTCCGAGGGGATTTACTTGTTTCTACAGAAAGACCTGAAGGTGAAAGGTAACCATATGACCCAACCACCTTCGGGCACAGTTATGCTATTAACAACTTTACAGTCAAGGTATAAGGAGGAAAGCCGCTTGATAAAGCCAAGGTAATTAATAAGAAAGTTTAAAGATAACATGTTACGCAAAATGTATGGAATGTTTTGACGTCAACTGTGATTGGGACTATTTTAGGTGACAAAAGAAAATTGGGTGGTTGACACAAAAAATTTATACAGGAACTTTCGTAATCCATATTTAACATATCTATACTAATGTTATAATTTTTTTTTATAGTTTTCTACAACAAGTTACATTACCTAAAACATATATATTATTAAAAGAATTTTATAAATCCAAAAATAAGTAAATTAGGCGCATCTGCTGGAAGGGGTAGTTGTCAAATGACAGGAAAAGGATATACCTACGATATGAGCCGTGACGTTACCTCCTAGAATGGCCTTTACCGTGCAGCTGTGCGAAAGAGACAGTGATATGTTCCCACTACGCATCTATTTTTGCTCAAATAAATATTGTGGCCTCAATTTTCAAGCAATTTTGATTCTGTTTTCGCAAAAGAGATTCTTTTACGTATTATTTTCGGTTGCATATCGAATAATGTACAAAATTAAACAGAGGAAACTACCCTATGGCTTATGAGATTGACTTCCAGAACAATTAGCCTGTATCTAATTAGATATTGCAACCTTACATTACTTTAAAAAAATATTGGTCACCGAATAATAAATTATATCATGAAACATATTCACCCTACAGCATAGTTACGTATGAATGTTAAAATGATCTCTAATTACAGTGAATGTGTTAACTAGACAGCAGTAACTGCCCTTCGTCACGTAATGTCTCAATCCCTATAAAGGTTCATAATTAATACAATTTTCTGGTGATTTAGAAAAGTGGCAGTTGTTTGAGTGATATTAAAACAATATCATAAAAGAGGTGCAGTTACAAATAAAACTAGATTTAATACATACAGACTGTTCGATGTCTTGGGTTCGATCCCCGGGTCGGGAAAAGTGAAATTCGGTTTTTCTATTTAGAAATACTCAGTATCGCCGCTCTGGAATTGTGCTCGGTATGGCGATAGACTCGCCCCTATCACATTATGGGATCGTAATAAATTCGGCGAAAAGTGGGTGTACTGGTTACACCTCTGCCTACCCCTTCGGGATTACATGCGTTAGTGAGTATGTAAGCACGGTTGTAGTAAACAAAATGAGGTCATCTTAGTTTCTTATCAGATCTTAAACGTATCAACAAATAGTAAACCACACATTCATAATATGACTAAATGTAACACCTTATCAGATACACTTAAGGAGAATTCCATTCATATTTCTGAAAACTATGTAGTATGCATTATGACAAATTATCGAGTGTTTTAATAAGGAAAATTAGCATTATTATCTAATGCAAAAAAGAGGTTTAAAATTATTTAATATTTAAAATATATATTTTTTGTTTCTTAATATTTCATGCGTGTATTTTCACAGTGATTCGATTCGCGTGATCCTTTTTAATCGATAAATTACTAAAATGTTTCATTTTAATAAACTAAAAGGTTAAAATTGTGGTAATTTTGCCGATTTGCATTCCTCATAAGATAAGTTCAAGTATGTATAGAGGGTAGGCAGGAGTGTAACCAGTGTACTCAAGCTTCGCCATGTTCTTCCCGTCATTTGATTTATAGTGACCCTATTGGCATATCGGTGAAAAATTCCAGTCGGGTGCCAAATATCTGAGATACCTAGGATATGAACAAGATCATCCTGATGTGGAAACTCATTGAATTTGACAATATACTCAAATTAACGAAAATTAACCGCAAAGTTAAGCATTCCCAACGACTCGCCGAGTTTCATTACTCGGTGTCGAAAAAATGCGTGCCATTGCCGATCCAGGCTAAACAGGAGTTACCATGGCGGGGGTGTGGGGGATAGTCCTCAACAGACGCATAATAAGGCTTCCATGTGTCTCCAACGGGTAGTCAAGTACTGCGGACACGTAACTAGACGAGAAACCGATAACCTTGAAAAGCTTATAGCTTATAGGAGCCGCGGAAGGGCACCGACCAGGTGGACCGACACCGTGAAAGAAGTCTCTAAAAGCAGTATATAGACTTCTATCCGGATGGCCGAAAACCGTGTGTCCTGGAGAGCCTTGGTGCACAAAGTGATGACTTCAGATAGTCACGGTCCTCAGTCATGATGAGGCGATGAAGAAGAAGAAGAATAAGGCTTCTTCTTAGACCAGTATTAGCGGCTCTCGCGATGAATCTCTATTATAAGCATTGCGAGAGCATTCCGTCATTATGGAATGTGTGATGGATTTAATGAAGTCAGACCATCTTGTCGGAAGGTAACCACGGTATCTCTTACTCTCTATTCTTTCTTGCACCGTCATACCCTTTATAAATAGTGTGGGCAGGATGTAGGCAGTTCAACGGTAGGCAGCAGCTTTGCTGTGCCCTGGCATTGCAGAAGTCTATCGGCGGCGGTTACTATTTACCATCAGGTATCGAGGCACAAAAAAAAAGGCGAGTAGCCTGCTGCGAAACGAGAGGCCGCAGGTTCGTCTACAATAGCCCACTGTAGGTCAAATCTGTGTTGTGGGTATTAAGAACTACAAGGGATTATGGTGCCACAACACTAGCTGTCTATGGGACGACAGGCCCTGGGTTTCCAAACCAAGACAAATGTTTGTGTGACAGACAGATATTTGTTTCGGGTCTGGGTATTGAGGCCGTAGTCCCTCGTAGTTTGATAGCCACGGTACAGATTTGACCTAGTGTCCCCACACTATCATTAGGACTATCAGGACAGGACTATGTGTGTGACTGTTGGGTAGATTATATATATTAAAAGGACTATTTGTACTGTTATTAGACTCGGTAGAGTTAATATGTACGTAATGCCGCACCGCTTATAAAACAATTGTGTATAATTTATTTTTAAACATCATCAAAAACTCTGCTGGAATAATGACTTCATTGTCCTAATGTTACTTACAAATTGTCTATATAAGTATTTAACATAATGATACTATTATAAAAGCAAACATGTTCGTTTTATGTAAAAAAAAACAGCTGCCTAATCGGTATGAGTTGATAAGACGTGAGGTTTTATTTTTATAAATATTATAAGTAGGCAGAGACAAAACAGTTCAGTGTCTTTTCTCCTCTATTGCCAACCAAATTTAGTTTCTATTTTTTAAATTTGGAATCTATTAGGTTTTTTATGAATTACGGTCGAATTTACTACCAGTATTCTTAAACACTAGATAAATCTACTAATAATAATTGTTAGTTTCTCAATCAATTAAATTCAATTATTTTAATTTATGTAAATTTATTTCACTAGCCATAAATTTTAATAGAAACTAATTTATGTCATCTACTTTATTTCAAAAACTAATATTTCTGACATTCAAAACAGAGTTAAAAACCAATTAAAATAAGCAAAATAATATGTCTTATGAAAAACAAATATTTGAATTAAACATGAATTGTGACATGAAATAATAAATTGCCTATTAATCTTTAAATGCTGTGGTTATTTCAATACCTATTTGTAAGAGGTAAAATCCGTTTTTCTAAGAATTATTACGCCATTAGTGCGGGGGATTACACGCACCTTCCGGATCTCCAACACAAATAAAAAAATATATATCTCAAAGCATTTATTATCACAAAACTTGTTACATCGCCGTCCACAAATCTGGCCTGAAGCAACAAAAAACGCAAAGCACTGCGCAAACTTTCACTACGAAAAAATCCCTTCACACACTACGTCCGATCACCGCATAACGAATGTGAAGATGGACTCTATGACGTCATCTAGATCCTTGCTGAATGGCGACAGCTGAGCTTCGTAGCTCGGCATAGACTTCTCCTTGCCAGCGACCATGAGGTGACAGCTGTGGCCAAGCAAGTTCACTCTGTCTCCGCGCCACCGTTTGTTAATATTCACTGTTCCGTTCCCGCCCACTAGATTAATCACACCGTAGTTATTCACAACTTCGACGCGGCAATCGTTCCCGATCACTTCGATGTCTCCCTGGTTGACGCCGACTCGTACGATGCAGTGGTTCCCGACCACCTTCAACAGAGATCCGTTATTCTCCATGGTGACCTTCTTCTTGTTACCGACGATTGAGTACTTCTTCATTTTTGAAAATGGAACTGGATTTACAAAAAACAAATCGATGAAAAACTTTTTGTAAAAATAAATTTATGAAACTTTTTTCGTAAATGGAATTCGATTTATGAAAATAGAATTCGAAGTTTTATTTCTGTTTCTAAATTCGAATTTTAAATGTCTGTTCTGTACCGCTGCTTGTTAGCGAATGGTTTGACGCGGATTCGGTCTTTATTTATATGCGACTGCGCACGCGTCTACACCCGCGGAGTGATAGGGACTCCCCTCTATGCGTCACTCATTGATGGAACGAATAGTGTACCGAGATTTGTTTTGTAGTAACGAACTCTGCTCACCTGACCGTGTGAATCTTATGTACAGTTATATAGTTCTTCCCCATTATAATGATTGATAGGTAAAAAACTTTTATGATGTTTTGCTTCGTTTCGACGTTAATCTGGTATTGTGTAGCTTTATTTATATCAAATTGATGTGTTGAATAGTGTAATACAAATTTCGAGGTAGCTTTTCTGTTATTTATTTCCTCATTTTGATGTTTTTAAATTTGGAAATTTCGTGCAGATGTCTTCGAAATTATTAATTTATACAAAGAAAAATTACGTTTATTTATATAGCTGATGCTTGCAGCTCTGCCCGTGTATCAGACATTTTGCCATTCCCTAACTCCAAGTGAACCCTCTAGATGTGGATATTTATAAAAAAACATTTATTATTAGTTATTTATGTCATGATAATAATACTCTGTCACCATTTGATCTATTAACATTCTGCGGTTTGGTCTGGGTTGACGAATCAGAACATATAATTTAATGTATAGAATTATAAATGTTATGTCCTAGGAAAATTCATTCAACACAAGTTTTTTTTATCCTGGCACTGCAACGTGGCCACACTGCACCTGATAGTAAGCGCAGTGCCGTCCAATTAGAGTATCGAGTAGCGCGAGACAATCTATACCTCGCTACTCAACACAATCATCCTGGCCTGCTGAGTAGCTTCTTCACACTACACCATGGGCAAGCAGGTGAAGAAGCGGTCGAAGTCTAGTGTCAGAGTACTCAGAAGGCCACAACACGGCTAACCATCGTACCCCAACTCTAGACTCCCGACAAAAACCGGATGTACACTGGCTGAACCCGGAACGCGACACACTTGCGTGTGCCACTATGGCGGGTTTTACACCCTGTGTACGGTGGTCGCTATCCGGCCGGATACAAATATCCTACCACAAGCGAAAGTAGAGACCGATTAGAATAAAGATCACAATATAACTTCATAAAGAAACATGACTTGTTAGTTTAAATTCTTACAGTAAATGTTATGTAATAATATAATCATCATAATAGATAATCATTCCGATCTAACGATAATGCGATCAAGCGTTAATGATACATGATACAAAATATCTAATCACAGCAGACTCATTGCCAGGGACATCACCGCAGCTAATGCTAGTTATAATAATAATACTTACTACTTAGATATAATAATAATAATAAATGACTACAAATTAGCTAAGATGTAGACTGCTTTATTTATAAAATGAACGGACCAGCTTGACCTGCATCGTATCACAAAATTCACGTGAAGTACTGCATCTCACTAGCGTCATCTATTTACTTAATTTTATATAATAATAATAAAAAAAACAGGTATAAACCTGAGAAAATTAAATATGAAACATAATAATAATAATACTAGCCCTGTATTAAACATTGTCCCACTGTTGGGCACTGGCCTCCTCCACTAATGAGAGAATTCTATCTATAATTATATAATTTTATATAAACATCGCATAATTTGATAGGGGGCGAGCCTATCGCAGTACTGGGCACAATTCCAGCAACACATGCGCAATTACTACTGCGCCACCGAGGCAGTCAACCACCGATGTTAAATATTTACATTAATAATAAAAAAATAATTATTGATATTTACGTAATGGCAGAATCCGAGGAGCATTTATTTAATCATTTTAAATTGATTCTAAATATAAAAAAATATCGGAGGGACATCACCGTAATCCTAATGACACGACATTAAAACATCACGCAAGTCGCTCGGTTGACTTGAAATGTTGTTGTTTACGACAGTAGGACCTTGACTTTGACATTCGAACTTAAAATAAAATATAAAGTGAATTGGATTTTTATTAAAGGACTTTTATTAGTTGAGGACGATTAATTTCTCTCATCATGGACCTGAAGTTTTGCTCATGGACCTGAAGTTCGTGCGTGTACCGCAATATTACGCTTAATTCAGAATTATTTTTGTTACTAGGTTACATTTAATACTGGCTAGTTTTTAAGAGTTATTTTTTTGTTTTTTATTTTTTGTAACATGTGTACGTCACTGGTTGGGTTCCCTATCGAAAACCAGCGCTGCAGTACCTATGGGTTAGCCTGTACTGCAGCATGTAGCTGAATAGGGACTCCCATTGTCGGATCAATTATTATTATTATTGTATTTTTTTTATGTGTGTATACGTTCCGATAATAAAAATATTTTCTTTCTATATTTTGTTTGTTTTGAAACTAAAATTCCATGTTCAATAGTTATTGTTCATTTAATCGTGAATACTCTAATCCTTATCATTAATCATCTTCTTTTGAACCTTTTTATTTTTTTGTAAACATGACTTATAATGATCAGGGAAATCACCTAAAAATACCCCCATTGTATATTCAAGTATTTTTTTCGCAATTATAATTAACAACAAACAAACTATTTGAAAAAATCAGATCCTCAAAATATTTTTTGTTCAATTTCCAAAAACAACGGATCGTAAAAAATCGTAGAAATCCTGAGTAACCTTTCTTTGAACGACACTTTTGAATGAGGAAAACCAGATCGTAAAAAATCGTCGCTATTGTTTCGGAAATCAGATTAGGTTATGGGTACCGGCAAAATGGTTTCCTGTAATCGTCTTTAGTCGACTGCCTCGGTGGCGCAGTTGTAAGCGCATGCGTTACGACTGCTGCTGTGCTGAGGTCTCGGGTTCGATCCCCGGGTCGGGTAAAGTGATATTGGGTTTTTCTATCTAGAAATTCTCAGTATTAGCCCGGAGTCTGGAATCTGTGCCCGGTATGGCGATAGGCTCGCCCCCTATCACATTATGGAACTGAAATTCGGCGAAAAGTGGGTTTACTGGTTACACCTCTGCCTAACCCTTCGGGGATTACAGGCGTGAGTGTATATGTATATGTATGTATGTCTTTAGTACACTAGTTGTACCTGCCGGCGTCACGACCCTGCCAGCCGTTTACTCCGTTTATGAGCGTAACGTGATTTTAGATAGCCTATACCTTGCTCAATAAACAAGGTATAAAATAAAAACATATTTGTCTGGTACTAAATTAGGACGTTCAAACAAAGAATATGTTCAGCTTTATAATATTAATATAGAATACAATAAACAATTCGAAAATTAGTTTAAATAACCAGTAGATAAATGCATGCTCATTAAAATAACAAAACACATTCAGTCTGCACAGTTATTATTTTATTTTGCCATCGAGGGAATTTACCTGAAATCACGAACTTCGCATTATATTCAAAGCGTGGATTTTGAAACTGTTCTAACAATTTTAAAAACACTCAGGTGATGTCTTATATTTTTTCTAATTTGCTTTTTTATTAGTTTGCTTAGTCTGTTATACACTTAGGTACATATCCGATGAGATAGTTACATTATGTATGTAAAGTTCTAATAGGGAGACAGTCACAAAATTCGTACATTACAGGGGAGAAGAGAAAGCAAATGTAAATATAAAGAAAAAATAGTGTGAATTTCTTGGCGCTATCTAATGTACATTTCTCACTGCTAATTTTTAAATCTGTATTAAATTTATAGTTTATCAAACGCAACTATGTTTAATAAACCATAAAAATAATGTAAAACTTTACGGAATGTAGGTCAAATCTACCAAAGTATATTACTTGGATCAGATTGTTAAAAGTGAAAAATGATTGCAATAAAACTTTTTATCTGCACTCTAAACTCATCAATTTTATAAATTACAAACTTGGGAGTGAGAACAAAAGAGTTCTAAAGGGATCTCTTTTAAAATTTACAAAGATTTTATTTCCATATATTAATTTAGTAATTATTTAGTTAGTTTTTATTTAGTTTCACTTCTGTTTACCACTTCAGGAATATTACTACCGTCTTTGGGAATAAAACCATACATGTTTCAACCAACACTCATGACTTTGAACCAAAACTAGGATGCGGCGTGACCTACAGATACCAGGTCGAATTCGAATGGTTAAATCGTTATAACCATTCGAATTTGGCCTGGTAAACTACGTCGTCGTAGTTGGTGTTGCTTTAACGGGAATAACCTGCTTAATGTTATATAAACCTGCACGGACGTTATTAAAATAAACGACAATGATTTCCGCACCGACCACCGATCACTTCCCATTGCATATCCTGTTGTATTATTATTTTCCTTGTTGTGACGGTCAATGCCATTTCGTGATAAGTATATCGATCTTAATGAACGCACGTCTTGTATTAATTATCTTTGTTTTTAAGTAATCATTGATTTAAAGAGTAGAAAAAGAGTATGTAAGGGGAAGCCTGAAAGTAGCACCAGTTGTAGAAAAAATGAGGAGTGCTAGATGAGCTTGGTATGGACATGTAATGAGGAGGGATGAAAGGTATGTGACAAGACTGGTTGTCGATATGAATGTGGATGGACGAAAGAGTCATGGGAAACCAAAAAAGAGATGGATGGATTGCGTGAATGAAGACATGTGCATGAAAAGAGTGAATGCAGATTTGACGGGTGATAGGGCTGCGTGGAGAGTTCAAACCATTTGAGCCGACCCCACTTAGTGTGGGATAAGGGCAGGTAGATAATGATGATTGATTTAAAGAGCGTATATTTACTAGCCCGTATACGAACAAGTGGCCCATCCGATATTTTTTTTATCCTGGCACGGCAAAGTGACCACACTGCACCTGATGGTAAGCCAGTGCCGTATAGTATCAAGTAGCAAGAGATCTGAAATCTATGTATTGCTGGTGGTAGGATATTCGTATCCGCCCGGATAGCGACCACCGTACACAGGGTGTAAAACCTGCCATAGTGGCACACGCAAATGTGTCGCGTTCCGAGGTCAGCCAGTGTATATCCGGTTTTTGTCGAGGGTTTAGAATTGGGGTTCGATTTTTGGCCGTGTAGCCTTCTGAGTACTCTGACCCTAGACCCTCGATCGCTTCTTCACCTCATATGGCGTAGTGTGGAGTAGCTAGACAGCAGGTCGGCATGCTTGTGTTCAGTAGCGAGGGATAGATTGTTTCGCGTGACTTGATACTGTAACTGGACGGCACTTTTCAGCTATACATTATTTAGATTTAGTCAACCTTTTTTTACTCTACCGTCTGTTCGGAATGCAGTTTCGCTAGAGAAGAACGGGCAAGAAACTCTAACGTTGCTCTTTTCGAACACCGTAGTTAACACTATTTGGTCATGCATTTAAAAACTGAGAAAATATAAAAGTTCCCAAAATAATAATACTATCAACTCAGTATCTGGGCATCAGCCTCTTCTAATCAGTGATAGGACTTAATCTACCAATTGGTATAATGGTAGGTAATCTTTACACACCTTGGATTTTTTTAAACTGTCTACTATAAAATATTTGAAATACAAAGCCTACACAGATTCCGGTTTGTAAAGCTGTATTCAGAAAAGAGGTCAAACTAGTTCTATGTATCAAAATTGAGGTCGATAACCTTTGGAACTGTACTAAATTACACTATAGTACGGAGTACGGACTGTATATTTCTATGATGCAATATGTTAATAATTATCAGTAAGTAATCGATATTTAATTAGTAATGTACATCTGAATCATTTGTAGTGACAAATGAAAAATGATGAAACCATAATATTTGGATGTGAAGAAATTAAATGATGTTACAATTTTTTAACACAAACCTTGCATGTATTCCCTTCAAATAGAAGATCAACTGTGCTGATTTATATGTTTATTAGTATACACATATCATAAAATACTATTTTTATTTCTTAAACACTATTTTTCAGATATGTATATTTCAAAATATTGATGCTACTAACATAAACAGAGAAGATCCTATCAAATTGATACATGCTAAATTCGCCGTCTAATGTTATCTGGCGAATAAAAATTTACAGGACAATCAATAACAAATCATATTTCTCTGTTGAAATCACGACAGAAAACTCACGGATTTGCAACCTGTAATTAATCCGTGACTGGCAAAAGGACGTACATTCCAGGCTCCATAAATCATCATAGAAAGAACTAAACATAGCTAACTGGTTAACCTCCATTTACAAAATAGGAACTTGATTACCACAGACATGGCTTTGGCCTTGTGACTTATAGAAACCAGAAAAGAAGAAGACTTCAAATTTTAGTCCAGATTTGAAAAAAATAACGACAGACTAGGCTGCATGGTAGAACCTTTGCCTTCTCTTTTATTTAAAGAAGAGAGAATCAATCAAAAAAATGAACTTGATTTTCCTCCACACGTTTACCTCGAAATGTGAATCTAGATCAATTGCTATTGAATCATTACGTGAAATAATATTTTTGAATCATTCTTACGTTAAATTTCTTATCGTAATACTTTCCTCAAGTATGATCGATGCGTCATTGCTTACCAAATTGATGTAATCTGAGCGTACGAAATGCCATCGGCGCGGTGACTCACGTGGTCTGCGTAAACACAGATGAACAGTAACAGACAGGTAACATTGTGACAATAATGACGTCATTCGTTAATGTTTGTATTATTGTTTTGTTTACAACATAGATGAATCTATAATCTAATGATATAAGAATCAGCAGCGTGTTACGGTGCATAATAACTTAAGTTCTGAGAATTGATTGATTCTTATTTTTAACCGACTTCAAAAAAAGGAGGAGGTTAACAATTCGTCGGAATCTTTTTTTATGTATGTTGCCCGATTACTCGAAGACGCCTGGACCGATTCGAGAAATTATTTTTTTGTTTAAATGGGTATACTTACCAGGTGGTCCCATTGGCACCAAGTTAGGATCGGATGATGGGGTCTCAGAAAAATCAAGGGCAACCCTCAAATTTTGTAGTGACGCATAATTTGTTTTTTATTGAAGTCGGTGTACTTTTTATCAATTAAAAAACTTTTATGTTAATACAATTTTAGTCATTTTCATTTGACACTGTATATTATTATGCATAAATTTTATATGTAAATAAAAATTGTAATTATCACACCTGGCTACATTCCCGATATTTTCTTTTCGATAATTATCTGAACATTACATATAAATTAAAACAATATATTTATCAGTGAATGCTGAAACACGTATGTTGGCAAAGGTTTAACCCCCTTCACGTGTTATAAATTCCTCGAAATAACATACACTTATCACGCAATTATTGCGAAGGAAAATATCGGGAGTGAACCCGAAATACCGTAAAGCTATAATAATAGGTAGGTACCTACGCATTATATATCCTACTAATATTATAAATGCGAAAGTTTGGATGGATGGATGTTTGTTACTCAATCACGCTTCAATGTCTGGACGGATTTGGTTGAAATTTGGCACAGAGATAGATTATAGTCTAAAATAGCACATAGGCTACTTTTTATCCCGGAAAAATGAACAGTTCCCGTGAGATAGTTTAGTTTTTCACAGAGCAACGGATCGGCATGATTTTTGTGTAGTGGTAGTTTAGGGATCAAAAAATGACATAGGCCACTTTTTATCCCGGAAAAATGCACGCATCCTATGGGATAGCAAAATATAGAAAGGTTTTATAGCTTAAGATGCCTCCATGGATTGTATACCTTTCCTTCCAAAAATAACCTCCACGCGGGCGGAGCCGCGAGCAACATCTAGTTAAAATATATTCCTGCTAAATGTCACGTAAACGGGTACAGTCTATCTGTTCACAAATCACATTCTATTTTGTTTTCAGTAAGAGTCATAATTGAATACAAATTCATTTTACATTAGACAATTGAGTAACAATACAACCTTTGTGAAATGTGACGCTAATTTAGTCATATTACAAGTTGCTGACAAAGCTGTATTTAGTTCTTTGTTATGTTCTAAGTTCAAATCTATATTTCTTATACAGAACATTTTGAATTTAGAACATAACAAAATACTCAGCAAATCATAATTTTGCCGTTATATGCATAAACTTAATTTTAAGATATTGTTAAAAACGTGGAAGTTTGTCCCTAAAAATGATGTAGCCGTGAGCGTAGTCCTTAGATTATAACTTATTATAGATGGAAAAATATGACCCAGACTGATAGAGGATAAAATTGCTTTATTAGTTTGTTTTTTTTTCCTGACACTGCAAAATGATAAGCGCAGTGCCGTCCAATTAGAGTATCGAGTAGCAAGAGACGATCTATCCCCCGCTACTCAACACAATCATGCCGGTCTGCTTCCTCACACTACGCCATGGGCAAGAAGGTGAAGAAGCGGTCGAAGTTCTATTGTCAGAGTAGTCAGAAGGCCGCAAAACGGCCAAACATCGAACCCCAACTCTAGACCCCCGACAAAAACCAGATGTGCACTGGCTGATCCCAGAATGCGACACACTTGCGTGTGCCACTATGGCGGGTTTTACACCCTGTTTACGGTGGTCGCTATCCGGGCGGATATGAATATCCTACCACCAGGAATAAAACATAACTCAAATTTTCTAAAATGACAACTAACGGTTTTTTAGTAAATGGATCATTGCCAAGACACAAAACCCATGCGTCACAGGCGCCTCTGTGTTATTTAATCAGTTGTAAGACAGGAACGCGGTACGCCCGGTGCCGACCGCAGGCCCGCCTCCGTGAGAATACTATGAGTCATACGGAGTCTGTAAAAACTGGACTAAATTGAATGAAGTCAGTGATCTGTTATATATATGTCTGACGGCGGAGAATGTTTCTTTACTAATTACAAGGAAATAGTTCAATTCCATTAAAACTTTTCCTAAAATAAAACAGAAGAATTGTTTGAACGCGTAATGGCTTCGTGGTGTCTACTACCCCGGCCCGAACCAAGAGGTTCGCAAATTCTTATTTTTCACCATCAAGCTGTGGAACAGTTTGCCAGCTACCGTGTTCCCTCCTTCTTATGAGCCTGGGTTCTTTAGGCGTAGTGTGAAGAAGCTAAACAGCAGGCCGGCGGTAAGCGAGGGATAGATTGTCTCTCGCTACTTGATACTCTAACTGGACGGCACTGCACTTACCATGGGGTGCAGTGTGGTCACCTTGCCGTTCCAGCATAAAAAAACACTTCTGCCCAAGTGGACAGTGTGCACATAATTCCGTATGACTCATTCTTTTAAGTATTTGTACTATTAATATGTGATATTTGAGGCACAATGAGTATCGAAAAACCACACTTTGTCGGAGTTGGAATTTGTGTCTATATAGCGATAGATAATCCCGTTACGAGATAATACGAAATAATCTTTAGTTATTAAAACGGGATATTTACCATGTTTTTTGCGGGTGGATATTTATATATTCATAAATATCCACCCGCAAAAACTTCAGTTTACCCGTGATCATGGCGCTTGCAATAGTGCCGAAATATAGGGAACTCAAATCAAATAAAAAACATGGTAAATATCCCGTTTTAATAACTAAAGATTGTGTTAATGACTATGTCAGTTTAAAAACTTATAATACGAAATAAACTAGGCCATCTATGTGCTGTTAGTACGCTAGATGCATCACTCTCGTTTACAGAGTTTATGTGTTGAGACAGCAATGGTGCCTCGGGGGCGCAGTTGTAATCGGGTATGCGTTACGACTGCTGTGCTGAGGTCTCGGGTTCGATCCCCAGGTAAAGTGATATCGGGTTGTTCTACCTAGAAACTCTCAGTATTAGCCCAGAGTCTGGAATCTGTGCCCGGTATGGCAATAGACTCGCCCCCTATCACATCATGGGACTGAAATTCGGCGAAAAGTGGGTGTACTGGTTACACCTCTGCCTACCCCTTCGGGGATTACAGGCGTGAGTATATGTGTGTGAGACAGCAATGCTCTGCAATTTCGCTTTGCGTGACGTCATTTAAACAGAGGTGATCTTGACCCATAAAAACCCGGTTGTAATTTAAGAGCATTAACCACGCGCCCACCTGTCTGACGCCGAAATGTGTCTCGGAACAAGTAATTTCGATTGATAAATTATGTTATCTTTCATTTGTTCTTAATCTGGATATCTTCAACATGTTTTAACATAACCTATGTTTTTTTGGCATACAAAAAATGTGTGTATAAAAAGGAATAATAATAATACTTGCCCTGTATTAAACATTGTTCCACTGCTGGGCACGGGCCTCCTCTACTAATGAGGCCTAATGCGGGTTGGCAGCACAAAGGAATAATATAATAAATATAACCAACAGTCACACGCATAGTTGACCCTCACTGGGTCACCTGAATTGTGGATATCAAGAACTACGAGAGATTATGGTCCCAGACCAACCAAACCAGAAACGAATTTCTGTAGTACACAAACATTTATCTCAGTACGGAGATTCAACCGACGGCACCTCGTGTAACAGCAGGCTATTCCCCCACTAAGCCACGGAGCCTTCGTTATTTTTTAAATCCCTCGTGGCACACGTGTTAAATTTTTGAGGATAATGATATTGGAAATTAAAAACATCAACGCAAAATTGCAGGCTATTTATCTGTAGATTATAAAAAACAAATTAAAGATTACATTTATCACTACTAAACAGAATGACGAATCAATAATACACTGATTTCTTTTTAATTTTCTGTGTTTATTCCCTGTAATACTCGAGAGAAAATTTAGTTTGTACAATTCTTGGACGTAGTTATTCAAATCGCTTTCGTTGAAAATCTAATTCGTGAGGCACGTAATAATTCGGACAGATTTAAAAATAACATGTCGTTGATAAAATCGGGGAATCTGTATTGTAGGAAGCGATTAAATGATGTTTTTATATGTGTTTGCGCATGTTACTACGTAATATATATTACAGGAAAAAGTATTAAATGCTATTTCTTCCGATACAAAAAGGACAAAGCAATGACTTATGCCATGATCTAAATAATGCAGGTCAAGCATAAATATATATATCTTATACATTGGTGATATTAGGTTTTGCTATTTAGAAATACTCAGTATCAGCCCGGAGTCTGGAATTGTGCCCGGTATGGCGATAGGCTCGCCCCCTATCACATTATGGGATCGTAATAATTTCGGCGGAACTGGGTGTACTGGTTACGCTTCTGCCTATCCCTTCGGGGATTACAGGTGTGAGTGTATATGTAGGTAGCTTTAAGGTCGTAGAAAATGTGGATAAGTATTACTTTTGAAGTTATTTTGCCGAGAGACGCCTATCTAATACTTTTTGCCATAAAATTGAATGTCGAAGCGAGCAATTTTGGCCTGATGGTATGCCACGCCTTTTTGTAAGTAGTTGCAGTGCCACTAAAATTTATTAACAAAGCACAGCTTAGTGCTCATCCCTCTCAAATATCAGATAAGTCGCATGATGTCTGCGTCATTTCACTATCTTCAATCTCCTTCAATAATATAATGATAACTACAGAAGAACGGTTACCGACAAAAATGGTAAATTTGTGGTACCTTCATATCAAAAGTTAAAACTTAACACAATAATTAATAATAGATAATTTTACCATGGATTATTAGAACCCAAGGTCTTAACATAAACCTTTTTAACAGCGTTTAAGCCAGTTTATAAAGAAACTATGTACAAAGTGTATAAAGAAACAGTAAACTATGTACTTTGTCATGTCATGTCTTTATAAAGTCTTATTTAAAGCACTATGGCTTTATTTAGGTATGTCTATGACGGTAGGCAGCGGCTCTGCTGTGCCCTGGCATTGCAGAAGGCTATGGGCGGCGGTGACTACTTACCATCAGGTGGCCCGTGTGCTCGTCTGCCTGTTCAGAGAAAAAAAATAGATTAATAACTATTTTAATAAACGTGTTCCAAATTGCGTGTAATTAATAAATTACTTTAGTCCTTCTTTATGGTGAGTGCATACTTATCATGAAGTATATTACAAATTCTCTTCCGTAGGTATATAGGGCGGGACTTAACATTTATGCAGCCTTACCTCTTTACAGTTAATGCGTTTTATCTAATACGTGGAAATTCCCTTTTCAGAGTGACAATTTCCTTAATCATTATGTTTTTTATTTAGGTATTAAATACCTTTACCTTTTGGCCATTTAAAATGTTCCTGGGATTAATTTTGTGACGGAGTGTTGCCAGCAAATCATCAGTTACACCCACGACAGTCTTCCGACTGGCAACACAGTGATATGAAAGACGTCACAGCGCCCTCCAAAAAAGCACACAATTAACATAGAGATCTAGAGTTGTTTTTAAGATAGTTGTTTGTTTTCCTGGCTTTTAAATGTTATCTGTATATTACTTCGGGCCGAAAACTATAAAAAGGAACTAAGTAGGCACCTACTTGATATTGGCCAAATCACTGTCGTAACAGTGGAGCCTTATAATTAAAAAAAGAACAAGAACAGTGAGATACCTATTTAAATGGTCCATATTGTATTTTGTTATACTCGTATATTTTTTTATTTTTATCCTGGCACGGCAAAGTGACCGCTCTGTACCTGATGGTAAGCGCAGTGCGGTCCAAATAGAGTACTGAGTAGCGAGAGACGATCTATCCCCCACTATTCAACACACTCATGCCAGTCTGCTTCTTCACACTACGCCATGAGCAAGAAGGTGAAGAAGGGGTCGAGGGTCTAGTGTCAGAGTACTAAGAAGGCCGCAAAATGGCCATTGTACCCCAACTCCAGACCCCCGACAAAAACCGGATGTACACTGGCTGATCCCGGAACGCGACACACTTGCGTGTGCCACTATGGCGGGTTTTTCGCCCTGTGTACGGTGGTCGCTATCCGAGCGGATACGAATATCCTACCACCAGCATTATACATATATATAATTATACAACCAATTCAAACACTTCATTTCGTCGGTGCTACCCTGACAATTTCATTGTTAATATTGATTGAACTTCTAGTTTGCCTGGTACAAAAATTACAGACGTGATAGAGCGAGCCGCAGGGAATTATGGAATGAAAAGAATTGATCTTGTTGTCTTCAAATGTATATTTATAAATAAAATTTTACAAATTAATTGAGTGTTTTTTAAAAAAAAACATCATTTTATTTATAGTCTGCAATAAATATATTGCGATATATTCTAAGTATTTTAAATTTAATCGCAGACTATTAGCTCATATCAGTCATCACTTCACCTTAAGGCCTGTTCTGTGTATAAACAAAACAATTGAATGAGTTCAGTACTTGAGCATCTGACGCACCAATATAGGTTATTTACTGCATCCTACGTCACAATAATCGATATTGAAAGATAGCTCTTAGTAAATGACGCGTATGGCATTGATATAAATTAGTATGTTACACTCAACAAACATACACATGTATACACCTCTGCATTTTCTAAATTTACGTGTGTATTTCATTGTTAATTTATCGCTTGCTTTAACGGTGAAGGAAAACATCGTGAGAATTCTCACAAGAATTTCGAAGCTATGAGAAGTCTGCCAACCCGCATTAGGCCAACGTGGTGGACTAAGGCCTAAACCCTCTCATTAGTAGAGGAGGCCCGTGCCCAGCAGTGGGACAATGTTTAATTACTAGGACTAGTATTATTTATACTCAACAATCACATATAATAATTATAGTCCCGTTGTCTTATTGGGATTAAGGTAGGATTATATATGAGGAACTAGGAAACACTTTCAAGCTCACAACCCAGATGGCCCAGAATCAATTTACAGACCGCACGAATATTTGTCTCAGTGCGAGGATCGATCCCGCGGCCTCTCGTTTCCCAGCCAGCTGATCCACTGAGCCAGACAGGCTGCGGAACTAAGCTATAATACATATAAATGAAATATTATATCCTCAAGATAAGGTTTTCTGATTTCCCGGGACTTTCCTTTGCCTAAATGGTGGAATTCTAATAATGGGTTTGATTTTCAACTGTTAGGTCAAATCGGAGTAGGTATTCTTTCCTTTGTCTTTCACTGAAGGAAAATTATTATTATACTTTGCAGGTTTAGCACTCTATCGATATTTTGAGAAATTTATGAGTTTATAGTGGTAGAGCCACGCTGTAGACATATTTGTCTGCAGCATGAATGGGCCGGCTCGACCGGCGTAGTACCACTGTCTCACAGAAAATCAACGTAAAGTGACAGTTTACTGTCGCGTTTCGTATGGTAAGTGAGATATCCGGAGGCCCAGATTCCCCCTTCCCTTCCCTAATCCCTATTCCTGTCTTTTAAGGCCGACAGCGCATACATGATACTTTCGGTATTGTGGATGTTCATGGGCGGTGGCGATCACTTAACATCGGGTGACCCACATGCTCGTTGGCGGACTATGCAATAAAAAAAAATGACCTCCTAAATAATGTAGTACATTACTGAAATAATTCGTAAGCCACACCAACCAACCTGTTAACTATTCGAAGGTACGCCTTGCTAATAAGTACTTGATGTTATGGTGAAGGTAAATATCGAAACATGCCTTGAAAACTCTGTACGAATTTTGACGTCGTGTGAAATCTACCAACTCGCTTTACACGAGCGTGGTGGACTAAGGTCTAATTATTCTCGTGTGTACTAATCATACGATCTGTGTCGTATGATACAGGGCTGATAATTATTTATTTCTTTGATGTTATAAATATATATAATTTTTATTTCTTACTGGGGAAGCAGTAACGTCCGAACATCCTGCTTAACAACCTAGGGATTCGGGAGTGGCTGAAAATCAGCGCTGCCTAAGGTTTCTGCCCTAGACAGCATTAGCTGAGTCATATCCTTTTGCCGATTACGTATTTTTTTCTAGTATATACTATTAGTTATCATTTAAGACTGATTTTGTAATTCTAATTGTAATACATATTTAAAATTGATTTTGTAATTGCAATGTGTAATTTCGGCAATAAATACTTATTATTATTATTATAATTCATTATTACAGAATAAAAACTATTGTTGATTCACTATAAAGTTTCTGGTAAAATTGGCAAGATCATTTAAAATATCCAATCTAATAAAATCCTGACTTGAATACTTGTTAGAAAGTCAATGACGTCGTAACATAGTATCACTTGTTTAGTTTAATAAACTGATTCGATAACGGTATTTTTTTCTAAAGTGTTTTGCGTGAGTGTTTAAATGGACGATTAGTATTGTTGTATTTTAAGTAATAACTATGATAACTGGTAATTTATTTTTAATGTTCTTACAGCCAATTTCAATAAACTATCTCAAACCACATGTATAGATCGATCCCGAAAATAAACCAATCAAATAATGGCGTGGCATTGAAACTTTATTCTTATTGGCTTATTTCTGGAAAAGATCTGTATACCACGATTGAGATAATGTATTGAAACTGGCCGGTAATGAGTTAATGTATAGTGTTGATAGTTTTATACTCTTGATCTTCTTTTAAAAACTAAATGGCTCCACTGCTTCAACAGTGATTGTTATACCAATTACAATCAATTTCATCTAAACTGTGTAAGCATCCGACCCGAAGTATGAGCTCTTGACGTCAGTCAATTAGTTCATAATAAGGAACATAGGTAGAGAGTAGGATGTTATGGAACTTCGTACTGTAATCGAAGCTATCGGATATCCGAAATAATTATCCGTAACCGTATACTATACAAATGTTACGAATAATTTCGGATAGAGACGGAATTGAATGAGACACCGTTTTTTTACTGGCACTTGAAATTGACCACGCTGCACCTGATAGTAAGCGCAGTGCCGTCCAGTTAGAGTATCAAGTAGCGAGAGACACTCGCTCGCTACTTGATACAATAATGACGGCCTGTTTACGTTTGAGTCATGCAGTATGTCAGTGGGTACTAGGTACTGACTAAGACGTGTGTTATATATATTTTTTATTTATCCTGGCACAAAGTAACCACACTGCACCTGATGATAAGCGCGTATATACATAATTCTTTGAAAGACCTAATATCCATAACCGATACTATCAGATATCTGAAAAACTTTTTTGCTGTTGGTAGGATATCCATATCCGCTCGGATAACGACCACCGTACACAGAGTGTAAAACCCGCCACAGTGGCACACGCAAGTGTGTCGAGTTTCGGGATCAGCCAGTGTACATTCTGTTTTTGTCGGGGTCGAGAGTTGTGGTACGATGTTTGGCCTTCTGAGTACTTTGACACTAGATCATCGAACGCCTGCACCTTCTTGCCCATGGCGTAGTGTGAAGAAGCAGGCCGGTATGATTGTGTTGAGTAGCGGGGGATAGGTTGTCTCTCGCTACTCCATACTCTAATTGGATGGCACTGCGCTTACCATCAGATGCAGTGTGGTCACTTATGCGTGCCAGGATAAAAAATTATCCGTAACCGAAACCGATTAAATACTCTTATGATATCTATATCCAGATACGAAAATCTATATCCCTTACATCCCCTGGTAGAGAGCAGCCGTTCATAGTAAACTGTTACCCATTAATTATAACTACTGTTTTTTTTTTGCTTGTTCTGATACTCTTGATATTATAATATACCTAACAGCCACACACATAGTCCTGGCTCTACACTAGGTCAAAACTGTATCATGTGTATCAAGAACTACGAGGGACTACGGTCCCACAACACCCAGACCACATCTATTTATCACATAAACGTCTGTCGGTACGGGAATCGAACGCACAGCCTCTGTTTCACAGCCGGTGCTCGCTTGCTGCTCCACACTGATATATTTTCAGGTCGGTAAACAACGTTTGTTTTTAATCTGACCGTCACCTTCGAGGTGAAAACAGGTTAAACAACATTGCGATTTTAAATTACCTGCCAAATATGCAAAGGTTGACTCAGGTAGCCGTAGACCTCCAAAAATTCGGGGATTTTTTCCGTTCAGACATTCTTTATACAAAAAGTTGATTGGGTCGTGAGAAATGGTCATGAGATTCCTTAGGCAGATAACAGAAGTCATTATTTTCGTAGAATAATGTATTACATACATACATATACACTCGCGCCTTTAATCCCCGAAGGGGTAGGCAGAGGTGTTAACCAGGACACCCACTTTTCGCTGAATTTATTACGGTGCCATAAAGTGATAGGGGGCGAGCCTATCGCCATACCGGGCTGAATTCCAGACTCCGAGCTAATACCGAGTATTTCTAAATAGAAAAACCCAATAGGTATCACTTTACCCGACCCGGGCATCGAACCCAAGACCTCAGCATAGCAGTCGTAATGCATGCGCAATTACAACTGCGCCAACTAGGCAGTCTATAATTTAATAGTAAATAATTTATTACATGATATTTTTTTTATTCATAATCTATAACAGCTACCTGAAGAAAATTGTTTAAAACATAAAGCTTAACATTGGCTAAAGCTAAATGAGTTAAGCTCATATTATATAATAGCTTAACCTCTCTCTGATAGAGGTCAGTGCCCAGTACTGGAATAGTATACATTTCATTTATTATTTATTTTATTTATTTATTACATATCTTACAGGAGTTACACCCAATGCGATGATATTTACATTGTTATATATAACTAATTCAGATACAGATAGATGAACATGAAAAAAAAAAGTTTTTTTTACTGCTTGGATAGGCAGACGAGCATACGGGCCACCTGATGGTAAGTAGACACCGCCGCCCATAGACTTCTGCAATGCCAGGGCACAGCAAAGCCGCTGCCGACCGTTATTACCACAAAATACGCAATACACAGATTATACAAAAACAACAAACAAAATCAGCATGACAGTGTATTTTGCTGACATCAAAATGTAAATGTCCTTCGATTTCCTCACTAGGCAAATCTGTATCGAGGAAATCTTTATACGGGAATACATTTTGAATGTTACACAGTACAGATATTACAATAGTGACTTAACTAACAAAATCAAAGTGAACAGTGAAGGGAACAGTTTACTAATTAACACACACATACACGCACGCCTGTAATCCGCGAAGGGGTGGGCAGAGGTGTAACCAGTACACCCACTTTTCACCGAATTTCGGTCCCATAATTTGATAGGGGGCTAGCCTATCGCCATACCGGGCACAGGTTCCAGAGTCCGGGCTAATACTGAGAATTCCTAGATAGAAAAACCCAATATCACTTTACCCGACCCGGGGATCGACCCCGAGACCTCAGCGCAGCAGTCGTAACCCATGCGCAATTACAACTGCGCCACCGAGGCAGTTTACTAATTAATATAAGGAAATTACATTATAAAAAATTAAAATAATTATACTGTGGATATTTATATATATTTCATACAGCCAATACATTATTAGTTAGAGTTTCTATAGTCGCCTTTATGATTTCCGCTATTGTTTTATTAATGATATCTATCTACGTTCGTTCGTTTATTTTATTAGACTCAGTGTCGCAGTGGGCAATTAATCTGTGAAATTAAAGGCCACGAGTTCGATTCTTACAATATAAAATATTTGTGGGAGCAGCAAATTCGGTACCTATTGGATTTTATGTTTAAGCTCTCATTTCTAATACACACAAGTTCACAACACTAGATAAGACATTCAATACAATACAATACAACAACTCTTTATTGTATAACCATAAAAGATAATAACATAGCATACATAATAATTACTTAATGGTCCTACAATGGGCGGTCTTATAGCTAAAAGCGATCTCTACCAGACAACCTTTGGATGGACAGAAATTGAAGTAGAAGAAGTAGAAGGTGGTGTACAATAAAGAGAGCAAAAAGAGAAGAATATATATATATGTATTATAATAAAAGATATTCCTATCCGACTGTGGAGTAAGGACTGTATGTATGTGTGTATAAATAACGCCACGCTTTTTTTACAATCAAATTATTTTCTACTTTTCAGTTCAGCTAGCTACCAGTCATGTATCATTCGCTTGCCGGCTAGCGGACAAATACTCGCAACACTCGCTATTCTTACATGCTATTTTTAACTTTAATTAAAAGGAAATAAAATTGATTTTGGCTTGTATTTACTCCCTACTTATTACGTTTTTCCGAACACCGGTATCCTTTGAGACATGAGAGGTTAAAGCGTATTTATTTTAAAATCCTTCACACGTGAGCAAATTTTCAAGTAAATCGGACGTCTGGAAGGTGGTGAAAATTACTTTGGAAGATTCCGTTACATACTAACACTAGAGCTAGCCAGAACCACGCGTACTGGCTTGCGGAGACAGCTTCGTGGTGTCTACCCCGGCCCGAACCAAGACGTTAGCAAATTTGTATTTGTCCCGCATTATCAAGCTGTGGAACAGTTTGCAAGCTACCGTGTTCCCTTCTTTCTATGATACTGGGTCCTTTAGACGTAGTGTGAAGAAGCTACACAGCAGGCCGGCATAATTGTGGTGAGTAGCGAGTGATAGATTTTAGCTACTTGATACTCTAACTGGACGGCACTGCACTTGCCATCAGGTGCAATGTGGTCACTTTGCCTAGCCAAGATAAAAACATACAAACATAGATACATGTGAAGCTAATATAAAGGGTGTAAGCACCCAATCTCGAACAGAAGGAACCTGGCATTGGATCAGATGGGGATAATTTATTCTTTATGCATATTTAGAACGTGGATAGAAACCCGATAAAATACGGACATAGCTGATAAGATAGTGACAGCAGTAGCTAGAAACACGAATGACTTATGTCGAATAACTTATCTTAAAATCACAAGATAAATACTTGCACCAACTTATTCTGAGTGCAATAAGATTCAAATTTGAATGGCGGCGCGTCAGAATACGTCAGCATTTTTTGAGGCAACGGAAATTGCCTTTTATGGATAGATGACGGTTTATACGTTTTCCTTGTTTTGCTTTCCAAATAAAAGATTAAAGATTGCCTGGAAAGAGTCATGGATAGCGATAAAGCTTTATTATGAAAATCCTGTAATACATGACTCGTCGAATTCATTCATTGACAGACATTTAGCTCTAATTTTGAAGGTCATCAGTCATTCTACTTCCTACCTTTACGCCTTTTTTTGTCCTGTTATGGCAAAGTGACCATACTGCACCTGGTGGTAAGCACAGTGCCGACTGCCGTCCAATTAGAGTAGGTATCAAGTAGCGAGAGACAATATATCACTTGCTACTCAACACAATCATGCCGGCCTGCTGTGTAGCTTCTTCACTACGACCCAGTGCCATAAGGAGGGAACACGGTAGCTGGCAAACTATTCCACAGCTTTTTATACTTATTATAGACCGACTTATTATAGTGTGTAATAATAAATAAAAAATATTTTTTTGCATTTATAATTCGGTCATTATGATGTTGTCACCTAATTAAAGCGTTAAGAGTCTGATAAGATCTATAAGAATGTATGATAATGATGAGTTGACTGCTGATCCGCATCGGCATACTCCCTGCGCTATTTTATACTCTGCTGCGGTAAGTCGATTATGCTAGACTTACCAGCCAAAGCAAGTTACTACTAACCAATTTAAATCCAACCTATGTCCGGGATATAACAATTTTTTGTACGGCGACATAGTGACTAAAAACCTCGCGATGACTTTCTGCGAAGCTTAGAGAGTCCCAACGGATCCTGGTAAAACTGGATTCTTGCTGCAACGAAACCTAATTAACACTTATCTATGACTTATTCAGAAATAATAGTCTTGGCCTTGGGCAGCATAGGCCCAGACCCGGAAGGCCTTCGCTTTAATTTCCATATCAAGTTTACTGTTTTGCTTTTAGACTGTGATTGGAGCCAGACGGGGTTAAGGGAAAGTAGGCAGCCAGGGGCATTATTCTCTATGTCCTTATAAACGCGTAACGAGGCGCGTTACGTTAACAGCATGTTATTCGCATGTTATGGCATTACAGAATACCACAACACGCGAATAACAAGTAGTTAACGTAACGCGCCTCGTTACGCATTTGTAAGGACATAGAGAATCATGCCTCAGTCGTAAAAGCTAACACCAAGATTTAACATGAATTCAAATGGGTAAGACGGCCCCTCTTTGAACTTATTATCAAACTGGATAGCCCACCACTATCCTAGATACAAATGAAAAAGAAAAGAATTGTTATTCGTTCCTTGACCCCGTTGTAATCGGCTTAGAAAAATAGAAAAAAGCGCCGGGTAACTACCGGCAACAGGCTAAGAACAAACGGTAAACCTTTATATAACTTAATCATTCGTTTTTATACTTCATTGCTAAACAAAAAATAAAAAACTGCGTGATTACGTATTCGTGACGTGGGTATATTTTTGGCATCATTTAAATAGGTAAAGTCCGTGTGAATTAGCATAAAAACAAATTCGACTTAATATTATGGTTTTTTTATCCAACGGCGAAAACTAGCAGAGGTGATACTGTCATACGAGACTGATAATAACATCCCAATCCTCAGGATACACATCATAAACAAAATAACTATAAAATATATAAATAGATGTCACAAATACTGCTTCGGTGGCGCAGTTGTAATTGCGCATGCGTTACGACTGCTGCGCTGAGGTCTCGGGCTCCAACCCCGGGTCGGGTAAAGTGACATCGGGTTTTTCTCTGGCATTGTGCCCAGTATGGCGAGAGGCTCGCCCCCTATCATTTTATGGGACCGTAATAAATTCGGAGAAAAGTGGGTGTACTGGTCTGTCACCTCTGCCGAGCCCTTCGGGGATTATAGGAGTGAGTGTATATGTATATCACAAATACCTACTTCAGTCTGTATAAGCCAAATCTTTCATAGAAATAGTATTTTTCGGGTGCTCATTTGACGTTTCATTGTGATAAAATGGCGTCATAATGGACTTCGTAGCGCACTGAGTAGCCGGCTGTGAAATGACAGGCCGCAGGTTAAATAACCAAGACAAATGTTTTAGTCATCTACATAAGTTTAGGGTCTGGTTGTTGGAACCGAAAGTCTTTCATAGTTCCTGATACCCACAAAATTCCGTATCTTAGGAGTCAGGACTATGTGGGTGACTGTTGAATGTTATTATTATAAAACCTGAATAAATACTGTATAAGATCCCATAGGATCCGCTTGCGCAAAATTTCATATTTAGTTTCTAAACGCGAACGTACTATATTCAAGCCCAATACTCAATCTTGCTGGACCGAAACAGGCGAAAGTCGCCCTTGTAAGAATCTTAATAATTAATAAGGGCGACTTTCGCCTGTTTTGGTCCGGCCATATTCGACCGGGCCAGGACAGAGAGGTTTAATGTCTATTTAACTATATTTGTACCTGTTTAAATTCGAAGGACTACTAAACTACAAAAATAAAACAATGTATCTTTTATCAAAATTTGTATTAAATGTAAATGATCACAATACTAGTCTATTTACTACTGTAGATATTAAATTACAATACACAGCACAGCTTACCTACATGGTACGTTACATTCACTAATCAAGAATTGAAATAACAATATTTGACAGATATATTTTTGAGATAGATCGTAGTGCGAAGAAGCTACACAGCAGGCCGCATAATTGTGTTGAGTAGCGAGGGGTAGATTGTCTCTCGCTACTTAATACTTTAACTGGACGGCACTGCACTTACCATCAGGTGCAGTGTGGTCACTTTGCCGTGCCAAGATAAAAAAAACAAGAACAACATGTGATTGGTCAGAATTTGTTTGGCGCCAAAACTAACCAATGACGTATACCGAAATCTACGCATAGAATAGAGCTCACTTCAGATTGTACCTAATGCAAAATATGACCTTGGCAATTTGAATGCGGCGGTAAGCCTCATAAAAACAGTAGCTGAAGTAGAGGTGTCTGGTGCCCTAGGCTTTTTAGTATCTCACTTGTACCTTCTCTCAGTATAGGATACACCTGAATGAATATGTAGTTTTAAAGAAAATTTCCATAACATTATTTTACGTATTTTTATATATTACTTGAGAACAGAAATAGATATGCGACCGAAATTTTGCATAATGAAGCTAAATTTAATAAATTATTTTTATATCGTAGGGGACTTCTCAGTAATTTCTTAGAATAGGTCGCAATTTAGGACGCTATGTGCGCAAAATGCAGCCTTAAAAGAGCTTTGTTCTATGCATTGTTTTCTATATACATGATTGGTCAGTTGTTTCGCGCCAAAAGTATTGTTCTTGAATACAGGGTTAGTGTAACTGACGGGTGACACTCGGATGAACAGTGTTGCCCACAATAAAATCTAGTTCATCATGCTTGATATATTAGGCATCATATTGCAACTCAGATCTTGATAGTGAATAGCTTAGTACATTATCCAGTCATGACTCATAGGCTCGCCAGCCTCAACACTAGCAACACTCGCCGTTCCTGTTGTTGTTATTTTTAACTTTAATGCTATTGAAATAAAAGCTTGTATTGTACTCCCCACTTTTTTTTTATATCCTTCTAGACTCGAGAGATTATATAATAGAATTACTAGGATTGCCTAAAAGCTTTATTGACGTATAAATGTAGGTATAATGAGCAAAGTATGAACATCATCATTAATTTATTGTTTAGGTAATAAATGGACAGTGTTTTGTCTTGCTATATCGAGTGACATTTGACATAAGAGAAAGCAAGACAAATGGTGTTTATCTAATAGTTGTATAATGAAAACAACGTTTAATGAAAAGGACAAGTCACTATTGAATTTCATCTTTATCAATATGTTACTAATCACCAACTTTATAATACATGGTGGTTCCATTAGTACCCCCCTTTTGCAACCCCTGTATATAATAATTAAATCACAGTTTTACAAACTTTGTATTGATAATGTATTTTTTTTTACTTTACATCAAAATCTTAAAACTAAGTAGAATATTTTTCACGCAATGTATAATTTAAGGAAACATGTAAAAACTACAATAAGTATACTATGACTACACCAATATTGTTACTAAATGCCATCTATATGATTGTAGCCCGCACGCTAGTGCTGGACATCTCATGGAGTATGTGGGAATTACATCAGCGGTATACTGCAGGTGACTAACTTACGTGTGCGCTATACCGCAGCCTCTTGTTACATAACGGCATACTTTTGTACATAATGACACATGACTAATTATAGTTATATATCGTTAAATCTTAATTACCAGAAAACGTTAAAAGTTTAATATTGGATAATGAGGTTAGGTTAGGTTAGGTTAGATTCTGTTGCACACCCCGGGATGACGGCAGCGCGGGTGGTTGGCCTCGTAGCTGCCGTGGACGCCGAGGGCGTCCTTCGATGCGCGGGGGCTTCTGAGCCCTCCCCACTTGGAGACGGGCCGCAAGGCGGCACCGCGCAGGGGCGGTTCCGGTCGAAAATGGGGCGCTTCTCGCTCCGTGAGCCCGGGACCGTCTCTTATGCGCCGAAGAGGGCCACCGCGGGGTTTTTAGTTGGTATTGCCGGTGTAGGGTATTTGTTAGGGACTCGGCCCAGCGGTCGTCCGGATGTCAACATCTTTCCCGGACGGCTTAACGCTGGGTCGTAAGGCCGGTGAGCCCAACATAACCGCTCCGCCACCCCCCCGGTGGGGCGGTAGTGATAAATCGCTTTTCCCCGCGAAAACAAAAAAAAAAAAAAAAGATTCTGTTGCATATTAAATGCAACGAAATTCCAAACTAAATGTTACTCTATCAAGTATTTCTTATGCCAATTAATTGTATTTCTTTATCAATAAACCGATGGCTCCGGTGTAGGAGGAACAAAGTTTACTGGCGATACGTACACAGTTTTTTTTTCCCAAAGTTTAATTCTAGTATACTTTTAACACGAAAATCTGTTTTCTGCTTTAGAGTGGTTCCCAGAAAAATTATGGATTTTTTTAGAGTCCACCATATTAATGAGGCTGTGCTTAAAAACTGGAATAAGTAAAAAAAGTCCCGGTAAATTATCACTGCTAAACCACGCTTTTCAACTTTTTTGGTATTTAAAATTTAACTATGTCTAAAGCAACTTTGTTATATATTAACAAATAAATGGGTTAATTGATTAAAAATTAATACATATTAATTGATAGATGAAATTAGGGTATTCTTATATAGATATATATCTCATAAAACATTTTTTTTTATGTAATAATTGTCCACGAAAACTATTTCATTAAACTTTTACATTAACAGTAAAGTGTAGAAATTTGCCAATTATTAATACATTAATTCGATAATTTTACAGATCTTCCAATTAAATATAACAAATTACTGAATGTCTACATATGGAAAATAGGTTTTTAAAAAATAAAAACCTAAGATATCTAAACTACTGAGATTATAAAAATCACATATCTTTAAGCGTAAGCATGTAAATTTGGCTACTTAGAATTACACTTAATTTACGATTATTGCATAATGAGTTAAACCTATGATATTAATTCGTATTTTGCGCGAATTATTTAGATACGTGGCAAAAAAAGTAAACGATAAAAAAATAGTCAACATAAAACCGTATTCAATCGATATATTCGTTCCGGAACTAGTTACACATAGACAAAAATCAAGCTTATGACATTTTTTTACATCAGCCTCATAATGAACATATGTATGAAACGGAAGTCGAGATAATTAAATCAAAATACGAGACGACCAAAAAATATAATGAATTATATTTACTAAAATCTTAATGGCGGTTATATCAAGGCAAAAAAATCAGCCGTTCATGTCACGTGACTGGACTAAGCTGACTTCGTCTGTCATTTTACTTTCCTCTATAGTTTTTATTTAATACCAGAGACTTTCGCGTCTTTTTTTCTTCTTCTATTAATTATAAGCGTTAATTATTGAGTATATTGCTAAAGTAATTTTAGCGCATAAAATTGTCAAGTGACAATGTCAGACCACTTCAAAATGGCGCCACCCTGGTGTCAAAAAAATCCTAGACACCCTCATTCGGTTAATAGAAAACGGGCGTTGATTTCCTACATAATAAATGTATTTAATTGAACTAATAGAACTCAATTGGAACAAAAATTAACAATAAGATTATCACACTGAAATGCCAATTTTACTTATTATACTGTAAAAATATTTTACGAATGATTTTTCGATTATAGGTCATAACTTTTCATTTCTCTTGAGTTCTGTTTAATCGTTTTTAATCCAAATAAGGCAATAGATAGTTGTCAACGATGCTCACATTCATGTGCCAGTTGAAGTGATTGACTCCTGGCACTGTGACGAGGTGTAACCGACCCGTCTTGTCCAGTGTACGTAGCCCTATCAGATCGTCCTTATATGTCGGTTGGTCGTATAACTCTATAACAGTCTCGTTGATGCTGTAATAGCCGAATTGACTGAAAAAAAAACAGTAAAAAACTATAAAAAATACGTTGAAAAGACCATGTCCTCTTTGGAAAACGATAAAAAAATAAGGATTTCATGGTTATTTTTTTTTACTTTTCATAGCTCAGCAACACAACACAATAAACATATTATGTACAATAACAAATCTTAGATAATATTCATATAAAATATCTATAATAATTTTAACTGAGCATCGCTTTCCATAACTAAAAAAAATACTTGTATTTAAAAATATTTTTGTCCAAGTAAGATTTTTTTTAGTGCCTTGATAGGCAGACGAGCAGACGGCCCACCTGATGGTAAGTAGTCACAGCCGCCCATAGACTTCTGCAATGCCAGGGCACAGCAAAGCCGCTGCCTAGCGTAAATAAGAAACTTCCATACCTGCTCTGCCAAGGAGTTATCACATTATCCTCAGGTCCTCCAATCAGGACAAGCCTCTTCAGTCTCAGCATATTTGCCTTGAATTCATCAGATTTTGGAGAACTGGAAATAATGAAAACAATCAGGCAATCAAAATTTGTGTCTTTCACAAGTTCTCAAAACATTGCACATGATTTGTTCGGGGTAAGAATGTATGCCCAATATGACTGAAAACTCCCACTTATCACATTATGATTAATAAGATCAAAATAAGTTCAGCGACTACTAGTGTACCATTGACACTAGTTATAGCTCTGCCTACCCTTATAGTGGTGAACTTACACGTTAATAAACATTTTCCTTGTTCAAATAAATTAACATACAGTGACATTTGACATAATTATACTGATCTGTAAACACATTTTAATTTCTTAATAAATTAATAATACCATGCTAATATTTTATTGAAATAAATTAATGAAGTCAATATGGATTAACTAGGAAATAGTAATTTTAATAGTTAATAAGAATAGAGACACAAGTTAACAAGAGAATCGTTACATACTTAAACTTTTTTCTATATACAATATATTTTTTATTTTATGTCAATTGTTTAGTGTTTTTAACCGACTTCAAAAAAGGAGGAGGTTAACAATTCGTCGGATTTTTTTTTTGTGTATGTTACCCGATTACTCGATGACGCCTGGACCGATTCGAGAAATTCTTTTATTGTTTAAAAGGATATACTTCCCAGATGGTCCCATTGGCACCAAGTCAGGATCTGATGATGGGATCTCAGAAAAATCAAGGTCAACCCTCAAATTTTATAGTGACGCATAATTTGTTTTTTATTGAAGTTGGTGTACTTTTTATGATATAAACAATTATAAGTCATACAACTTATACTTTAAAACACCTTCAGAAGTAACTAAAATATCGCATACAAGATAACATGGAAGATCCAATCCATACAATAAAGGCCTTGACATGTATCTTTTCCTGTTTACAAAAACAATAAATGGCCAAGGTTGCTAACAAGGGAATGTCATTGACACATTTATTTTAATAAACCACATGTGTCCAAAACCGCATAAGCATTTTTAATGAAATTTTGTGAATGTGTATGGTTGGAACCAGTTTGAAAGAGAGGTTAGTTATGCAACCGATAGGTGGCGCTGTCATCTAGACCTTAATTTTTTTCTATGAAAAATTACTGTCACGATCGTGACGCCGCGTGAAATAAATAGTATTATATATAAAAACTTACGACCGCATTTTTAACAATAAAATATATTTTTATATCCTAATAGATCTTCACTGTAACATTTATGTTATAATTTATATAACTTTATTATATAAAAATATATTATGTTTTTATTACTAAAAAAAAATTATAAAAATGCAATAGTAAGATTTAAAAATTCAAGTGTCAATACAAAATATCAGGTTCCACCGAGATTTGAACTCGGATCGCTGGATTCAGAGTCCAGAGTGCTAACCATTACACCATGGAACCGATAGATTGACAGGCGAAAGTAACAACTAATATCTTGTTCTTCATTGCATATATCATTATAGAAAAATAGATCTACAATTTTACCAATATCTTATTTTAAATTAAAATTCTTGAACCAAGGTAAAATTAAGCAAAGTATAGACTCTAAAGAGTAAAGGTGACAAAGTATCCTTTTAGAAAATGTTATAGTAGTACTGGTATTATTTGTTAATGAAGATTGTAATTATTAAGTAGATCAGCTTATTTATTATTATTTTTTTTAAATTACAATTTTTTTTTGTATCCGCAAATATTTGATCAACACTGTTAGACTAGGTTGATAGTGGTTCTGTAAATATTGAATATTTCTTAGTATTAAATACATTCTATAAAAAAAAGAATATTATAAAGCTGTGTATTATAGATTGTGCCACTGCTGGGCACAGGCATCCTCTACCAATGAAATGAATTAGGCCTTAGTCCATCACTGGTAGAGTTCGCAAACCTTCGAAATTCTTATTTAGAAGAAGTGGTAGAGCCACGCTGTAGACTGGCTCGACCGGGGTAGTACCACTGTCTCACAGAAAACCAAAGTAAAGTGACAGTTTACCGACGCGTTTCGTATGGTAAGTGAGATATCCGGAGGCCCAGATTCCCTCTTCCCTTCCCTAATCCCTATTCCTGTCCTTTTAAGGCCGACAGCGCGCATACATGACACTTTTGGTATTGAGGATGTTCATGGGCGGTGGAGATCACTTAACATCAGGTGACCCACTGGCTCGTTTGTCGGAGTATGCTATAAAAAAAAAAAGAATTATCTGATGATTCTCAAGATGCTGTCCTTCACCGTTTAGGCAAGTGATAATGAACAATGACTGTTACTTCGAAAACTCGCGACTTTCGTCTTGGCAGTGTGTACTATTTCCTAAGCTATTTGTAAATACTTACCTTTTATGATTGTTGAGGTACGGTAGAAAAACGCTGTAAGTTTCATACAAAGCCTGATGGTAGGGGTCGTTCCAATAGTTTCCAACTGATGTGTGTTGCCCTACCCGGGAATAGAACAGCTCGTATACAGTGTCTTTGACCAGCCCAGGGAATACTAAGTGTAAGAAGCCGGCTGGAAATAGTAGAAAATAAAAATATTAATAATAATGTTTATATTAAAGGATTGTATTTTGTATTGTTCTTTTATTTCTTACTTAAGTTATATGTATATTAAAATATTATCATCGAGGTATATATCGGATGTATTGTAAATGAGTAAAACAATAAAATAAAGCAAGGCTTTGCCCTGCAGTGGGAAATACCAGGCTAATATAATATATTATTTATTCTGTCACAGTCCCTTAAGGCACTGATAATATAATTACGCATGCGAAGCTGTAAGCGTGACTATTTATCATATAATGGTCTGTAATCGTGTTATGAGTAGGGCTAAGGTCGCGGCCACAGCAAGCAAACAAATCGAAGTCATTGCCTTGAACTAGCGTCAACGACAATTTCAAATAGATCTATAAACATACACAATTCGCATTACATGGGAATGTTGATTTGTAAACAGCGCGCGGTATGATTCAGTAGACGATAATGTGCGTCAATAATATTATGATGAATTTTTTTTTTTTATTGGAATTGCGTAATTTGCTAGTTTAGTAATAAATATGTAACTTTTGATTACGGCTGCGTCCTCCTAAGTCGTTTTTGGATGAAGTTTTTTTTTAGTTAAATATATTCTTTATTGCTCAGATATAGAGTTGTAACTTTCTTGTTACTAGGCGAAATAACTTTCCGATTCTAAAATTAGTTAGCGAGATCACTTATGCTACTTTTATTCCGGAAAAATGTAAACCACGGAATAGTTTTAGTTTTTCAGAGCCAAGGATAATTGATGAGACATAATTTTTGGCAAAGTGGTAGTTTATAGATCAGAGAATGACTTTGGTAATATTTTATCCCGAAAAAAGGCACGGTTCCTATGGGCTAGCAAAATATAGAAAGATGTAATAGCTCAATATGAGTCCACGGATTTTATAACTTTTCTTCCAAAAATAGCCTCCACGCGGGCGGAGCCGCGGGCAACATCTAGTATATTATAAATAATCATAAGGATAACCCATGTCTGCAAGTTCAACCGTGAAGTATACAACAGATTAAAAACATTTACTGAGAAATTATTTGCCTACTGCAATCATTCCCTCAAATATCTTTTATACAACATGTAACATGATTAACGCACACAGAATAAGCGACTGAATCGATATCAACAATTTTTTAATAGACGATTTGTTTTTCCAAAAATAATTAACACTCGGGTAAATAACAGTCACCCTTTTATTTAACGATAAACGAAACTGAAACGTAACTCAATGCGATAAAGTCTTTTCTAAATGCAATAATAAATGAACACTTTAAAAAATCAATTAATTACGAACTTTATGTCGAAAATTAGTATAACTAATTTCATAAAAAACAATATTTATATTCATCGCAGTCTAATTTCAATACATGAATTATGATAGTAAAAATATTTCTAAATAAGGGTGTCTGAGGATGTGCGTTATTCCCGTTACACATAGTATAGTTGATGTTTTTAGCATTTACCTCCGTATTGTCCGGCCTGTGGTGAGCTCAATGATATAAATGTACTGACGGAGACATTTGAGAAGGTCTGCACGATGCCTCGTGCTATCAATCCGCCTTGAGAATATCCTGCAATAAATAAAAGGCATAAAGTCGTATATCAATAAGGTATAAACAATAAAAATGTTTTTGAAATTGTATTTTTATTAAATGAAAATTTCTATTTTATGTGTAGTGTCTTTTTTGAGTTACAGAATCGGTTTACGGGTCACCAAACTATCATCACAACTCATAAACAGATTATTATAGCTTCAATAGGTGAAAGGATATATTATCTTAGTTATTAACTTGAAACTTGAACTTTAAAAAGAGATTCAAAACATGCATATTATAGATAATTGGTTATTAATAATGGACAACACAGAAATCACATAATCCTGAGCAGGTGAAAGCATTTATCTTTTTTTTTTATTCTGGCACGGCAAAGTGCCGTCCAATTAAAGTATAGAGTAGCATGAGACAATCTATCCCTCACTACTCCACATAATCATGCCGGCCTGCTTCTTCACACCATGCCATGGGCAAGTAGGTGAAGAAGTGGTTGAGCACCTAGTGTCAGAGTACTCTGAAGGCCGTAAAACAGGCAAACATCATACTCCAACTCTAGACCCCCTACAAAGTCTTAACACATAACTGGCACTACAAGTATAATAGTTACCTAATAAATTTATTCCTTCAGGATGAGATGCAGATATATTGGCAAGATCCAGTCCAATCTCCAGCACTTGGTGCCACATAGTTTCCAAACTGGACCAGCTCTCAAATCTGTTTACATTGTATATTTTTGTACCTGGATGTTTCTGAAATACATAACAATTACACATATAGTCATAATCTATCAAGCATTGTGTTTTTTTTTGTGCCTCAATAGGCAGACTAGCAGACGGGCCACCTGGTGGTAAGTAGTCTTCGCCACCCATAGACTTCTGCAATGCCAGGGCACAGCAAAACATTGAGTATTAAATAATATATTCAGAATTAGCAAATTGTTCTGTATCTTTGAGCCTAGTTAAAAAGTTATAGCTAGTTTTTAATGCACTTTTTAGTGCTTTAATTGACTGGTAGAACAAGGCTCCTATTTTCAGGGTACATATTTTAGAGAATAATGCTCATAAATGCAATAAAATTAGTAAAAAAGATGCAGTATGTGTTTACTGTACTAAGATCCACACAACAGTTTGTATATAGTAAATTTCTTTCCAGGAAGACAAAAAGTCCTTATACCTCTCTACTGTAAGTTTTAAAAAATGATGCTTAATTCACATAGCCTGCCAACCTTCAATATGTATACGGGTTATAAACAATTATCTATCTCCAGGAAACAAACTTACTACCTGTTTTTGTTGTTGTTTTTACACCATGGACACAATTTTCATTTTTCTAATGAAATTATTGTTTTGAATAGTTTATGATATATTTTTTCCTTAAATGACAATAGAGTAGGTATGTTTCAAACCTCATGGTAAATACTAAGCATCACTCTAGCCCTTTTTGCGGATTATTGTATTATAGTGGTGATAATAGTAAATATTTATGTTAAGGCACTGAGTGTGTTGTGTGTTTTATCTGTGTGTTTCAAGGATATTATTCACTATAACGAAGTATTGAAAGTATTCTCAATAAGAATATAAATAATACTATGGTACAGGGTACTTTAAAAAAATAATTGCAAAAATCAATTACAATGGAAACCAATTTTTGTTTTTATGAATTCCAAAAATGTCTAGCAATATTTATATTGCTAGCAATTTTTTAACATTTATAAATGTAACAAATATTTCTTAAAATATACAAATATTATATAATATAGTAGTTTCTCGAAAATACATATATCAATGTAAGTATCTCGAAAATAAAAATAGATTTATTATGCTTCTAAAAATAAATTTGCGAAATCTGCCAGCTTTGCCATTGAACTTCGTTTCTCTTAAGACCGCGAAGTTATGCTCACCTCTTCAATTCTGTTTTTTATCATCTCCATACTCCCACTGCCAGTCATTACCCCGTGAATCATCACCACTGGTTTATAAGTCAAAATGGGACTAACTAATAAAAGTACAATGGAAATTATGAATTTTAAATCCATTGTGAAAGGACAAAGGACTTGTTTTAAGATTATGACTTACAACACACCCAACAGTTAATTAAATACACATAAAATAATATTTAAAACGTCTTATAGTTAACTAGAAACTGCTGATTAAAACCAATGACACGTTTAACGTCATTTCTGTTTTATTTAACAAATAGTAAACAAAGAACGCATCACGCAATATTACAACAAAAAACATACTAGGGATGAAATCTGTTAGCTGAAATCAGAAAGAATCGATATTGATTTTTTTTTTCGTTTTATTCGTCCAAAGGACAGGCTATAGTCAATCGACCATACTGCCTAGAATCGATATTGAAGGTCAAGAAAATCTATCCAAAGGATTGATCTCAGACGTTCGAAAACTGACATTAGAATTTTTTGTTTGATAACAAGTGTCCAAAAACATGTTAAACTTTGACTATGAAAATATCAATAGGGAGCGAAATTGTTAAAAGAATGAGTACGTAATTTTGTGTAACCTACATAATGGGACACATATTGAGCATTTGCTAAATAATCGTGAAATTAAGGGTGTTTTTTTACCATTTGGCGGGTTCGATTCCCGCTAAAGACAAGCGATTAATAAAAATCTTTGAGTGCAGTTTCAGTAAAAAATTATATCTATATCTATTCTACGATACTTAGGATACTTTCTTTCCATGTGGCATAGCCCTGGGACGCCCTGTATATATTGATAACGGTAATGATATTTTGATTCTATAAATAAAGTAAAAAGTTAAGTGAGGGAATTATTTCTCGCATTTTTTACAAATCAATTGATCTTTATTGGAAGAAGAATCTCATCCCTAAAACGTAGACAGATCGTACGTCAAATCCTTGTCAAGTCACAAATGCAGTGTTCCCATCTCAAAAAAATTTAAGCTAAACTAAACTATTAAAGAGATGCTACACTTTATGCATTTAGTTATTATTAATACAATATTATTTCAATAGAAAGATTCGAGTTTTTAAAATTAGCACCACCGTTCACATCTCAAACATGAAGCGACCATGAAAAATATTTTTTATCAATGGAAACAATATACAACAAATGTCAAACCAAAAGTCAAAACAAAAACTTGTGGCAAGCAAAGACGCACGTGTGGAACTAGAATTAATTACCATAATCTGATTTTAATGCCAGTAAAAGCCATGTTTATCTATTTATAGAGAAAAGTACTTAATTTGAGACTTTCGACAGTATTTCATATTGCAGTCTGGTAAGTAAATTAATGGTTAAGTAAAAATTCATTAGTACAATTTTACAGTAAAGGTTTTCACCGGTATTATACCTTGAATGTTTTCAGGATATTAAATAAATAAGCCATGGCAAGTACATCGCTTGTCCAGCAGCTGCAGAAGCTGTCAGCACCGCAGACGAAAGTATACAAAGATTCCAGAAAGCAAGTGTCATTGCTTTTTGACCCTTCTGAAGCGGCTTTGAAAGATCGTGAAACATTCTATGAAATCGGCTTGAGCGGTCTCAACGAGCTCATAGCTATAAACCCAGACTTTGCCGTATACCAGGATACGTTATTTAGCATCTCATCAAAAGATTTTGAGAGGGCCGTGCAGTCCAAAGAGGTTAACCAAAACCTCGATAATACCATTGAAAAGTTTCTGCTTCAGTTGTCTCCATATTTTCTTCTTCAATCTTCACACAAAGCTATTGAATGGCTTATAAACCGGTACCACATACACCAGTACAATCAGGATGCAATCATGGCCCTTATATTTCCATACCATGGTACATTAATATTCGTGAGATTTGTTCAACTATTGGAAATTAAACATAATAGATGGAATTGGTTGTCGCCGATACAAAAAAACGGTATACCTTTAGCGAGTCAAGTTTTATGCAACCAATGTGTTTCGAATACATCCACATTGTCATTTATATCCAAAATGGTTGAGAAATATGTGCAAGAGTATAAAGAGAAAGCGACGCAGTTGAACACAGTCTATGCTTTCTTCTGTCAAGTGGCGGTAGGTGTTGTTGACACCAGTAAGAAATTAACGGAGGGTATGATTACTGCGATATTACCAACTTTGATGAAAGGCATTGAATCACCTGTCGGAGATTACCGAGCTTCATGCTACATTGTTCTTGGGTACTTATTCACCAAAACAAATATAAAAGTTGGGACTTTAAATCAAATACTTGATAAATTGCTTACAACTGAGTTTGATTTGTCGTATGATGTTGTACTCCTTATAACAATGATGTATGAACATCAGGCACATGTGCATAAAATGTCTGATGCGATCTTCAATATATCTGTGGATATTATGAATATAATTTGCAACTACTTAAAGAAATTTGTAGAAGTAAAGATAAACGTTCAGCCTTTTGTTTTGGCATTCTTACGAAAGATGCTCCCTCATATACAAAGCAATATTGTGGAGTTTAAGACATTCAGCCGATTGCCTGAGATACTGATTAATGAAGTGGATTTAAAAAATCAAGGTCCTGAGAAAATTATTAAGTAAGTAAACTTATTTTTATATTAATCTGTTTGAGATAGTTATACAAATAAAATTTTAAATAAAATTGTTTGATTAAAATCCTTTATGATATAGTATTTGTCATGTGTGTTGTTTCAAATTAAAATAATACCACACATTGTTTAATATTAATTGTATTGTAAATTACATAAATGTCCAAGTTCCTTGCTGTTAATTAAGCAATACAGTCCTACAATAATATGTACTTGTTAAAAATGGCACATATTTATGCTTCATAACCAATTACATTACAGTTTATTTGATAGTCGACTGGTAAGATATGCAAACATTTTCTAAAAACTACTCATGGGTAAATCAATTATGTAATATAAATAAATCATGTAAACTAAAACTAAATCAGAATTTAAGAATGTTTAAAAATGTAATCATTGAAAAATGTGTGATCTAAATATGTGTAAAACACAAACCAACAAAACTCAAGTCCTATTATAGAGTTTACTATAATGTTGGTTAGCTTATAATCAAGAATTTACTGTATATTTTCCTTATATTACAGATGTATCCTTGCTGCCTATGCACCGAATAAAGAAGAAGGAAATGACAATGCCAATAGTGATGAGAGTGACATTGAAATAATTGATGAGGATGATTTTTCATCCAAAATTCTTAATTGGTATGCAATTCTCTTAAAGAACTTTGAACGTCAGTATCCTGATGCCTTTGACAAAGTGATTACAGCAGAAATGAGCTCTGCTAGTCAAGTTTCAGCAAACAGGCAAAATCAAATGTCTAAATTGCTTGGTTTCAAACCAGCGATCGCACACAAAGTAGGTGGAACTTACCTCTTCGAAAACCTAAATCATGTAAATCCAGATTTACGTATTGAAGCTGTTAAATACATTGGAAAAGAATTTAAAACATTGAAAATTCAAAATACTGATTTTGTAAAAGAATCTATAGTTGACAGATTGAGGGATGATAATCCAAATGTTGTTAATGCTGCTTTAGATATTGAGGATGAATGTTTAGAGGAAGTGCTTGATGAAGTAGATTTGATAAACGCATTTGTTACTATAGTATCGAGAAAAAACAAAAAATGGAGGATGACTATAAAAAAAGCTATTACTAAATTTTGTTCTTTAGATATCTTGTCAGTCAATCAAGATACTGTTTTGGCAATAATGCCATTACTTTTCCCACATGACGAAAAAACAGCAGAATTAGCATATCAAATAATTAAATCAAAATGGGGACAGAAATTCGAATTAACCAATAAAGTAAGCAGTAAACTTGGACGTATACGAAATCCTGAGGAACTGCGATCAAATGTATTTATTGAACTCTTTATACATCAATCAGTTAACTTCGATAGTATATTGGACGAAATACGATTGGATAAAAATAATACACTTGATATTTGCTTTTATATTCTTCTTAAATCTTGTTCGTTTAATAAAGCTACAATTGAGGAAATCTCTTCTACACTCAATTTACTTTTGGAATCTGTTGAGAATAGATTTATAGAACAACATTCTGAAAATGCCTCATTCTCTGAAGCTATAATGCCGAAATTCATCAAACTGACATCTGAGAACAAAATGCTATTTGAAGTAATAGAATACATATTCTGCAGGGTTATTGAGGATATGAACATAAAACACATAGCAAAACCTTGGTGTAATGTCCTAAAAACACCAGAGACAGTCTTGATTAGAAGGCTGTACGAAATTTGCATTACTGGATGCGCTATTCCTAGTTACAGTGAGAATTATGTTAAACTGCTTCAAAAACTTCTCAATAAATTTTGCAGTAACCCAAAAGAAAAATTTGAGTTTATAGCGAACTTTGCCTGTGGGCACATTCTATACGCTACAGACCCGAAAGACGTGATTGCACCTGAATTGCAACTAAGAAGTCTTAAACTGTTGACTAATTTCCTTGCTGTGCAAGAAAATGCCAATTGGATTTACGATTCTGACATTGTTATGTTGGTAATACTATTTAATCTGAACAATCCCCTCACAGTTATTAGGGAGTGCGCAATTGATATTGTCAATAAGATATTGAGGGAAGAACCTGATAAAAAATTAGTTTATGTCCAGTTGCTAAATGAATTACTTGCGCACAAAGATGAGCTTATTTTAGATCACGATCAAGTAACGCAAGTTTTACACACGATTCTAACGGCAAAAGATCTTCAAAATAAGTTATTTAGACGCAATTGTCTTCTAAAACTCACTGGTATGCTAAACGAATGCAATCCGTCGCACATAAAGGCTGGGTTTTTGAAACTGCTTTACAAATTAGATAATTCTATCACTTTCCCATATATTGTTTCGTGCTTGAAACCGTTAGAAAGTCGCCTTAAATCCCATGAATTGGATGCAAAACTTACTTTTGACATTTATGAATCCAATATGTTTAGAAGTGTTTACAGCCATATAAATGAATCAACAATCACTACATTTAATAAAGAACAGGTCTGGAGATCTATTGAAATTTGTTTAAAAGAATATAGGCAGTGTGTTTTACAAGAGGACCAATCATTCACTAGTCCTTCAGTTCTTATAATGAGGCAAATAAACGAAAGTGTTTTCATCAAAATTCCAGAAGAGAAGCGTAAATCGTTAGTTTATCTGATTGCATCGGCCGGAGCTGTTAGCAATAATCCAACTATATCACTTGTCGCTTCTAAAGTAATGAAAAATATTCAATTGAGTTTTGCTGATTTTAAGCCGATTCTGGAAGGAATGTTAAACGTCGTAGATCCTGCTGCAAGTGTGCCTAAGAAGAAGAAATCAACTGTATCTATGCTTTCGTATCAATTAACGGAAACAGATAAATGGAGACTGGGTGTTGCGTTACTCGAACATGTCCAAAGCAAGAAGAAAATGAAAATCGACAACTCTTTCGTGTCAATCTTGTTCCAACTGCTTAGTAAATGTTTGAGATTTGAAGAACAATCGCACGTAGAATACACAAAACAACTTATTCTGTCATCTTTGTGGTATTATTGCAAGAAATATGTCAACGACAAGGACACAGATCAAATCAAGTCCCTGAAATCTGTGTTTGACGTGGAGTTAGTCGTCCAGTGCATTAGAGGCACTCAAAATCCTCAAACACATCATCACGCTTTGATACTTTTATCTCACGCGGCGTATATGCTGCCAGAGCAAGTACTACATCATACTATGGAAATCTTTACTTTTATGGGATCTTCGGTTTTGAGACACGATGATGCGTACAGTTTCCAGATAATAACGAAAATTATAGAAAACTTAATACCTATTTTGGTTAAGATGGACAAAAATGTCGAAGACCACACCAAAAAAGAGTTACAGGAGTTGCAAAACCGCGTTGTCCCTGTGTTACGAATATTTGCTGATGTAGTACTACATGTACCAGAACATAGAAGATTGCCTCTTTTCCAAAAGCTTATTGAAACGTTAGGTCCTTCTCAATTTCTTTGGGTCTTCCTTGCGTTACTTTTGGAAACTCATATTGCTCATTTCAATGACAATAAAAAGAAAGATTCGAGCCATACAAGAGCACTGGTCAATCAAGAATCGTCTATTAACAGACTTGATTTTGGACAGAGTATACTACTTGAGTTCCCTCCTGAAATTGGATTAGAAAACTTCGTCAAACTCATTGTATATATCAAATCTCTTCCGTCGCAAAAAGACGAAAATTCTATGGAAACAGATATCAATCCTAGCGATATTTTCAGCGTTAATGGTCATACCGCAATACAGTTACGCCACTACAAATACGTTTTAATTACATTTATGAACACATGTTTAGCATCTTCAAGATTTATACAACACTGCAGCCTAGCTACTGACACTAAAACGATGGAAGCGCATTTTAAAACTTTCATTATAAACATTCTGACCTTCATTCAGGTTATTTCGAAGATAACTGATGAGAAAACAGCAAAGTATTGGCGAGTGATGTTACATCACAGCTATGATCTGTTGGATCATTCAAACAATTTGCTATCTCCTCCCATGTTTTTAAATGTGGTGAAAGGTTTATTGAAACACACGCTACAAACAGTTAGAAGAAAATCGATGGAGTTATTAAATTCAAAGATCCAAACTACCCCAGAAATCTTCGAGGATATCGATAAAGAATTGCTTTACTCTCTATTACCTGCATTACTGGATATTATTAAAACAATAGAAAACAAAGATGACAGTATTACTGATGCTGTTGCACAGGAATTAGAACTTAACCAACAAACAGCTCTTTTGTCTTTAAAACTGCTAACTCGTATGCTAGCAGCAGAGAATCCGGAACCATTCAAAGAGGTTTTGGAAACCATTACAGAATACACCTGCAATCTGAATGTGCCCGGTAACGTCATGGCGTCAATCGTGTTATGTTTGGCTGAGCTATGCGGCAATCTAAAAGCACATGCACTGGCTAGTCTGAGGAAATTCATGCCAGCTCTTATAAAAGTGCTAAAGAAACAGAGAAAAGCGGACACGCCGGAATTAGTTTTACTAAGTACAGTGACTGCTATAGCAAAGATTGTTGAAAGTCTTCCCCTGTTTTTGAGTCCATATTTGCAGAAAATATTATACGAATATGCAATCTTACTAGCTAAGTGGCAAAATTGTGATCAAGATTGTAGTAAGGTTTCGGCAATAGTTGCAAAATTATCCAATATCAAGAAGAAGATAGCAGAATCCATACCGCCGAGGGTTTTGATACCAGTTGCAAATGAAACCCATCAATTATTGCTAGAGAAAGAAAACTTTGACGCAATTGGACCTGTAATGTCTGTCCTCGCAGACAGTTTCGCAAATGTTACCACAGCAGACTTTACGGCGCTGCAGCAGGATTTGACAGCATTCTTCCTAATCGCACTACAATTGCGCAGTGATGCGGTAGAGAAGAATATAGAGAGCTCTATCATAGACAAAGCCGAAGATGAAGTGGTTAATGCGCTTGTGTGTCTAGTGCTGAAACTCTCTGAGACTAGTTTCAGACCTTTGTATTTCAAAATATATGATTGGGCGATAAGGACTAATGTTGAAGGACATAAAGACCGAGCTATTACTTTTTATAGGTATGGATATTTCCTTTATTCATCAATGATTTTTCTGAATAATCATTTCCTTAAATACTGTTTTTTTTTCATAATTATGATTTTCTGTGTCTGCTTTTGGAACATAATTTAAAGCATAACCTGATATATTTATTTCAGATTAAGCAGTTCAATTGCAGATAGACTAAAAGGGTTGTTCGTCCTATTCGCTGGACACTTTGTGAAAAATGCTGCTGAGTTGCTAGATGCGTGTAACAACAGCAAAACTGAAGATATTTACTTTGAAAACGAAGATAAGTGTTTGACCCTCGTGAAATATATTATAAAGACTCTGCATATAGTATTCTTGTATGATAGCCAGAGTTTCCTGAACAAGAACCGGTTTGAAACGCTTATGCAACCAGTGGTAGATCAACTGGAGAATACGTTAGGCGGTGTTAGTAAACTAAAGGCAAGGGCGTCTGAATATCTGATACCTTGTGTATCACAGTTCGCAGTGGCGACCGCTGATGATTCACTATGGAAGTTGCTGAATTATCAGATATTGTTGAAGACCAGGCATAATGATGCCGAGATAAGGTAAGAATTTTCAATAAAAATATTTTTATATGATGCTATTTTTGAAGCTGTGGAATAGTTTGCCAGCTACCGCGTTCTCTCCCTCCCATGATCTTGGGTCCTTTAGTTGTAGTGTGATGAAGCTACTCAGAGCACATGATTGTGTAAGGGGTAAAATAAGGGATGAATGTTAAAGTTGAAAAGTTAAGGTTAAAGGGATGCAAGGTAAAATCCGTCATTTTGAAGTTAAACGCAAGAAAAATTGTATTTTCCATTGTATACTATTTATCCCAAACATGACCACCACGCGGGCAGTGCCGCGAGCAACAGCTAGTAAGGTATAACCAACATTATAGTAAACATTTATCTATGATTTGGTTTTCTGGTGGTAGAAAATTCATATGTGCCCGGATAGCGATCACCGTACACAGGGTGTAAAACCCGCCATCAGCTAGTGTACATCCGGTTTTTGTCGGGGGTCTAGAGTTGGGGTACGACGTTTGGCCGTTTTGCGGCCTTCTGACTACTCTGACACTAGACCCTAGACTGCTTCTTCACCTTCTTGCCCATGGCGTGTGAGGAAGCAGGCCGGCATGATTGTGCTAAGTAGTGGGGGACAGATTGTCTCTCGCTACTTGATACTCTACCTGGACGGCACTGCGCTTACCATTAGGTCCAGTGTGGTCACTTTGTCGTGCCAGTATAAAAAAAATTGGTTTCTTCCATGCGTAATTTTTATTTAAAATTTTTAATCATTTTGTTAAGTAAAATACTCGATATTATATTCACAGGTTGACAGCTCTCGATTGCCTGGTTGCAATGGCGACCCAGCTTGGTAGCAGTTGGTTGCCACTGTTGGCGGAGAGCGTTCCGTTCCTCGCAGAGCTATTAGAAGATGGCGACCAGAAAATCGAAGCGTCTACCAAGGACGCAATCCGAAAACTTGAGCAAATACTCGGCGAACCGCTTGAGAAATATTTTTAAAATTTAAACTTAATTGTTTATGAAAATATATACTTTTGTCATGTTTTAAGATTTTTTTAAATTACTCCGCTCATTTGGAGTTATAATCCCGTCGAATATGGTATCACAGAATAAATAAATATGTCAATTCTTTTAAAATACCGCCATCTATTGATATACAGTAATCTAAGTCATATTAGGATGCCATCTTTCGCGCTAATACAATACTTAAATAGTTCAGATTATACATACTAGAGGGCGTACTATGCCGGTTTTTATCTATTTCCATTTAAATTGTAATTTATAACTAAGTTTTATGCTACAGAAACTTTTCAAGAGTTTATATTGTAGAATATAGACTATAGAAAGAAAAACTATTACATCATGTTATTATCTACATCTTAAGTTTCTATCAAAATTAAGAAACACTACAACCAGTGTGTGGTTGCTTACTTCGTGCTTAGTCATAGAGTGCTAAGTCTCTCCTATGCAAGTAGGTATCCGTCTAAACCAGCGAACTATATGTACCTACTACGTACTAGATGCGGCGACCAGAACAAACATTATGTTCCACCGAGTTGAGGTGTATACTCCGCACCGACGTTAGTTTGCTTCATGCCACCTACGAAAGCACACCAGTTAATTTTAGTTATTTGTAGCGACATTCCCGAACAAATCTGCCTTAAATTGATTTACAGTGAAACTGTTAATAGTATATAAGGTAAATAACATTATTTCATAGCGTTTAGAACGTAATATCAATAAATATTAATTAATTTCAATTTTGAATACGGGAAGTCTATATTTCGAAACAAAATACATTATATAGTTTGTCCCGTTTTAGCGCGCGGAAAGTCCCGTTCGAGAGACAGTGACGTGAGTAATAACTTCGAAATAGTTCTTAGTAAAATGATAGATGGCATTAGTGGGCGGACAAGGTTTTCGGAACATCTTTTTTCTTCGACAGTTCGTGTCTATAGAATATAAGTCAATGGTCTAAAACTCTAAATGAATATCTTGACGAGCGCAATGTAATGGCATGCAGTACTTTGTAGTTAAAACTGAGTACCTGGCTACTGTTTATGCTTAAACAACTTTAATTTTATAGATCATCTTAATTAAATTCACGTGCTGTACCGATACCAATATTTGTGGATCTATAAATATTTGCTTCGGGTCTTGGTGTTTTAAGACTGAGACTCTTGTAGTTCTTGATTGCCATGAAATGACTGAATTGTGGGGTCAGGACTATTCGTGTGAGCGTTGGATGTTATTTATTTATACACTTAAGCAACAGATTATGGGGTATTAAATATTTTTTTATTATATTAATGCGCCTACTCTGCTTATCTCTGCAACATTTCAAGCTTGAATGGGTGAGAATGTCTTTGGCTCTCATTCTGCCTATATACGATGTGTATAAAGTGTTTTTCTTTATCTTGGCACGGCAAAGTGACCACACTGCACCTGATGGTAAGCGCAGTGCAATCCACACAATCCACACTACGCCATTGGCAAGAAAGTGAAGAAACAGTCAAGAGTCTAGTGTCACAGTTCTCAAAAGGCCGCAAAACGGCCAAACATCGTACCCTAACTTTATACCCCCGACAAAAACCGGATGTACACTGCTGATCCCGGAACGCGACACACTTGCGTGTGCCACTATGGCGGATTTTACACCCTGTGTACGGTACGGTACCCTACCACCAGCAAACAATGGTTAGAGCGCATTTGTATGGTTAAATACATCATACGGAGTTATATAAACTCGGCATTATCAAAGTGCAGACTGGCACAACTTAATTAATACCTACTTAGGTATAATTAACTTTCAGAGGCCTGTGTCCAAACCAACGAACATGAAAAGGACCGGACCGCAAACTGCGCGGATTCTATAAACTTTTCCTAACACATTTTGTTCGTAATTAGTCAAGTTAGAGCCAACCGCAACCTGTTATAAGGCGCAAAAGTTACGCATGACATTTAGAAATAGTTTTAGAGTAACTTTAGTAGGTAGGCATTGCAGAAGTCTATGGGCGGCGGTGACTATTATCATCAGGTGGCCCGTTTGCTCGTATGCCTATCAAGGCAGTAGAAAAAAAAACTTTGTGTAAGTCATATTTCTATACTGGCCAGTCGTTTGCTAAAGCCATTTATTTTTTGTTCGTACCACAGAGAAGTTGGTACACTTGGGATACGTGATAAGTGCATAATAGCTAAAACGTGAACCTTATGTCATGTTGGTAACAAAACTAGCTTCGCATTTCTTTACTTCAGAGCTAAGAGTATTTAACACTGGAGACGCCATTGAACGCTTACCCCGTTTGACAAATGTAAGAGCACGGTGCTCATACACGTTCTATAAAACTAGTTGCGCTTCGTGATCCGCCACTAAAAAAGTGACATCACGTGCGAATGGAGCTCCCTGAAAAAGCCCGCCTGTAGCGGTATTAACATGTAACAATAGATCTGACACATGAAACTTACAAAAATACAACATTATTTTTCACCTGGACGTATTTTTTTAAAGTAATATTATCCTTAAAAGCAACAAAATATATAATTTCTAAAAATTATCATCGGGTAATAAATGTTGCCAGGTAAAACTTTTAGCCACAGTAGTGCAAAATTTATTTGCATTCAATATCTTAAACGCAAGTTGTTTTTTTAATATTCATTTTTAACTAATGTTGCCCGCGGTTCCGCCCGCGTGTAGGTCTTGGAGCATTTTAACTTTCTATATTTTGCATAGGAAGCGTGCATTTTTTCGAGTTAAAAGTGGTCTTTGTCATTTTCTGATCCCTAAACTGCCACTATGCAAAAAATCATGTCGATCCCTTGCTCTGTGAAAAACTAAACTATCCCATGGGAACTGTACATTTCTCCGGGATAAAAACTAGCCGTCCAGCCGTTGTAGCGTGATTGGATATCAAACAACCATGCATCCATCCAAACATACGCATTTATAATATAAGTAGGATTACTTTATTTATGCTTCCTTCACTTAATTTATAATTTAAAAATATTACGACTAAATTTACAATTTCATAAACTTTATTACACTGGCATTTTGGGTGGTTTATGTGGTAACACTGTCGTTTATGCAAGACTCAAATAGTGTTGTAGATAAACTTATAAAGGTTATCGATAAAATTACTAATCCATCTGGAATGTCTTCTAAACACATACTTTTAATGTAAATAGTTCTAACACACTAGGAATGTCACAAAATATACCAAAACCAGAATAAAGTATTTGTCAAAAAATGTGATCCTAAATTGTATCCGGTATATTTAAAAAATATTTAGTTATTAATTTTGGCGCCATTCATTTATTACGTAATATGATGTAGGGGGGAGTCAATCATGTCTTATTTTTTCTTACAAGGGTGCGAGGGAGTCTTAATACTTTTTACGTAAGATCACACAAATGCGCAAAGTTAGGATTATACTTTGAAAAAGCGCGGGCCATGCCTATAATTTTAAAAACATGCAACTTAGATTTTTTTTATATTTTTTTGATAACCGGTATGACTTGCCTTTTCCCACGGTTCCGGCTTGACGTCGACTTTTGGGACACCCTGTATTCATGTCGAGATATCAAGCCCTTTTTATATGCTCTTCATAATAGATAGCCGTTAGCCGGCTACCACACCAAACAAAACAGGCGATAATCGCTCTCAATGACATACAATAATTTCATTCGCTAATCGCATTCGTTACCAGTAATACTGTATTTCTTGGCTCTGCTTATTTAATTTGAAATTTTATGGAATAACAGAACATTTTCTCACAAACCATTAGAAAGGTCGTGTTGTGTACTTTCCGGTGGTATATTTGCTGAATCGGAATACCTCAAAACGAGTGAGTAATCATCAAATACATTTTCATTGTTGTGTTCCATGTGCTGACATACCTGAAAAACGCTTCTCTACAATTAGTGTTAACCAAAAAAAAAATGGAAGTGTCACGGATGATGTGCAAAGCAACCAAAAACTGATAACAGTAATACACCTTTACGTCCCATTGACTCACCCGGCAAGTCAAGGAACAATAATGACTCGCTACCTTTTAATGACAATATTACGTATCGAAACAAAGCCACTGTTGATACTAGCGCAATTAGTGGAAGTTCCGGCTTAAACTCGTCCGCGTCAGTTATTACAAAAAAAGACGTTAGGGAAATAATAAAATAAACAGAAGAAGACGAGTTTACTTATATAAGAAACCAAGAGACCAGAACCAACCTAAAACAATTCTCTGCCATATCCCGTTTGTCCAAATCATATAACTCTATTTGTGAAACGATGTATGATGTATTTGTTGACAAATTGCCAAAATTCAAAAAATCTGTTGTGGCAAAATGGTTAGATGTACATATAGCTAACCATTTTTTCTTATAGCTACAATTCTATAATATTGTTATACTTAGATATAATATATATATATATATTTTATTATTAATTAAATTCTTATTTGGTCATGCTCATTGCTATTTTTGAAAATTTTATTAACCTTTTACTTTTATTGAATACTGGTGTTACTTTTTTTTCTCAACGCATGTCTTGGTATCCTTAAAATGTTGTTCATTAATAGTAAGATTATTGTTACCTCATTATAACTTAGTCCTAAGTAATGTAACAACAGGTGGATATCCATTTTAAATAAATTAAAGGCGTATTATTTAAAATTCATTTTTTAAATAATAAAGTTTTTATTTTTGCTTATTTGGCTTGTATTTTTCTCAGTACTCATTACCTTTATTATCTTTACAGTATTTAGATTAAATTAGAAATATTAATTTACACTATTTTTAACTATACCTCTCTACTCCCGCCCCTTTTCACGAAATCACACCCAGAGATTGCAAGAAAGCGATAGAAAAGATGATACACATAAAAAATAATTTTAAAACATTTCATAAATTATAATTGTTTTATTTTATCTATCGATAGATAAGGATAACGCTATCTATACCTCGTGTCGACATTGCTACGCTTTACTGTTTTTACACAGTTGTCAATATATGACACTGTAAATACATTACACACCAAGATAAATTTGTAACTATGTGCATAAATTTGCCAGTGTTGTATGAAATGGTGTAGTGTGCGTGCGTAGCGACGTGATTACATTTTGCATTTGTGTGCACATGTTTATTTGTAGTTGTACGAAGCCCCCCACCGACATTGCTGATTTTTTTGTTCAAGATTCGTGCGTAATGCCGTCTCCTTTTGGTTGCCTACTCTAAGCTTCAGAGGTATAGTGACTATATAAATCATTTAATCATTTAATTTAATCATATTTTAATTTTTTTTTCGTTTTATTTATTTTTTTGATATAATCTTAAGGATTAAATCCTACGATGTGAATCATTAGTTAATTTCAATAAATTTTATACAACCTGTGTTATATCATTCATTTTATTTTTGCCGGTAAAATTTGTGTTACGGCCTTGGATGTTATGATGTATATAACATCCAACATTAGTGTTATACAAAATATTATTTTACACACAATTATGATAGGTACATATATATATACACTCACGCCTGTAATCCCCGAAGGCAGAGGTGTAATAGCCAATACACCCACGTTTCGCCAAATTTATTACGGTCCAATAATGTAATAGGGGTGAGCCTATCGCCATACAGGGCTCACTTCCAGACTCCGGGCTGATTCTGAGTATTTCTAAATAGAAAAAGCCAATATCACTTTACCCGACCCGGGGATCGAACCCCAGACATTAGCACAACGTAACACGTTATGATAGGTTTCTATCACTATATTCGCATTGCTAATTTTTATGTTGCAGTAGAGTAGAATCTCCTAATGTTAAGATTGTAAATCTAGCGCGTTAAAAACTCTACAAAAGACCGTCGACTGAGAACATTTGCTTAATGCATTCAAGAACATAAATAAATGTATTAAGCAACATTGCAGTACTGAATTTCACTCTCCCTAACACCTGTACATCACTCAACCCAACTACAGAAATAAAATGTTAGCGAAGAAACCTCACAGCGGAATATTTTTAATTAAATTAAGGTTGAGAGCGTACATATTTTCTCTTCGGTTGGGTTGCGACGTCCGCACCAATTGGACTAATGCACGACGGGGACTTATGCAAATATTTTTATTTTTATAATCTTGTTTGCATTAAGTAATGGATATTCATGGATGTTACCCATAGTAGTTGCATTGGAAATATTTAGTTACTTATGTTAGCAACATCAACAAAACTATGCAAGATGGATATTTAAAAGGCACAAATACAATGTTTATAATTTATTGATTGATTTACACGACACTGTTACACACCTCAGTGCTTAATATTAACGTAACCGCATGTCAGGACTTAAGGCTTCTCTTTATAATTATCTACCAGCATTATCCTCTAAGCTGAACTACATGGCCATTGAACTGTTTACAATTACTTACTGCCCTGCGAAATATCCTGGCTATCACTTCTTTATAACTCAACTGAATACCGGAGCGCGGACGGCACTCCGTTTTATGATAAACATTTACTACTCCCCACTTAAGTTGTCATTATTAATGTACCCCCAACTAGTCTCCTAAATACCTCCGATATACCTACCTTCGGTATCTGTATATATAAAAGAAGTGACTGACTGACTGACTGACTGACTGACTGACTGATCGATCAACGCACAGCCTAAACGGCTGGGGTTAGAGACTTGAAATTTTGACAGTAGGTACCTTTTATCACGTAGGCATCCACTAAGGAAGGGTTTTTGGAAATGCTACCCCTAAGGGGGTAAAATAGGGGATGAAAGTTTGTATGAAAATCCGTCATTTTTAAGTTAAACGCATGAATATTGGTATTTTGTATTGTATACTTTTTCTCCCAAACATGACCTCCACGCGGGCGGAGCCGCGAGCAACAGCTAGTTTCTAATAATAGGAAATACCCTAATACTTAGTGCAACTTTGGGTGGACTTATTGGCATAAATCACCTCATTCAGTCTAGTGATGCGTACTCAGGCTAAATTACAGGTAGAATAATAACATGAATGCTTTGCTCGGTATTATAATTTGTGCCCAATATGACGATGATCTCGCCACCTATCACATCATGGAATGGGGACGAACTTACAGGCTCAGGGTGCATATGTGTGCATTTGTTTTGGATTTTTAGTATTTTTATGTCATATTTTTGATGGTGGTGTATAAACAGACGCCTTAAAAAATTTTACATACTTAGGATAAACGTAATCACGCATACCAAGCTGCGGGCAAAAGGTAGTTAAATATGAAACAAAAAGTTCTGTCTTTGTTATTTTTCGGTTTATTTAATATCGCACAGTGAAATGGAGCCAAAAGTTACTTGATCCAGGGTATTGTTCTCAAGATACAAAGACCTAATCTACTTTTAAAATCTGGTTGATATTCGAACTCCTGAATTAAACTATTCTGAAATTATTCTGTTTTAGCTCAATGACACACTGTTATCGTGTTTGGCAAACCAATATTTATATGAAAATTTGTATTTAGCAAAAGATTCTTATTTAATGCATAGCTCCGATAGTGTATTTTTATTAACATTAAGATTTTTTTTATCCTGGGACGGCAAAGTGACCTCACTGCACCTGATTAGAATTAGAGTATCGAGTAGCGAGAGACAATCTATCCCTCACTACTCAACACAATCATGCCGGCCTACATCTTCACACTACGCCATGGGCAAAAAGGTGAAGAAGCGTTCGAGGGTATAGTGTCAGAGTACTCAGAAAGCCGCAACACGGCCAAACATCGTACCCAACTCTAGACCCCGACTAAAATCGGATGTACACTGGCTGACCCCGGAACGCGAAAAACTTGCTTGTGCTACCACACTTGTGCGGGTTTTACACACTGTGTATAGTGGTCGCTATCCGGGTGGTTTTTTTTTTTAAATTATCAATATTATTATACGACAATCACTCGAAGCTGCCTATAATGTTCTCATAACTCAAAGCTTAAAAGCCTAAAATTAGCAATAGTTATTGGATATTATGTATGATTTCCAAATTAATTAAACTATGCATCATCCAATAATAGCGAATAGCAGCGATAGCCTAGTTGGTTGTGGTACGGACTCTCAAGTCGAAAGTCGTATGTTCGAAACCCAAAAAGCATACACCTCTGACTTTTCTAAAGTTACGTGTATTAGGGTATTTCCTATTATTAGAAATACCGAAGGTATAACGGAGGTATTTAGGAGACTAGTCGGGGGTAGTTAATAATGACAACCAAAGTGGGAGTAGTAAATGTTTAATATAAAACAGAGTGCCTTCCGCGCTCCGGTGTTCAGTTCAGTTGGTTCAGTTGTTTTGTGAAGTAGACTAAGTGATAGCCAGGATATTCGTGGTTCGTTCGTTCGTACAGCGGGGCAGTAATTAAACGTAAACAGTTCAATGACCGCGTAGTTCAGCTTAGAGGGTAATGCTGGTAGATTAATTATAAAGAGAAGCCTTAAGTGAATCCTGACATGCGTTTGTGTTAATATTAAGCACTGAGATGTGTAACAGTGTCGTGTAAATCAATCAATAAATTATGAACATTGTATTTGTGCCTCTTAAATATCCATCTTGCATAGTTTTGTTGATGTTTTTAATTACCGCTTGCTTTAACTGTGAAGGTAAACATCGTGAGGAAACCTTCGAAGGTATGTGAAGTCTACCAACCCCCATTAGGCCAGCGTGGTGGACTAAGGCCTAACTCCTCTCATTAGTAGAGGAGGCCCGTGCCCAGCAGTGGGACAATGTTTAATACAGGGCTAGTATTATTATTATTCCTAAACCCTCCGCCCCATATATGTGAATCGACATACCTAACTCACTTCAAACACACTTGATTGATTTAATTCCCTAAGAACGGTTTGTCAACGTCCGGACGCATAAGGGTTTTCGCCAAACCTTGTTGAAACATTGGCTCGTGGCGTAATTGATTTTCTCCACAGCAGTGAAACTTTTGCATTAACTCGTTATTAACCGTCCAAATGACTAATTATTTGATTTTAATTGGATTTGCGATTGTTATTTAGGTGGATTAATAAATTAGCGTTTTTCTTATCAAGAAAGGCCTTTACCAGGAAAGGACTAACTTTTGATCGTAGCTCGCCCGCGTAAATGAATTCATGAAAACTCAATTTTTCTCAATATAAAATTCCATGTAATAGGTGAAAATATACATGATCAATATTTCTTGAGATTACCGATAACTATGTATTTGATGTAATTTTTTAATATTATTATATTAAAAGTATTATTATGAGTTTCTGGATCATTTCTTTTGTGCCTTGATAGGCACACGAGCAGACGGGCCACCTGATGGTAAGTAGTCACCGCCGCCCATAGACTTCTGCAATGTCACAGCAAAGCCGCTGCCAACCGTTTAAGGAATACTCTTCTTAAGCCTCGTTTAAAGGACATGTCATAGCGCTCAGGGAACACCGCTGCAGGGAGTTCATCCCAGAGCTTGCACGTTGGTACGTGGTAAGATTGATCCCCAAACCGACACAATTGTTGTTGTTTTTTGTTGTAGTTGTTTCGGGTCTGGGTGTCGTAGGGCCGTAATCCCTCGTAGCTCTTGATACTCACGATACAGGTTTGACCTAGTGTGACTGGACTGCGTGTGTGACAATCGATTATTTATTAATTTCTCTTCAATATAGTCCAACTACATACGATAGGCAGCGGCTTTGCTCTGGCATTGCAGAGGTCTATGGGCGGCGGTGACTACTATCAGGTGGCGCGTCTGCTCGTCTGCCTATCCAGGCATTAAAAAAAATTAACTATGGAAAAATATTTTCAATATTACGATTAAACTCCAATGTTGGTAAACTTACTGTTCGTGTCTCTCAACCGTATGTCATAAGTATAAAGCGAATTTTCTCATGCGACGCTAGGCACCAGCTCTTCTCTACGTTGGATGCAAGCCAACCACAAATCTGATAACGCTTTTATGGCAAATACTCACTTATATTTATCTTAATATAGAAAGAAATAACCTACGAATACAGATAAGTATTGGGGCGGAAAGGAAATTGAGTTTTAGCGTTTTTCGAACGACTTCAGTTTTTTTATTGAAGTGAAAACTTTAGGCACGTTAGGCACTTTCGTTTTATAATTATTGACAAGCGATCATAAACAAAAAAAACTACTTCATGGACGCTTTTTCAAAAAAGAACACAGTAATTCCAAAGTTTTAAATTTTCACTTCTGATAGTAGTCCCCGTGACTGCCTATTTTATTGTATAACCAGTTGTTACTCGCGGCTCCGCGCGCGTGGAGGTCATTTTTGGGAGAAAAAGTGTATCTAAGGAGGAACTATAGATTGCCCATGTAAACTTTCAACCGCAACTTCACCGCCTTCGGGATTATTTTTTGGACCAAAAAGTAGCCTATATCCTTCTACAGGATATAATCTACCTCCTTGCCAAATTTCGTTACGATCCGTTCAGCCGTTTAGTCGTGAAAAGGTAACAAACAAAGTTGCTTTCGCATAATATCATATTAGTATGGATAATCGACGACTAGGCTAATGACCGGTTGATATTCAGTTAAGACGTTGTGCGCTTAATAACTAGGTCGGGCAATCTTTTATGTGACCCTACAGTAACATATGAAAGAAAGAAAGAAAAAAAACATATAGTCCTGACCAGGACAAACCTGCATTGTGGGTATGAAAAACTAGGAGAGACCACTGTGTCACATCACCCAGACTTGAAACAAATATTTGTAGATCACGCAAACGATTGTTCCGGTTCGGGGATCAAACTTGCGGCCTCTCTTTTCTCAGCCGGCTACTCGCCAATTACGTCAGGCTTGCATGGTTTCAGTGACTGGCGAGACGCTATGTCTCTATATTAAATATGCAAATGGGCAAGACATAATTTCTTGGGTAATTATATTAAGATTAAATTATCAAATACTCATTACAATCTATTCTTTTATACATTGATGCCGAACAAAAAAACTGCTTTCTAAATGTAATACATACACAAAATCTTAATATTCAAGAAAAACAAACTAATTACATACAAGTTTGTATACATGAAAACCACACACACACATAAACTCACGCCTGTAATCCCCGAAGGGGTACGCAGAGTTGTAACCAGTACACCCGCTTTTCGCCGAATATCGGTCCCATAATGTTATAGGGGACGAGCCTATCGCCATACCGGGCACAGATTCCAGACTCCGGGCTAATACTGAGGAATTTCTAGATAGAAAAACCCAATATCACTTTACCCGACCCGAGGATCGTACATCGAACCAGAGACCTCAGCACAGCAGTCGTAACGCATGCGCAATTACAACTACGCCACCGAGGCAATCAAGACAGTCACATGAAAACCAATAAAATTCAAATTTATGCATATATTTTATATAAAAAAGTTATGAACAAAGCAATTCAAAATTTCTTGTCTATTCTTTAAAAAACATTCTAAAAAAACAAGCTCACATACTCCTATCATCATATTTAATAAATGTTGTAAGTTATTTCTTCGCAGCCAACTTGTTAATGGGCAAAGTGAACCTCTGAAACTTTGTAGACACCACGTACCTAGTATTAAAATAGTGAGATCAAGCCTGGTTTTATCTTGGAATTATGAAGAAACTTTCTAAGTTCAAGCGGACTGGGAATAAAGTAAAAAGGAATTCAACTCCTTGAATATAAGTTTTATAGAAAGACCGTGTTTCTAGATATAAATATACGAAAACGATAGTAACTTAACATTTGACAGCGTCCTTAGCACATTCTCACAACCTGTCTAGGTGTGGGAATGCGCTAAGGATGGGATGCGGATGCATATATGGACAACATATATATGGAATGTTTGTAAGTTCCATAAATATTTATTTCAGATCTGGGTGTTGTGAGAACAAAAATCTTTTGAAGTTCCTGATACCCACGATATATGTTTGACCTAGTGTTGTATCAGGACTACCGACTATGTGTTTAGATGTATTTTTATTATATTTATTTCGTTTCGACCGCGAAGTGACTGCGATTTGAGCTAAAGTCTCGTCCGCTGCTATTATATATAAAAAAATGTGGCATTAAGTCTTTCATGCATACATATACAATGACCCCTGTAATCCCCAAAGGGGTAGATAGAGGTGTAACCAGTACACCCAATTTTCGGTGAATTTATTAAGGTCCCATAATGCGATAGGCGGCCAGCCTATCGCCATACCGGGCGTACTACCCATATAATAAAGTGGATAGTTATCTGTCATGTGCTACATGTATTTCAAAGATTTGCTAATAAATCAATGAGAAATAGTCTTTCTGTCTCTCGATACAAAAATATATTTTTAAAGTTAGATGAGACGTGTCATAAAACGTTCGTTTTAAATTATTGGTCTACGTGTACCTACCTGTAGCAGACGAGCCAACATGACAGCGGTCTAGAAAGTTTCGCTCGCATGTTGGCAGCAGAATTAACACAGACTTTAAAGTTGAACAAAAGAGTATCCATGCAGACCCGAGATGTAAATGAGAAATTATGTCAGAACGAAAACGGTTGTACTGTTGATATTTTACTAAATTTTATGGTAAGAAATTTAAATTGTTTTTAGTAACGATATTATTGTACTTCTAGGCTTAAATGTTATTTATGCTATAATAGACAGACGTAACTACATCTAATTTTGATGGGAGATTAACCCAACAGTACACAAGGCGAGTTTGGATGGATTACGTACTATTAAATAAACAAAAATATTAACCAACTCTAGACTGATAAATTTAATTTAGGAACAACTACATAAAATCTTTAAATTTGCAGGCACAAATTTGTATATCAAGAAATTGTTATTGTCTTAAAGATTTTAATAATATTTTTGACAAATTAATTTTAGACCCTGACCGTAGAATGAGGGTTTTTCCTATTATTAGAAATACCGAAGGTATTTAGGAGACTAGTTAGGGGTAGTTAATAATGACAACCAAAGTGGGAGTAGTAAATGTTTAATATAAAACGGTGTGCCTTCCGCGCTCCGGTGTTCAGTTCAGAAGACTAGTGATGTAGCAGTGAGTTGGTAGTGAGAACATTCGTGGTTCGTTCGCGGGGCAATAAGTAATTGTAAACGGTTCAATGGCGTTGTTCAGTTTAAAAGGGTAGTGCTGGTAGATTAATTATAAAGGGAAGCCTTAAGAGTGAATCCCGACATGCGTGTGTGTTAATATTAAGCACTGAGATTTGTAACAGTGTCGTGTAATCAATCAATAAATTATAAACATTGTATTTGTGCCTTTTAAATATCCATCTTGCATTGTTTTTTTGATGTTCCTAACAGTAGTAAAATTATAAATGATATATACATACAAAGGTACTTGGCTTACCCCATAAGTTATTTCTCCACCTAAGACCTAATAACATCAATCGCAAACACAAATTTTACAGGAAAAATGCGCAAGAATTTCAATACAATATTGGATCATTCGTATCGTAGGATTTTATGCTTTGTATGATCATGGAAATCTTGGTTTTAGGATTGCATTAATGTAAAAAAAAAGATTTAAAAATATATAGTTACTATTCTCTAAAGTTTACTGGTGGTAGGATATTCATATCTGCCCGGATAGCGGGGGGTTTTACAGGGTGTAAAACCCGCCATAATGGCACACGTAAGTGTGTCCCGTTCCGGAGTCAGCCAGTGTACAACCAGTGTTTGTCGGGAGTCTAGACTTGGGGTACGATGTTTGGCCGTGTTACGGCCTTCTGAGTACTCTGACACTAGACCCTCGACCGCTTCTTCACCTTGCACCATGCTGTAGTGTGAAGAAGCTACACAGCAGCATGATTGTGTTGAGTAGCGAGGGATAGATTGTTTCTCGTTACTTGATACTTTAAATGGACGGCACTGCGCTTACTATCAAGTGCAGAGTGGTCACTTTCCCGTGCTAGAATAAAAAAAATAAAAAAATACAGATTTGTTTTTTAATAGGCATCAACAGCTTAGTTATATACTCGCATAATTAATATTAACTATATAGACAATTTATCAAACTTTTAAGTATGTTTTGAAGATAAGAAAAGAGGATAAAATAAATAGCAAGTGTTAGGAACATCAACAAAACTATGCAAGATGGATATTTAAAAGGCACAAATACAATGTTTATTTTTTATTGATTGATTTACACGGCACTGTTACACATCTCAGTGCTTAATATTAACACACACGCATGTCAGGATTAACTTAAGGCTTGTCTTTATAATTATCTACCAGCATTACTCTCTAAGCTGAACTACGCGGCCATTGAACTGATTATCATTTAAACTTACTACACCGAACTACGAATATACCGACTATCGTCTCGTCTTCCACTCAACTGAACTGAACACCGGAGCGCGGAAGGCACTCTGTTTTATATTAAACAGGTTGTCATTATTAACTACCCCCAACTAGTCATACCTCAGTTATACCTCCGGTATTTCTAATAAAAGGAACTATCCTAATACAAGTTATTTAAAACAATTATGTACTCAAAAATCTTCGCAACATTTCACAGAATCTTGTCCAGAAATCTCGTATAAAAATATCCACAAAATTTGAATCAGTAATAAATCCCGCCGGCAAGTCGATCCCGCCATGTTTTCGGTGGCTAATTAATTTCTTCCAGCCAAGTCTGTATAATAACGCTGTAATTGATCGTCTATTTGAGATAACTTCCTTCATGCGTGTTTGTTTTGTGTTTCACTAATCAACATTGTTTGCTTAGGGCACCACGCTGGCCTACTGCGGGTTACTGGACTTCACACACCTTCTAAAATCTTATTTAGAACAAGTGGTCCCGGGCAGACGTTGTTCTGTCAGAAACCGCTTTCTCTCCGAATTTCCGTTGAAAAGATAAGAAATTCAGATCATGACAACAGCGCCACCTATCTAAAACTATCCTATCATTTAAGTTGGACCCAACCACACATAAAATTTCTTTGAAATCGGTAGAGTGGTTTCAAAGTCTATAACGGACATACATAATAAAAAATACACCCCACAGTCACACACATAGTTCTGACCCCACACTAGGTAAAACCAGTATCGTGGGTATCAAGAACTACGAGGGACTACGGTCCCACAACACCCAGACGCGAAACTAATGTATCTGTCTGTCACAGAAACATTTGTCTCGGTGTGGGAATCGAACCCACGGCCTCTCGTTTCACAGCCAGCTTCTCGCCCGCTGCGCCACGGAGGCTGTCAATATACAAGATTAGTTTTTGTATACCATAAAGCCGAAACACCCAAATTAGATTTTGGTATAAAAGATCAGATAAATATATGACATAATAATAATGAAGAAAACTCACGCGATGACATGCAAAAATAATTTATTCCGTTTATTGAACGATGCATGGGCATACGCGCGCCGCGCGTTGCTGTTTGTTTCCCGCCAAAGTATTATGTAGGTACAGGTGAACGACCAACACGCGCCGCATTTTTATTAAGTAATAAACAAGGTAACCAGGTAGACGAAAAATTTTATATGTTTTTGGGATACCAATATAACACGTTAAAAATTAGTGCAATAGGTTGTGCTACTGATTCTAGACAAACTACTTTCGGCTTTGTAGTATACTAAAAATAATGTTGTATATAGATTCTCAGGCATGCAGGTTTCCTATGGTGTTGTCCTTCATCGTTTCAGCGATAATTAACAACAAGTACACAAGTAATGAGAAAACTCAGAGATTTATGCCATTTTGACGGTTTCGAACCTTCGACTTTCGTATCAGCAATCTCTTCCACTACCAAACATAAAAAAACCGTAATTAATCAACTATGTACATAATCTATGAAATAAGCAATAAATATTCAATATCGTGTTGATATTCAAATTAATATGTATAAGTTCATTAATAAATTAATTAAATTCAACTTTTTTGCCGTAAGCCCCGAATTCGTTGGATACAATTTTATCCCGAAACTTTTATTAAAATAAAATCAGTAAACACCGATGGCTCAATAACGTCTGGTCACAATGCGAGACGTTAAAAGGAAAGTTTACTCATAAAAAAATAATTATGAAATTGTTCCACACTGGGCGATTGGCGGGTCTGTTTTATTCCAAATACATTACTGTAAATATATTATTATTTATTTTTTTTAATGCCTGAATAGGCAGACGAGCTCACGGGCCACCTGATGGTAAGTAGTCACCGTCGCCCATAGACTTCTGTAATGCCAGGGCACAGCAGAGCCGGTGCCCACCGTATATATACCTACCGAAATACCCTAACAAGAATAAATCAATGACCAAAAGTGCTATGAGCTGTGATCAACAACGAAACGCGACCGTAGTCAGAAGCTAATTTATAGCCAAGGGGTATCCTTGGCTATAAATTTATTCCTAACTCTTGTCTATCACGTCAACGTATACGTTATTGAATGCATTGAGACAACGTGGGTAATAGACGGGCGGTCACACGTCACGTGGTTATGAAAAACTTTATTGTCCCCATCGCAACGGACGTGACGTTGGCAACGTTAATATATTTCCTGAGTGACATGTGTGAAGTCACTTTATAGCAGGATGTAATGACGTTATGAATGATATTTTTTTGTAGCAGTTTGTAAGCATGTTTATTGCTATTTTACAAAATAACACGTTTAATTGGCACGATGACAGTAACAAAAAATCACTGAAATAATAATATTTAGGCACGGTAGGCAGCGGCTCTGCTGTGCCCTGGCATTGCAGAAGTCTACGGGCGGCGGTGTATACTTACCATCAGGTGGCCTGTGTGCTCGTCTGCCTATTCAGGCATTAAAAAAAGAATTTAATAATATAGTTAGTCAAAAAGAATAAAGGAATCGAATTCACTTTAATGTTTGAAGCGAGATTGAATTGAATTTGTTCAGTTTGACAGACTGATATAAATTAAAGGGTTAATATTAATGATGTGTCAGAAGCAAAAAAGGACGAACAAAAAATATTAAGAAATAAATACATCCAACAGTCACACATATAGTTCTGACCCCCACACAGCCGACTACCGCCCGTTGCGCCGCGGAGGCTTTCGTATGTAGTAATGTATTCTAAAATCTTTGTGCATAATTATATCTTTACTTTGGTTGTTAGGAATATCAACAAAACTATGCAAGATGGATATTTAAAAGGCACAAATACAATATTTATAATTTATTAATTGATTTACACGACACTATTACACATCTCAGTGCTTAATATTAACACACACGCATGTCAGGATTCACTTAAGGCTTCTCTTTATAATTAATCTACCAGCATTACCCTTTTAAACTGAACAACGCCATTGAACTGATTACCATTATGATTACTATTTACACTTACTACACCGAACCACGAATATACTGGCTATCGTCTCGTCTACTACTCAACTAAACTGAACTGAACACCGGAGCGCGGAAGGCACTCTGTTTTATATTAAACATTTACTACTCCCACTTTGGTTGTCATTATTAACTACCCCCAACTAGTCTCCTAAATACCTCAGTTATACCTTCGGTATTTCTAATAATAGTAAATACCCTAATATGGTAGTGTTAAGAATTTGGTTTGACAGTCTGTGGCGCAGTGGACGAGTAATCTCTGAAATGTAAAGCCGCGGGTTCGATCGCTGCACCGAGACAAATGCTTGTGTAATCCACAATCTGTATCAGATCTGTTGTGGGACCGTAGTTTCTCTTTGTTCTTTATGGGCAGGACTATGTGTGTGTGTGTAAGCCCAAGTGCGGGCTTGAGGACCGTCGCGGCAGTGCGTCCTGTCCTAAAGAGATGGTTAGACAGGCGCCACGGTGCGCCAACGTTCCGGCTGACGCAGGTACTGACGGACCATGGGTGTTTCGGTTCGTTCCTGTGTCGGATCGGAAAGGAGGTGACTGCCGTGTGCCACCATTGTGGCAACTGCCTCGAGGACACGGCCCAACACACGTTGGAGGAGTGCCCAGCCTGGGACGAAGAGCGCAGCGCTCTCAGAACAGTCGTCGGAGGAGACCTCTCGCTGCCGGCCGTGTTGTCGTCCATGGTCGTCAGCCGGAGGTCCTGGCGTGCGGTGGCCCACTTCTGCGAGCGCGTCATCTCGCAGAAGGAGAGTGCCGAGAGGGATCGGGAACGATTTGATCCCTCCCGCCGCCAGAGGAGACGCCGGGTGGACGATTGACTGGCGTCTCCCGCCCTGTGGAATGGGGGCGTTTGAATTCCACCACGGTAACCCCTGCCTGTCGTAGGAGGCGTCTAATTGGGGCCATCGGAGGTCGCGGGTGCGCAGCGGGGGGCTGTCAGCCCATATCGGTGCACTCCAATTTCGGTGCATCGTGTGACCCCGAGATGGACGGCAGCTCGGGTGGTAAGGCCTCGTTTGCTGTCGTTGTTCGGTGCGCGGGGGCTCCTAAGCCCCACATGGAGATGGGCCCGTACAAGGCACCGCGCAGGGGCGGTTCCGGCAGCAATTCTAGCACTCCTTAGAATATCCCGGGATCGCTCCGTAAGCGCCGAAGAAGGTCACCGCGGGGTTTGAGCTGGTAGTGTCGGGTGGGGTGTACATAGGGGGTAGGGACTCTGCCCAGCGGCAGCCCGGATAGCCATCATCCGGGCGAGGGGGATGTTGGGTCGTAAGACCGGCTAGTCCAGCATAACCGTTTTATTCTTATTCCGCTTCCCCCCGGAGCGGGCGGCAGTAATAAAACGCTTTCCCCGCGACAACAAAAAAAAAGGACTATGTGTGTGACTGTTGGGTGTATTATTTTATTCTATTATCGTTATTTATAAGTTATTTTAATTTTTTGACAAAATAAGAATTTTGATAATATACCATTAACAAGGTACCACTATCTTAATCTACTTAAGAGATAGTAAGCTTAATATAGATTTTTGTATTATCTACTTATATATTATACTTACTATATAACACTTTGTAAAAAAATATTAAAAGAAGATGATTGTTCTCTGTAGCACCTATTTATACAAAAGTCGTTGGTATATCAAAAAAAGAATTACGTAGTGGAAAAGTTGGAAGTTGCCGTCTTTTGAGTAAATCTTTATGGGCAATTTACCACGGACTTTGTCCTTTTGCTGAGCCCTTCGTTTCCCAGATATTTATAGGAAGGGATTACCCACCGAAATTATGTCTTGTAAACCTGTGCTAAACAAAGATTTAATTTATTGGTTCCGTGTTTAAGGGTTCCAGATCCATATTTGTTGATTGTGGTTGTTTGACTTATTTATTTAAAGTTCTTCGAAAATGTTATAGTTTGTCTTACTACTTTGGATTATTATTTTGGAATTGGAAGTGATACAGACTGCTGAGACGAAAGCCGCGGGTCCAAAACCAAATGACATACCTACACCTCCGACTTTTCGAAGTTACGTTGTATTTATCGCTTGCTTATTTATTAACGGCGAAGGAAAACACCGTAAAAAACCAGCATGCTTAAAAATTCTAGATAATAATTGCAAAGTATTTAAATTTAATACATTCAGTCAGCCGTCAATTCTACTTTATGTACAAGGAAAGTTATAATGTATATCCTAAAATATAATTTACACTTAATTCCATCAAAGTTTCACGGAAGGGCATCGCGCGGACAAAATTCTCCGTAATTTTGTAACATGAGGACATCACTCTTGTTTACGCGGCGACAGGTGAATGTGTCTGGATAATAGATACGCCATTTTTGTAACGTTCTCGCTTTGTATTCTGAATTTGAATTTGCGTATTTTTTATAAGAATTATTGTATGTGACACAAAGGTTGGATTAGGAGCACATTTTGAACATGATTTATTCGATTTTGTAATACGCGATGTGCAAATAATTCTTCATTGGATCTTTGCTGTAGGTGAATTTTTGGCGTCATATTTTTTCAGACCATTGCGTCACGATCAAGTAATATATTTTTAATACAAAATAATGTAATTTAGTTTATACCTGAAAATCTCAACTCTTACATCAGATTACTAAAGTAATCTATATAGTATAATACAATAAGTACTGGTTAACACTCTCCCATCTGTCTTAGCCAATGACGAAATAATATTTTTTTCGTCTAAGGTCTTAGCATAAGCGTAGAGTAAGCCCTTTAATTTCTAGAACACTCATTTGCAAGCTCAGCGGTCTGTCCCACCGGATGAGCCTTGATGATGAGTCTTATATTACATTATAAAATCACCTCCAAATCATAGACGTGTTTTTATTGACAGCCTCAGTGGCGTAGTTAGCGAGTATCCGGCTGTGAAACGAAAGAAAGTAACTTCGATTCCCGCATCGAGACAAATATTTGTGTGACAGATAGATATTTGTTTCGTGTCTGGGTGTTGTGGGACTGTAGTTACTTGTTGATACCCACGATACAAATTTTACCTAGAGTGGGGTCAGAACTATGTGTGTAACTGTTGGGTGTTATTTATTTATAAATTTATTATAACAAAATTCTCATATGCTCCAAAATCAAGAGTATATACTATGAGAATAAACCTCTAAATACACCTATAACCTACCTAATATATTTTCGATAAAATCTGTTTTATCATAACCACTTATGATATCCAGCCCAAACACTGGAAGTTCATAAAGTACACGTCAATCGCACGCAGCCGAAATGAATTATGCCTAACTCTTGAACCCGTGCGTCGTGCAAAATGGAAAAACTTCCTACGACGTGGAATATGCCGATTAATTGCCTGTGTGTGAGAAAGCGAAAGCTAAATTAAGACTGTATGCTTCCACAACGACCTTGACGATTTGATCCTCGACCGCTTTATAAAAAAAGGTTTCGAGCGCTCGAGATGCTGCGATTTTTATCGATTATCTTTGTTCGTTTTTTTGTTAGGAAAGCTGAAAGCCAGCGACATCCGCTTTTTTAGGATGACATAACACCTCCTTTGGCAAAGGATATAACGTGAACAAATTTCGTAGTTTTTAAATAACAAATAATTAATATATACTTAAAAAAATAAAATTACATTATTTGAGAACGTTTATGTAAATTCTTTTGAGACAGGAAGTTTCGCATTTAAGCCAATTCCTCTGTACGTGTGTTTCTCACCTAACTCCTAAATGACTGGACTGATTTGAATGAAATTTTGCGTGTATATTTTAATGGGTTCTTGAATGGTTTGAAAATACAATGGACCCGACAGATGGCGCTGCAGTCGGTGTGGCGCTGCTCTTCCGGGCAGGACGGCGTTTGTCAGGCCCGCTAGTTTAACATGTATTTTTACGCAATTTTCATGATGTGCGACGAATGGCCTTAAAAACAGGAATTAGCTCGAGGCTTGACAAAGCAATACAGCTATTCTACTTCGCATGAGGTAGACTTATGCTATAACTAGTTACATGAAGTTGACCGAGCTGATATTTTTCTTATAGAAAAACAAAGTGGCAGATTTATATTTCGAATAAGATTGCTATTGACAGCCTCTATGGCGCAGTGGCTGAGAAATTGAGAATCGAGAGGCCGCGGGTTCAATCCTTGCACAAGGATAACTGTTTCCGAGATACACTAATAATGTGGGTATAATATTTCGGTTTGGTGTTGTGAGATTGAAAGTCTCTTGTAATTTTCTAAACAATACATCGTATATTAGTGTGGGATAGCGACTACATGGTAACCGTTGGGTGGTATTTATTTATTTTTGCTGACTAAAAAATCTATTGTTGTGTACAGAAAATAATCTTTACCAGAGTTGATATTGAAAAAAAAACAATGAAAGTAGATAGAAATACTAGGACTAAAGTTTTAATTAATCTATCAACAGCGGCAGATAACAGAAAGAAAACGGCTTATCTCGCAATAAATTGGGATAGAGATTTTCTTCGTTTGCCAGAATCCTATTACACAGACAAAGACATTTCTTGGAATTCTTAGGTTATTAAAACAGGTGATATTTGAACCCTGAATCTATACTATAATAAGACTGTAGAGGCACTTTGTCTGTACATTAAATATTTTTGAAAAATGTTGATTGTGTTACAATATCAATATCAATGTTAATATATAGGACCCAAACCAATTTTTGAATTTTTGTCTGTCTGTCTGACTGTCAAGATATCACATCTAAAGTACTGTGTTTTTAGAAAAGAATTGAAATCAAATAAAGAACATATATAGAGGTAACTTTTAGTCTTTATTTTATCAGAATCGGTTCATTCTATCAAAAGTTATGAGTATTTAAAGTTCACAATAGCAGTATTACGGCGATAGGCGTGGTGAGATATGACGTGATTAATAGTAAAATCTAGCTCCCAAAATTAATAACCACGCGGGCGGAGCCGCGCTTAAAAGCTAGTTCTATCATAAAACTGTGGAATGTTTACAGTGGTGGTTATGACCCGTTTCGGTAAGCTAGGCATGGGTGTACGTTGCTGGTGGTAGATTATTCATATTCGCCCGGATAGCGACCACCGTACACAGGATGTAAGACCCGCCATAGTGGCACACGCAAGTGTGTCGCGTTCCGGGAACAGCCAGTGTACATCCGGTTTTGTCGGGGGTCTAGAGTTGGGGTACGATGTATGGCAGTTTTATGTCTGTCATTAGACCCTCGACCGCTTCTTCACCTTCTTGCCCATGGCGTCGTGTGAAGAAGCAGGTCGGCATGATTGTGTTGAGTAGTGCGGATAGATTGTCTCCCGCTACTCGATACTCTATGTTGGAGTGTCCTGATATTATTTAAATTCGGGTATGGATGCCGAATTGAACTTGCAAATAACTTTATTTATTGTAAATTGTGAGTACCGTCACTTGCTTTGCTATTTTATTTCACTCACGGAGTGGGACACACCGAAAATCACAATATAAAACAGCACCTCGCAATTTGACGGGCAACTCGGGAGTAATCATTGAGCAGTTCGTAGCTTTAGACGTCTTAATGCCGAAATACTGCTTAAAGTAATAATTTGACGTGGTGTGAAACTTTAATTAATATTCTATCAGTAATTCTGTCAGTTATTTACTATAACTGATAGATTTAGATTGTGCTTTGTTTAAAAGAGCAACTGTGGGGGTTTTTAATTGCTATAAAAAATCATACCAATCTTACGGGGTTGTAATTATTATTGACTTACATATAAATAAAATAATATTTTAACATAAAACCCATTTCCTCAAGCAGAAATAAAACAAACGTTACTGAATAAATCTTCGCGGCAAAACACAGAAGGCAGGCATCGAAACCAATGCATCCAAATGGAACGTAGCCACTCTGTATTCACGCGGGAATTGAACCCGCTACCCTTGAGATGCAAATGTGAGCGGCTGCAAGATCGGAACTGCGCTTAACAGAGTGGGATTAAGTTTGTTTTATTTTAAGGGTCATAAACATGAGTTTTCTACAGTTTTTTTATGCGAATGGTAGGACCAGATCAACAGGTTTTCGTCTTGCATTATAAATTGTCTGGTTCCATTGGGATGATGAACTTACAGAAAATCTAAAGATACAGTCTTGTAATTGCGTTTCATACTGTCAGAGAGATTGATAATAATCATATTCCATTTAAGGATATGAAAATTGGCAACGTTAGAATCAACTAAGTGAAGGAATATAAGGCTGCAAAGTGGACTGTATTGTAACGCTGGATTGTAATATAAGTAAAATAAAACACAACAGGTTGTTAACGCAATGGCCGCCCGTGAGGGAAGAGAGCGCCGGCTACATTTATTTGAATGTTGCAAACTTATAAAAATATAAATAGCAAAATTGTAATGTTGGGTTACCAACATGTTGCCGGGGCAAATAACAAAATTAAACACATTAATGAATGGACTGTAATATACTTATTATTAAAATAATAACTTTATCACCTTCATTAATTCGCTGGTCATTCAACACTTACACTGTGAATGATATTCCAGAGCTCTTTGCTATGCGTACATTTTTATGTAAGTCAGTGGTTCATTTTTGGCGCCAAACAAAACCTTTTTCTTCTTAGTCGCTCACTCTTGGTCCAATATCAATTGTACTAGCGGCTAAACAAAAACTAACTAATCATAAATACAGAAATTCAACATAGAGCTCGCTTAAGCTTTGCCCATTGGTACTTTTTATATCCGAATTGACATCCTACATTGCGTTTATGTATGGTAAGTAAAGTATTCCTAATAAATATAATGTCAAGTAAAGTGACGTTGCATTTATAGACGATCGCCAAGATTATGGCAGCCACTTGGTGTCCCAAATACCACCCTTAATCCTGTCCTGATGCCGCTATTTGTAGAGCTAGTGGGGAGGAGCAGTCACTTTGATTAGCATTCTAGTCATCATGTAAGGGTTGATTGCGACTTAGTTTGTAAAAGCTATCCGAATTAACCCTTTCTTTGTCAATAATAGGTTAGTTTCCTGTATTTAATTTTGTACAACATTCGATATGCAACCGAATATAATGCGCAAAAGAAACTCTTTCGCGAAAACTGAATAAAAATTGACCAAACTGCACCTGATGGTAAGCGCAGTGCCGTCCAATTATTGTATCGAGTAGCGAGAGACAATCTATCCCCCTCTACTCAACACTTATAGCTTAGCTTCACTAGCAACACTAGCTTCTTCACACTACGCCATGGACAAGAAGGTGAAGAAGCGGTCGAGGGTCTAGTGTCAGAATACTCAGAAGGCCGCAAACCGGCCAAACATTGTACCTCAACTCTAGACCCCCGAAAAAACCGGATGTACACTGGTTGATCCCGGAACGCGACATACTTGCGTGTGCCACTATGGCGGGTTTTACACCCTGTGTACGGGGGTCACTATCCGGGCGGATATGAATATCCTACCACCAGCAAAAGCTATAGTAGTCTTGACTATGAGTTTCACTTGTGAATTTATTTGTTTGTTATTTTAACGTTATTACCAAGACAGCCTCCACGGCGCATTAGAGGAGTAGAAGTGAAACGAGAGGCCGTGGATTCGATTCCCGCACCGAGACAAAATATGTTTGTGTGATAGAAAGCTGCTTATTTCGGGTCTGTGTGTTGTGGGACCCCAGAACATAAAAAGAGGAAGGAGGAAAGAGGGACCTCTTTCTATGTTCTGTATGTGTGGACCTTACTGCCTCGTAGTTCTGCATACCCACGATATAGGTTTGACCCAGTGTGGGGTCAGGACTATATGTGACTGTTGGATGTATTTAATAAGAACATACAGGAAATAAAAAAAACTCCAAAAGACAACCAACATACTAACTCTAGCTAAATGAACACAGACGTCTCACAGCAGGTTCTTATTAACGCGTCGTCATTAGCACAGAGAGAGCGTTGTTTTTTTATGTACAAAGGTAAAGGCACGGTCTGCCTTCATACTTCGATGAGTCAGCTTTGTCTCGTGTGTCTCGCTCCATTTTTGCATTTGCGTTTGTTATTTCTGATATTTCGGATGCAGTCTCAGTGCTATATGTGAAGATGAAAGGTCTTTATAAAAGGTTTCTAAGAAAAAAAATCTTTTTGATATTTATGTGTATGTCAAGCAGTGTTCGTTAAGAACACATTTTCAAATTAGGATTTATAAAATATGGCGATGGCGATAGGCTCGCTCCCTATCACATTATGGGCCGAAATTGGGCGAAAAGTGGGTGTACTGGTTACACCTCGGCCTTACAGGCGTGAGTGTATATGTATGTAACTTATGAAATAATTATGTATTTTCCTAATAAAATGCTTCTCTGTTTAGCTAAGGTCGTGTATATCATAGTCCAAACTAAAATTAATATGAATTTAAAAACACTGCTGTGTTGAGGTCTCGGGTACGATCTTGGGTTTGGGTAATATTGATATGGGTTTTTTTTACCAGGAAATGAGTATTAGGTCGGAGTCTGGAATTGTGATCGGTATTGGGATAGGCTACCTATCATATTTTGGGACGGTAATAACTTGGTAAATTAAAAATTAAATATGCGTGTGCGTATGTATGTATTAAAAATCAAAACATTGCTTCATAATGACAGATATGATTTAACAGCCTCCGTGGCGCAGCGAGCGAGCAGCCGACTGTGAAACGAAGGGCTGTGGGTTCGGTTCCTGCACCGAGACAATTGTTTGTGTGACAGACATGTATTTGTTTCTGACTGTGTGTCGTGGGACCTTCGTAGTACTTGATACCCACGATACAGTTTTTACCTAGTGTTGGGTCAGAACTTAGTGTGTGACTGTGGGTGTATTTGTTTGTTTATAATGACTTTTAATGTAAGTACCCCCTTTTTTTATTTTTTTTTTGTTGTCGCGGGGAAAGCGTTTTATTACTACCGCCCGCTTCGGGGGGAAGCGGAATAAGAATAAAACGGTTATGCTGGACTAGCCGGTCTTACGACCCAGCATCCCCCTCGCCCAGATGATGGCTATCCGGGCAGCCGCTGGGCCGAGTCCCTACCCCCTATGTACACCCCACCCGACACTACCAGCTAAAACCCCGCGGTGGCCTTCTTCGGCGCTTACGGAGCGATCCCGGGGTATTCTAAGGAGTGCTAGAATTGCTGCCGGAACCGCCCCTGCGCGGTGCTGCGTAGCAGCCCATCTCCATGAATGTAAGTACCCCTAAGCAGTAAAAGTAAATAAACCTCAGAGTCATTCATTTGCTCTGTTATACAAAACATCGCAAATTAACTACAATAAAAAACAAATCGCTCAAAAGACCTTTATTTGTGTACACTCGTCAGGATTAAGATTTAATTAAATAAGAATTACATGTAATAAAAGCTGGAATTACCGCTGAAAAATATGAAATTTCCTTTAATCTCTGCTCCGCCATCAGGTATACAAAATTTGATTAATAATCCCCCGTGTTTGGTGACCGTGAATTAAAGGAAAATTTATTTTACGACATTTCGTAGTGGCTTTTCGTGGAGGGTATTCCGGTTACTGCTCGAGATTATAAAATTCGTAGAATAATGCACTTTATTTTCTTTGTTATTTTTCTAGTTATTTGATATCGGCACTGCACTTACAATTGTGTGGTCACTTTGCCGTACCTACCAGTATAGAAAAATCCTTTTTTTTTATAGCATAGTCCGACAAACGAGCCAGTAGGTCTGTAACCTGTCAGGTAACCTGATGTTAAGTGATCTCCACCGCCCATGAACATCCACAATACCCAAAGTATCATGTATGCGCTGTCGGCCTTGAAGGACAGGAATAGGGATTAGGGAAGGGAAGGGGGAATTTGGACCTCGGGATATATCACTTACCATACGAAACGCGACAGTAAACTGTCACTTTACGTTGGTTTTCTGTGAGACAGTGGTTCTACCCCGGTCGAGCCGGCCCATTCACGCTATAGACAAATATGTCTACAGCGTGGCTCTACCACTATCCTTCAAAAATCAAGCTGGTATAATTTTATTAGACGTGTAGCGGTCGTCCACTTCTGCTTCCGGAAGTGTGGAAGTACCACGACATTTAAAACCTTCTCTTCTAGTTTTGCTTCTGAATATTTTACAACGGAAGTATGAAGAGATGTGAGTGTGTGAGTTTGTTTTTCTGATGCGCGGAACGATAAAAAAGGAGCAGCTTTACTTATGTCGATAAAAGGAATAGATGAACAGAATGCTGATAAAGTTTTGTTTCCAAAGTAAAGCGTGCATTATTAAAATATATATTTTTTTTTATCCTGGCACCGCAAAGTGACCGCCCTGCACCTGATGGTAAGCGCAGTGCGGTCCAATTAGAGTATCAAGTAGCGAGAGACGATCTATCTAGACTATCCCCCGCAAGGCAAGAAGGTGAAAAAGCGGTCGAGGGTCTACTGTTAGAGTACTCAGAAGGCCGTAAAATGGCAAGATATTGTACCTCAACTCCCCCCGAGAAAAACCGGATGTACACTGGCTGATCCCGGAACGCGACCAACTTCTGTATGCCACTATGGCGGGATTTACACCCTTATTACTTTACATTTTACAAACAATATAAAGAAAAACATTATCTTTATTTAATATCTAATTAAATTAATTTCTTGCTGTTTGTTCTTATGTTGTAACTTCTCTAAAACTCTGTTTCTGCTACCGTTATATAAATTTTGTTCTGTCTCCTAATTTTATTTTAATTTTACTTTATAATAAACAGCTAGTTACCAAGAACTATAAAACAAGTAACCTTTTTAATTTTACATACATACATATACACTCACGCCTATAATCCCCGAAGGGGTAGGCAGAGGTGTAACCAGTACACCCACGTTTCGCCAAATTTCGGTCCCATAATGTGATAGGGGGCGAGCCTATCGCCATACCGGGCACAGGTTCCAGACTCCGGGCTAATACTGAGAATTTCTAGATAGAAAAACCCAATATCACTTTACCCGACCCGGGGATCGAACCCGAGACCTCAGCACAGCGGTTGTAACGCATGCGCGATTACAACTGCGCCACCAAGGCAGGCTTTTTAATTTTGTTTCCTCGAAAAATCTAACTATTGTTTTTTTCGAAGAACCGTGAGCTATTACCGTTTATGGAAAGTTATTAAATAGAGTAATTTTCCAGACGGCTAACAGTACAAAAATAAGTCTTGCTTATTACACTCAAGCACTACTTAACTTTAGTAAATTTTAATTCAATGCAAAAAACGGTAGGCAGCGGCTTTGCTGTGCCCTGGTATTGCAGAAGTCTATGGGCGGCGGTGACTACTTACCGTCAGGTGGCCCGTCTGCTCGTCTGCCTATCGAGGCACTAAAAAAAAAAAGAAAAGTAAAACCCAAAGTTCTAAGAATTGCACCCGTCTTTTTAAATTAAAAGAAAAGTTTTTGTTGGCGAGACAGACTGCGAGCTACAGAAAATTTAATCGACAATCCACCCCTCCCCTACTTCCCCTACCATACAGGTAAACGTATTTAATATCGGCTTATCGCTAATTACTAGGGGAGCATGTGGGGGCGAACCATGGTGGGTTCTGATATTGCATTTTTTATAGTCTGTTTTGTAGGTATAATTTATTCTGTTTTTTCCTGATTTTAGGGCAGTAATTAAGGGCGAGGGGAATTTCAATTGTTTACTGCTTTATATATAAATAGAAACTAATAGGTATTTTTAAATGGTGTATGCTTTAAAATAAACTCACATTAACCATACCATTGCGAATAATCAAAAAACTAGCCTTGCCTTGCTTTGTTATGTTAAAGAAGTAAGAATGATTGAAGGAGATCAAAATAAGATTCTTAGAATAATTGCTTTTCATAATAGACTAATATGTTTTTAATAAACTTGAATTATATTTTATGATTGTTGTGTGAAATTATACTTTATTTCTATAATCTATTGACTTAAATATATAAGAGGGTTTGTTACAGATTAGTTACATATTAAAAAACGCATACATTCTAGTTAAATAAATAAATACACCCAGCAATCACACACATAGTCCTGACCCCACAATCCACTCCACATTGCTCAGATCTAATCTCTGTGTCAAGGATATCACAATTAGTGCGTAAAGTACCTAATAGTGACATTGTAATTAATAAAATTGAAAGTAGACAGATGATTAAATGCATTTTTAAATGACACAAAGTATGTATACCAATTTTCAGTTCATTCATAATTTTATCTTAGTTGGGTCAACAAAGTGACAATAACTGATTATGTAAAGAAAAGAGAAAAAAAAATCTTATTTAAGACAAGACATTACTGGATTATACTTAGCCTTCTTATTTAAACCTTTCGTATTACAATTTCGAATTTGAAACCCAATACATATCAATCCAATAATCACTATCCTGGGTCCTTTAGGCATAGCGTGAAGAAGCTACACAGCAGACCGGCATCATTGTCTCTCGCTACTTGATACCAATGATACTCTAATTGGACGGCACTGCGCTTACCATCAGGTGCAGTGTGGTGACTTCGTCGTGCGAGAATAATAAACATACACTACATATTTTTAATTTCAAAATGCCTGTAAAATATCAATACAAATTGATTATGTGGAACCCAATTTAAAACAAATCCATTTAAAACTATATTGTTACCTACCCACCTATAACTAATTGCTAGTCTGTTGGGGCTGTTATGTTATGTATACATAAGTTAATATGCTTTCTGTTATATATCTTCCTTTTTAAAGAGATATTTTTCATGGACTTGGAAAACATCAAAGAAACATCATTAAAAGTAATTAACAAACTTTTAAAGCATCAAACTCAACAAAACCATTTGTTAATATAATTGGTAAATATAATTCCCTTGGGGAAACGATACCGCATCATTAAGCTTCGTTGTAAAATGATTATCAAAGATCAAACGAAAAAAGAAATTCCAATACATTTATCCCCGTCATTTTTATCATAAGCTTCTATTATTGGATGGAAATTCGTTAGGCGTGACTGTAATGGAATCTGTTGAATGGACTTATCTCGGATAATCTTTGTAGATTCAATGTCGACGGATACGACAATAGGGCGCTTTATCGATGACGCAATTAATGTAGCGTTTTTTTATTAGTGAAGACTAATTTTAAGTAAAGTTTATAGAAAGGAAAATTATATTGATACTTGACTTTTTATAGAAAGTAAAACGATCCATCTAATAACTTGTATATATTTGAATAATAATAAAAATAATATATTATTTTGACAGCCTCCGTGGCACTATAGGTGAGGAGCCGGCTGGGAACGAGAGGCCGCGGGTTCGATTCCCCACCGAGGAAAATGTTTGTGTGACCCACAAATATTTGTTTCGGTTGTGGACCAAAAAAGGGTTTCCTTTCCATTTTATTTACACCTTTATTATTATATTATTTATCTTTATCTTATCATATTTCCATCATTCCTTCATTCTTCATTTCCTATCTAACTAACCCTGAAGAAATGCCAAAATCGCAGGTTATTGTATCTAAAAGTCCAAACGTTTATACAGTGTTATGTTGGTTGATAAATTGAGGGCCGCTAGTTATTTTTTTTAACAATTTTATACTTCGATCAAGCTGAGCACACGGACCCATTTAGGTATAGACATTTTTAGTCGTACTAGACTTATCATAATAAACTTATCGAAAAATCTATATAAATAATACATCATAAATATAATTTTTTATCTAACCGGACGTCTGAAAAGTTTGCAACATTCTCTCACCCTCCAGTAGGGGTTGTTAAATAATGTTCTTATAAAATAAACTTGACGTTCCATCCCTCACGGTATGCGGTGTCCCGCTGTTCCCGATATTACGAACCCGAGTTTTATAGACCAATATATTTGTTGATAAATTATTCAGCTATGGCAAGATCCTGTCTTTTTTACTTTCTTAGTAATTTTTATAATAAAGCCGTCAAACAAGCAAGTGGGCTACCTGATGGATTCTCCGATATATATAAACATCCATATTACAAGGACAATCATGATACGTTGCCAGCCTTGAAAGTAAGCAATGGGTGGGTGGAAGGAAAGGAACCAAAAGGATTTTTAGCTTCCTCAAATCTCACTTAATGTAAGAAATACAACCACCACTTACCATAAGCTCTTACTTTGTACCAGTTCTTTGTGCCGGTCGAGCCGGGCCCATACATAATTTAACCTCACCGGTTTTCTGTGTGGTAATAAATAACCCGGTCGAGGCAGGCCCATTGATGCTGTATTGTCATGGGTTTTCTGTGAGGCCGTGGTAATTACCCGGTCGAGCCGGTCCCATTCATGCTGTAATCTCATCGGTTTCTGTAGAACCGTGGTATTAACCCTGTCGAGACTGTAGACAATATATTATTATTGTGTTTATTAGTCTATATATTATTTAAATTAGATTAATAAAGATGTATCTATAATGATTCTGAATATATAAGAAAGTTTTACCTACACCCAGGGACATTTGGTATAAAAATTTAACACTATGTAATATTTACGCAGTGGATTAATTTATAGCTTCCACGTTACTATGTTCTGCGTAGTTTACAAGTTCACAGTTAATTATACTTTATTTTATGAACCATCATATTAGTGTTTATTTATGATGAAAGGAGTCTCTAAAATATCATAACATTATGTCATATATGCATTTACAAACAATAGCTTGAAATGGCTAGTTGTAATGACGGATTTCCAAAATCAGGGTTAATTACATTTTGAGGCTCACGTATTTTTCGAATAAAAAAACATACTCTAAAAAGACATTACTTACACTACTTCAAAATGACTTACTCTTCAAATACTTAGTATTTATACTACTTCACTACTTACAGAATTAAGACATAGCGATTCTTTACAATCGAATTCCGTCGTTAAGTCTTAACGATCTAACGATATTCGGAAGTCTCCCTAACAATCTGTACTACCAAAGTTATCATTTCTCATCGGTATCTCATCGGAATTATTACAAAGACTGCAATAACTATGGGTTTATTCTTGACAGCTCGAATTATATCTATGGTTGTAAACCAATTAATAAATAACCATAATAAAAAGAATACTCATCAAAATTTTATGGTACTAATTACTATACAAAACACATTAACGCCATTTGCCTTTGATCTTCTGATAAACATGTATTTTGTATACACCGAATTGAATATCGGATGAAACACAATTTCCCCGTCCGTATGTAAATGTATAATATGTAATACATCAAACGATGTAAAATGTTTTATAACAGATATGTCGTCGAATGAGTTATAAACCTGTTTACGTTTGAAATACAGGGAAGGATTTCGGTGGGGGATGTTTGCCCAAAACCCAATACCAAAAAGTTCTAAATAATCTAAAGAGCAAGACGATATTGTTAACAGTAAATAAAACAGTAAATGGTATCTGAGGGACAGTAAAGTAGACACCAAAATTTCACTATACCTACGCGTTTGATTTCGGTCTGCAAACTGACAGATAGTCAGAATAGGGTAATGTCCAGTGTTAGTTTTATAAATCTTTCGACATGTCACCAAAAATAGTGCAAAACAGAATCGAAATGATTTTAAAATGAGACCACATTTATTATTTTAAATATTGGTATGATTATTTTAAATAATGGCGTATAGTGCGAACATTTTAATTTCTTTCTCGCACGTCTGCACAGTAATGTAAATTTTGAACTGTGACGCAATAAATTATATCGTGCATCCTTTTCTGTCATTTGACAATGACCCCTTTCGCCACACTTAAATGGCTTCAATTATAATGTCAACTACCATAACTGTCATAATATTATCTGCCCTTTGAAGACAAAGGAAACACGATAATTGATGCCTACAATATATTAAATTGATTTCCACCTTCATTACGACTCTGTACGTCCGCGTTCGTTTGTGACTTTGTAGTACAAAATGCGCTTTATATCGCGCGTAAAAGCGCTTTATGCACGATGTTCCGAGGTGACGTGGGAATAATGGAGATGAGCTGGATTTAAGTAATAATCATGGGACTGCCGCTTTTAGAACGTCCATAAAAAGAAACCATATAAAAATAATAGTCTAAGTTATTACTCATATAAAATTAGCTACTTGGCGGTCATTTGGGACGCACATATACTGCGAGTGTCACTAACTTATGTTATGACGAAAGGTAATAAACTACATTTTATAGGTTAAGTGTGTAGTGGCGTTTCCATCTGAGGAATAAAACATTTTTATTCCTCAGAGTTTCTTCTTACAATTTTTTTATTTTAAATATACCTTTTACATAAAAATTAGGTTTAGGAATAAAATAACTGAAGCTTTTTGCATTCTGCGTGCTAGAGTTGTAGTAAAATATACTTTAAATAGGTGGAGCAAGGCTTTTGATTAATTAAACTAGTACGATTTTATTTGAATGATATTTTAATAAATCCTTTTCAAATTACAAAATAAAATTATATAGAAAATCTGTTTACTTAGAAATTATTGGACTATAAATAGATTCGTAATAATTCAAGCCAACTGGCCTTTATTGTAAACAACTTAACTGAAGGCAGTAAACAAGATATCGGGTAAATAGGAAAACAATCCAATTAATGTCTGTTAGCGAAGTTTCGAATATCCCGTTTCAAATTATTGTGAATGTACTATTAATGTCCAGTTGAAAATAGATTATAATTACACTAATTTGATAAACGAGGACAGTTTCTAATATTTAGGCGGCAGGGCATCCTGTCGAGGCTGTGAGAGCGGTTTAGGCATATCTCTCCGATCAGCAGTTACAATCAGGATGCAATCGTATGATAGTATTATTTTTATTTATTTTATAGCATAGTCCGACAAACGAGCCTGTGGGTCACCTGATGTTAAGTGATCTCCACCGCCCATGAACATCCACAATACCGAAAGTATAATGTATGCGCTGTCGGCCTTAAAGGACAGGAATAGGGATTAGGGAAAGGAAGGGGGATCTGGGCCTCATATAGATATTATATGCAGATATTCATTTTCATAAGTCATACCTATATATAAATATGAATCTCTATTACCCTTGGTCACGGCATCACGCGTGAACGGCTGGACTGATTTCGATAATTCTTTTTTTGTTGTTTGTCATTTTCAGAAGGTTCTTATGAAAGAAAAAATTTATAAAGTTGCGCGGAAAATTAGAAAATTAAAGAAAACTTAACGACCATATTAACTTTTCTAATGTAATCTTAGCGCGTTAGATATAACTCAGTCGTTTGACAGTTCGAAAAATATAGACAATGTAATAGCTTAAGATGACTCCATGCGCACTCTTATACTGAAAATTTGGAAGAGATTTACTTTTATTACACATCATAAACGTAGGTTTTACTGTCACTAAACTTACGTTAACATATGACCTTGAACTCTTAATTGGAATTTTATGACTCCGAAGGTTATAGCCAAGAACATTGATCTCTGAAGTGTATTATCATGAGGTACTGTTGAGTACAGAGACGCCTCGACAGCGTGTTTGCTCTAAGTAAATCTATAAGAAAAGAAAACGTAAAGAAGTTAGAAGCGATTAGTCATAGCGTCACTAGTGCCCGGCGTCACCAGGGTCTTTTAAATGTCAATGACCATGTCTGAACTGACGTAAGCAATGTAAGTTTTTTGGCCACTGCTGGACACGGACATCTTTTATCAATTGAGAGGGTCTCAGTCAATCACGCCCGCCTATTTCTCGTAGAAATTCTTGTTTTTTTAATTTTCAAGTATGCAAGTTTCTTAACGATGTTTTCCTTCATTGTTGAAGCGAGTGATAATTAATAATTACATCCAACAATCACACACACAGTCCGGACCCCACACTGGGTTAAATCTGTATCGTGGGTATCAAAAACTACGACGAACTACGGTTCCATAAAACTCAGACCCGAAACAAATATTTTTGGACTACGCAAACATCTGTCTCTATGCGAGGAACAAACCCACGGTCTGTCGTATCGAAGCTGGCTACCCGCCCGCTACGTCACGGAGGTTTGTTAAAAATTAATATCGACCAATATTTTATTCCACAGATAGATCTATTTTGTTTTGTTTGGATTTATGTTAGAGCCATGGCTCAGAAATCGTCGATTGATTTGATAGATTCCAGCCCTAGTGAGTCAGTACCAGTTGAGTCTATATGCATAAGATGTCTGTCGGCAGACAAAACGGCTTTTCACCTCAACCCAGAACGCGGAGTCGAAGCTACACAATGCTGAAATTGACACATCGTAGTCGCTTCGAGAAATCTGTGGAGACAAAATAATCCTGCGCTTCTGGTCGAAGCGAAGCTGGCTTTTCTGGCTGAGTTTACAGCACTCACAATGGTTCGACTTTTAACGAGATAAGTGGGCAGAAAGGAATCCACAATCAATACGAACACCAATACTAGTTGAGTTACTGCGGGTACAACCATCAGCAGTACATTTAGCGAGGTATAATGGCTCGTACGTCATTTACCCGTCTAACGTATTATATCGCACATTCCTCTGATGTTGGAATTTTGAGAACAAGGGTGAAGGGTGTAATGGCAGCACTTACAGTGACATATTCTGGTGCGATATTCATTTCTTTTCTTCTTTCATTTGTTCTCTTAATATAAGGTGGTCCTTGGGTGTATTTTCTGATTATTTTTTTGTATGTATTTCAATGAGTGTAGTAACTGTCAACGTTAACCTATTTCTAACACAATTAGTATTGTGATTAACCTAAAATTATGTAACAAAAAGCCATTGGGTTTAGCTCTTGACTTTTTGTTAAAAAATAGAGAACAATCAAGTCTGACTAATGCTCAAGCAAACCAAATCTTATATTTAACTAAGAAAAAAAATTTACAATAATTTGACTACAGTTGAACTAAAAACAATAACTGGCAACTTCGTATAGAATCCAAATGCCACAAAATTGGCTGGAATATATGCAAAAGAAAGTGTCGTAGCAATAAAAATGTAAAGCGGCATTGTCATTTGCAAGGCGCGGAGGCTAATTTCACACTTTCATGTATATTTCATGGGATAACTGAATAATGTGCGCTTTATACCGACGATTTCAGGTTGGCTTGATGTCGGCTCACTTTTTATGTTTTTAGTAATGACTTATTTTGGGTGTAAAAGGTATATTTACAACGGGATTTATTGTCCCATTATCCCACGGTACAAAATACTGTCGTAAAGTATGGATTTGTTGACCGTCCGCCTGCCTTCTTCTTCTTCATGTGCCTCTTCAGTCTTGAAGGTTGGCTGTCAGCTTCTTATACTCCTCACTGGCCAGGCGGAACAGTTGTTCAGCGGAGGTGATACCGGTCCACTCCCGGATATTTCGCAGCCACGATTTTTTCCTTCGCCCAGCGCGTCTCTTCCCTTCCACCTTGCCCATCATTATAAGTTGTAGCAGCCTGTATCTTTCGTGCCGGAGCACGTGGCCGAGGTATTAATCCGTTTAATCGCCTATCGTAAAAAAAACATTCAGCGTAAAATAATTCATGAATACTATACATGTGACGATACATAAACTAGAACAACTGACAAGAAGTGTGTTCAATTTAATCCATTAGCTATTTCCAGTTGAACAACGGCGAGCGTCGGTAAGTGCGACACTTCAGTAAATAGACACCGTCTAGTTAATCGAGCATTGCTCCTTAACATGATCATAGTGAGTCACTTTAAGCTACAGAAGTAGGTTAGCGTCTGAGTAATATAGGAATATACAAGAATTTGAAGACTAAATAAAAAAGAAAAATGTTTACAGACAGACTGTAAGAAAAATTTCAAATTGTGTTGAGCAGCGGGGGATAGGTTGTCTCTCGCTACTTGATACTCTAACTGGACATCACTGTGCTTACCATTAGGTGCAGTGTGGTCTATACCTCGCCAATCGACACAATCTATTAATACAATTCTTACTGCGTTTTACTACTCTGTAAGTATTAGGTACTAAAGCGGTCGACTTATCTTGCTTAGCTATAAAGACTAAGAACAAAAATCCATTCGAGAAAGAATTCAGTAGAAAAGATCTGGCAGAGCTTAAAAATGTAATACATCTGTTTTCTTAAACGTCGCATTGGAGTGCTGTTTATACTTTTAAAGCTAATATACCGAGCCAAGCTTAAATATTATTGTTTTAGATAGAATGCATTCGAAAACGAGGAATTAAATCTTAATATAATAATACACCCAAAAGTCACACATATAGTCTACTACTATAACTATGGGGAACTACGGTCCCACAACACCCTTGAAGAAAAAATGTTTGGGGATCATCCAAACATTTTTTTACGGGTATCGAACCAGCGGTTGCTCGTTTCACGGCCGACTCTTGAGTCCGCTGCGCCACGGGGGCTGTCAATATGACGTTTGTTATTTATGCTGTAGTGCAGGCGACGAGATAGATTGCAAAGTAGACTTTATATACTACTACTTAGAATTGATTTTAGGTTACAAATAATATTTAACACAAACATATACCATAAGCTC